>CABPRJ010000952.1:603191-1203191 GCA_902439185.1 Cinara cedri | reverse complement strand
AAACAGTTATAAAAGTGTAACGGGCAATTAAAAAATCTGATCAGTTTATAAATAAAATACGTTCGTGTATTTGAATATTGATCATAATTATTACATATTTAATAAATAAATAAGAAAGACAAAATTTACAAATATGAATATTGAATACCTACTACTGAATATCATATAGCCGATATCGTACACCTAATACATTCATCGATGATTGGTATACTTACCTACTTAGTTGTTTTTTTTTATAGATAGATATTACCTATAAAACATAGACCAATAAATTAATTGACTGCGCGTAGAAGAGAGAAAACGTCAGCCAAAATTGAGCAAACGAGCTACGAGTTTGGAAAAATAGTGTTACTGTTATAAAAAAACTGAATTAGGTATGTGAAATTGTTAATGTAAATAATTGAGATTTATTATTTTATGATTTTCTCTCAATTATACTGGAACGATGAGACATAGATAGTGGGTGTGGAACGGCTCCGGACCGTTCTCCGACAATTGATAAGAAATAAAAAGAAATATTAGAAGTCATACCGAAATACCGGTAAAAATAAATTAAAAAGCGTCCTCATAGTATTTTATGTGCCAGTTAGTAGGTATATTTTGGATCAATAATGTGTACTTATTTTTTTACGATGCGTAAAATAATTACTATAATTATTTATAATGTCCAACAAAATTGCCACCAATCGTTATCTAAGAGGTGACTGTTTACAAATTAAACTGATATGATAAGTGATAAGATGCTATTTTAGAGGGCTGTAATATTTTCAATGTAATGTACAATGTACATAATATTTAATTATATCATTCCTTATCAATACTATAAAACATAAACATTCACCTTTTTGACAAGAATGGAGGCCATTTTATTTGGCGACAATAATAATAATACCGAAGTCGGCTATCTAGTTGTTTTATATATCTGTAGCGTAGACTATTTTATTTATAGGTCTATCGTAAGTACCAATGGTTTAATTTTATGGTATTACTGTTATTTTAATGAAAATAAAATATTTGTTATGAAGATGGTACCTACCCACATTTTATTTTTATTTAAAGTAAGAAGTATTAAGTTGTGGTGATATCCGTTTAAAATCCCGATCATTAAGCATAGTCCATTTGTCTAAACCTAAAGACAATGCAATTTCTTCTTCCACTATTTCGTATGACATGCTAGATTTTTTTAACCAAAGGTAAAACTGTTCAGACCAATCGTTTTGACGCGGCCAATCGCATCGCAGGATAACCGCATTACGCCGTACATGTAAATATTTTAACGAGTGACCATAATATGAAATTAATAATAACGTGCATGTAGATATTTTTTCTCTGATCATCTGCATAAAAATACAAAGATAAATGTAGTAATATAGAGTGAATGTAGGTAGACATACACGCTTTTGACGCTTGGAAGAAAAAATTTAACTCACCAATGTCTCGAGTTTTGGACAAGTTTGGATTAAATTTACCAAGCTTGTGTCTATGCGCTCTTTAAATGACGACGGTTGATAGAATTTTGGTAAATCGAGATACCCAAACGTCAATAATTGATCAGCGTACAATTCGATCACTTTATTTAAGATTTCACCACTCATCTGTACGATTTAATATTAAAATTAAAAATATTTTTTTTTAGTGTAGGTTTTCGTATTATTATTATTTCATAATATTAGGTATAAGCACTGTACTGTACTGTGTTGTTACGGTAGATTACTTAATTTGACGATCATTCGACATTTATTGCTTGCAGTAGTAGCCGTTTATATAAGTATTATGGTCATACGAAGGGATTGGTAAAAAAAAACTACGACAACAATGGTTATCTACGGTTAGGTTAATAGGAAATAAGTCGATTATCGTAATTTAACCGTAACACCGTACACGTATATTTTGTTAAAAACGGTTAAAAAAAAGCTCTAGGGAAAAACGTCCGGTGTATACAAATTTGGTATTAACTAATATTATCAGTAAAAATTTCGAACAGAAATAACTAATAACTAATAAATGTAAGCAACGTTCATTTAAAAATTAATTGTCAACGTGACTGCAGTTAACATGAGGAAAAATCGTTTTTGAACAAAACACTATTTTAATTATCGTTATTTATGACAAAAGATGGCTAACAAGAAGTAAAATAATTGAAGAATCTTCAAATATGATTATTGGTTAATTGTTTGTATCGGACTGTTTTTACTCGATATTTTCCGCTACAGGACGTTTTTACCTTGACTAATTTTGTTTAGCTAACCCGTATGTTTGGTGATTTATAAATTATACTGGAGACGGGCGCACCGGGTTGCCACAGGATCTGCCTTTCTCTGATTGATTCCACTCCAAGATGTACTTTTAACGTAAAGTTCGTTTTAACACAGTGTTTCCAGTCGAAATAATTCAGGGGCTCGATGTCTATAGGCGTGTAACGGTTCTGAAGAATATGTAGCTGACGGAGTCCAGTCTGACTCAACATTAATAATAAATCGCTTCCCAGATTCTGAGGGCTAATGACCAATATCTATAATTAAATAAAACTTGTAGAAACGAGTGTCCGAAATGACGTCATATGGGGCGATTTTAAATGTAATGACACTCGTTAAAGTTAATTATTATGTCATTACATTAGTGCGACAGTATTCTAACCTGCAAATTAACGAAAGCCCCGGGATGAAGCAATTGACAGAATATTTTGGTAGTGTTCACCAACACCAATATCTTCAACGTGGTGCAACAATAAAAACATACTTGATCCAATAACGTTTGCGCGTCTTCGTTCTCCAACATCAAATCGATCAGTTCCAATCTTTGGAGCAACGGCAAATTGCCCATCAATCTCTTTAGCGCTTCCAAAAGCTTACCTATGTTGGGTAATTATATAAAATAATTATGCATCAGAATTTATTAATTCTTTAAACATGTATATGTTCCCGGAAATATTGATAGTTTCAGAAACGATAACAATTTCTACTACGGTTAGGAAAAGACACACGCATGTAGTTAATTTAACTTTTATAGAAATGTTTAAAAAGCTAAATTTCAAATTATGTGCTTTAAACAGTCAAGGTGACACCAGTGTGTAACTGTATTAACTTAATAGTTCAACAATCCATTAAAGTTAAAATAGAAAAATAATCCAAGAGTTAAATTGGTTTTGTAGAATTATGATGTTGGTTTATTCATTTAGATGTTGTTAAAATAACGTTTATTTACAGTCAAATTGAAGAAAGTAGGTTTTACATGTCGCATTTATTTAAAACAACAATACACTAGGTACATTTATATTAACTCGATGTTGAAATTCTATACAATTGTTCGTGTGTTTAAATGTGGTTAGAATATCAATATATTGTTAGATGAAGATATAATGATATTATTTTAACGAATATTTCACTACGAATCTTAATTTAACTACTGTAACTTGTATTTTCACAATATTATAATATATCAAACTTGAACATTGCCTACAATTACCACCACTACTCTCTTTTAACTCAAAATTAAAAGTGGAATATCTCGTCAACTGGTTTATCAAAATCAAAAACATCAACACTAAAATTTATTTTAACTATTAGTCAATCTATATATATAATTTTTAATACAGGTTTCCATTTGAAAATCAAAAGTAGGTATTTGTTTCACCTCCAAAAATAATCATTATGTAACATTTGAGCACATAATTATTTAAAATATTAAAAAAAAAATTAAGAAAATTTAATAGGAAGAAATGTATTTTATGTGATAGATCGTCGAGTTACACCTTGTATTTGTAGTTGAAAAAATCTTGATGTGAATTAATTTAAAGGAAAAAAATGTGATAAAGGTCATTTATAAGTTTTTTTTAATATTATTAAGACAACCTTTTTATTGTTGTGAACTTTGGTTAAAAATATTTGCGTACATTCGTGTTCATCATGATTGCCCAACAATTTGAGTTAGCAGTAGAACTGTAAAAGCACTTATATAGTATGTATAGAAGTAAAGGAGTATAAATTACTAAAAATATAAGTAAAAATGTTATTTAAACTGCTTATTTATTAATAAAATAACAAAGTAAAAACAAAATTATTAAAATGGTTAATACTCGTAAATAAATATATAAATAAAAAATGTATGTAATGAATAAATGCATCGCCCGGAGTATTATAAGTGTATAAAGAGTATTGGTATTGGTGTATTGGTATGATAAGTGTATTTGTATCGAATTAAAAATTCATCATCAGGTATATCACAGTCAAAATTCACTTTTTACATTTTGATACACTTATCATTATACGGATTTTGAAGGTAATTGCTTTTTTTTTTCTATTGATCTAAAAGAAGCTAAAAAAATGTCAGCTACAAATTCGATTTATATTACTTAGAATAAAATGCACATTTTATTTTCCTTTTTTGTATATTAATGCTTTGTTGGGTAGTTTGAATTAACTTAATTTTGCTTTTAAGTTGAATTTTTTCAAATTAAATAAACGTAGTTGAATTGTTAATATTTATTTTTATATTTTATTATATGTTCCAAGGTTATGGTTGGCTCAATCGATTTTATCTCTTTATGTTTGATTTATAGATATATTTATCAATGTAATTTAGATTTTAGATAATGTGATTCACTTGAAACGACAATAAACACAAAAATATGCCCTATTTTTTTTAAAAAACCCATTTTTAATGATTTTTTTAAAGTTTTTTTGGAAGATTTATACAGCTTAATATTTATTATACTTAGTAAATTTTACCATTTCTTTTTGGGTTTTTCGCATTTGATGAGAAAACTTTTGAGAAAATCGAAAAATGACCTCCTTAAAGTACCTCCCCACACCGATTTTCTTTCAGAAAAGGTGCTATACATAGAAATCCGGGCAAGTCTTCTGGTAGTTAACAGATTAAAAAAAAAAAAATTAACATCTTTGTAAAATCATAGCTTCTTCGCTCCACTCAGAATCTAAAATATAATGTAATACAATTAAAGGACTATAACTTACAATTCGTGCGGAACGATCTGACGATGGAGGGAGGAGGCTGAAGCCCAAATATCAAAAGCTCCTCAAGTGGATACTGTCCACTTACAAATTCCGGGAATGAACTTACATTTACTTACAATTTGTCCAAAACGATTTGGCCGTGGTGGGGGGGGGGCATTTTCACAGACGTCAATCTTTTTCATTTAATCTGTAATATAACTATATTCAATGGGGATTGGGAATACCACTGAGCTCTATACTGTATAGTAAACCGTCATAAAACACGCCGGGTAGGATAAAGATATGATTTTAATATTATAGATTAACAACTTAATTATTATAATATTAGTAATTAATAGCAGTAATAGTTATATAGAATAATCGAGTGCTGCAATAATTGCGGATAACCAGCCAGGTTAAGGTTATCTTAGATTTTTGAGATTGTTTTAAGGCGACTGCAGGAGTAGTAAATGAATAATAATAATAATAATAATATAAATTATTACAACTAACCTCCCGTACCGTACAGAACGGACTCATCGATACGGGACGTCGCCATGTTACAAGGAAATGTGTACTGCAATGTGGTTATCCTGGACCCGACTTTTCGACCACGTTCCGCGTAGAATGATATCATGTTCATGAATTCGTACAGGTTGTAAAAATTCGTTATCGGTTTGAACACCAACACTTTAATGTAACTGCCGATCGACTGGAGGCAAAGTTGTACCCGGAGATGGTCCAGCATATACTGTACGTGCAACAAAATAATATAGGTACACGATTTTTCTACGAGACGAGTTTAATAGGCGCGGATCTCGGAGGTTTATTTCGGTTCAACAGCACCGTCGATTTCAAAATCGATTCTTTTAATTTTTTTTTTTTTTGTTTATGTTTTGTGAATGGAAAATACGAATAAAGAGTATCAATTATGGTATACTATAACATTACAGCAAATTTTGGAATTTTAATTGCGTACACCATATATTAAACAATATATAAAAATTCTTTGTAGACAAATGAACATTTTTCGAAAAAATACCTACTTCTAATGTTTGAGATATTAATGATTAATATTAATTTAAATGTTGTTGCCATAATTATTTCAAATAATTATTTTGCACTTATAATATTATTACCTATTTGTAGAAATATTTTTGGATTTCATGATTATGATATTATGGTAATGGTGATGTAAGTGATGCATTTCCGTACCCTCCATTCCCCGAGATTGAATATGGATTTGACATTTGAGTCTATATATTTGGTCACACACTCACCTGCCATCCCGAATAGTAATTGAACTTTCTTCTGGTGAGGGTTGTATCGTCAAAAATGAATGTGTGCCATGAATATGGTAACCTAAAAACTGAATACCACGAATGGCACGTGGTTGAGGCATAATACTTTTCGCGGTGGTTCAAACGAGAAAAAATATTTTCCAACAACAAATCCGGTAAATTATTCCAATCTCCTTTGTATTTGTTTATAGCTCTGCAGCCGCCGGTCTTTGGTTTCACTTCTAGAAAGAATCCAAGTTTTACACACACATATATATAACAATAAAATAATATAAATGATATTCCTGTAATATCTAAAAAGACAATATTATTTTGTCTACAAAGATACATAGAGGTATAATACAAACTTTTTGCTGGTTTTATTTTATCATTTTCCTTATTTTGCACGTCCATATTTATTGTAATGTAAATATGTTTTAAACACTGGCACGTACACTCTTAAATGGACCAGCAATCCATTTTGGCATTTGTTCAATATTTTTCCCAATAGTACAGGTTATCTATATTTAACATGAACCCTATAACATTTTCGCTAGTATTTTTGCTTTATCATAAAACAAATTTTTAAGATATAAACCATAAACGTATATAATAATTATAATCAAACTGGTCATAAAAAATAAAATCAAATAAATCAAAAGTATTTTCCTTTATTAATAATTAAAATTAATACATAATGTTGAGGTCAATCCCTAGTAAATTTTATTTTACCAAGTTGGAATAATAAATTTAAACATAGGAACTTGAAAAAAAAAATACGTACTTATATGTAATGTGATACTATTACAGTAAAGTTAAAAATGGTTGTTATACAATAATAATAATTATGATAGTTCTTGCAATTTATTAAACTATTTATAGCTAATTCTAAGGAACATTTAACATAAAATCTAAACAAAAATTGAGAAATTTAAAATTAAATGTAACTCGTGTAGTAATAAAACGTTTAACACACCATTTTTGTAAATTTATAGAATTTATAAAATATATCATAAATAACATAGTAAATAATCTTAAAATAAAAGTAGTCTCTTTCAAAAAGTCTGCTAAATGAGTTTACAGCCAATATATGTTTGTGATAAATTAACATCTAACAGGTGCAAGTCTTATAATATCCGTGTTTGGTGACGGAATAGTCAGTAAAAGACGAAGAATATAATATGTACTCAACAGCACAACACTGTGCGTAATAAGGACAACAAATGGAAAATCTGTAGTGTCGCCCACCGGTACATACATTACCACGTCTTTGTTTACTTTCACATTGTTTGCCTAAAATAATATAAAATAATTGGTTTAGCAAAAAATATTTTAATAAAATGTGTTTAATGTATAATTTTAATATGAAAGGTACACTAAGATAACATGGTTTTTGTTAATTTCATCAAGATATTAGATTTTGAGGTATGTAAGAATTACAATTAATTATAATTTATTTATTTTGTCAAGTATGATTTTATTATTGGTTAACATTTTTTTTAGATAAACAAGGATAAGTAAACTTACAAGGAGTTATAGCAATTAAGTTACAAGAATATCCTGAGTCAAGTTTAATCTTATCTATATCTAATATGTTTTCTTAACACTTAAAAGTAGATAATTATGGCATGCAGAAATTGGGCATTAAGACAAAATCTCACCACCAAATCTTGTCAGGACGAAATTATCCCACCCCACAAGAAAATAAATAGATAAATACACCATAGTAAAACCAATAGGTTCCTTAATACACTAGAAATATAAAACAAACAAATACATAGACACAACAAACTACAAGTTTATCTAGGTTGTATTATAATTATACAGAGTGTACTACAAAGATATACTCATAATGTCTTTTATATTACTCATAGGGATAAGGATTATAAATATTTATAAATAGTATTACATGTTTACGCTATGGTAAATACTAAAAAAAGCAGCTTTTTTTATTTATTCATGAGCATAGTGAGAATAAGGCATTCCAAACTTTGACTGAGAGTAATTTCTATGATAAAATGAGCTAGAACTTGCTTATCAGTTCAATTAGTTTGAGAATACTTGGTTGGGGCGTTAAAATAATGGGTTCAGTTCACTGTTGCCTCTTTTTATATGAAATTGTTTTAATAATATGTCAGCAGACCTCCTTTGAACAAAGAATAGCACAATACTTTATATTCTCTCATACATGCTGCACAGTACACATTCTTCTATTTGGTAAGTACTTAATGCATTCAAATAAGATGAAAATTGGACAAAGATGAAGTTAGAAGGTTTTATTCAGATGAAAAAAAATGCTTTCCAGTAGAAACATTATCAACTATTAAATTCAAAATAGTCTATTTGTTCTAAATTCCAAAAGACACCAACTACCAACATGGGATTGCTCATAATTTGAAATTTGATGTTTAAAATTTAAATAATGACTGTCCATATTATTGACCAGTTTATTTGTTTTTTAGAGGGATTTTGTTTATGAGTAATACTATCGGTCTCGATAATTTTTGATTATACACATTGAAAGTTTAAATAGATAGGTCTATTATTAATTTTATGGTTCTAGTATTTATTTATATAATAATTAAAATTTTTGATGTATATTAAACCATACAATTTAATACAAGGTTGCTTGTAAATATTATATAACTATTTAATCAAATTAATTTTTAAAATCTTTATTTTCAATTACAATTTCATAACTTATTAGTTTAGTTTTCAAAACTTCAAAAACTTTTTAATCCTAAAGCAATATGTTATTATTATTTGTTTCAGTTAAATAATATTGTAATAATATTGTTAATAATAATAATATTGTAATTGTTATAATATTAAGACAATATTGTCTCAAGGTTAATATTGCAAAACAGAAGCCTAACATTATTATTATTTTTATTGAGTGTTTTAAATTAATTTTGTTTGTCAGATATTTAAAAACAATAAATATAATTATATAATGCAAATAATAATACACAATATGAGTTTAGTAAATATCTTTCCTGGCAAGATAATTTTTGCAAATGTAACAAATAAACATTAAAAATATTCTCCTGGCTGGCTGATATTTTCTTCTTTTGTGGGAAATCAAATAATATAATATATTATGTTAAAAATGTGAATTTCCTGTATTAATAGAAAAAGAAAAATAATAATACTTAGGTATTTTAACTTACAGGTATCCATTCACCAGAATTGAGCGGAAACTTTTTCCAATTTGAATTAATAGGTCCTTTGCATAAATAAAGCATTTGGACATCTGAATAGGCATCACCAAACCGAACTTCTTTGTAACGACTGTCTTCTTCTGCTTTTTGGTATCTTAAATGAAATGGAAATTCTGTCTCAATCAATTTGTTTGCTGTATCTGGGAGTGTGTAGTTGACAACATAAAGAACAAATGGATCAGATTTATGAGCAGGTGCTTCCACATCAATAAATTTGTTATCCACATAAAAAGCAACCTAATACAATATAACTAATTAATAATCATTTAAACATAAATATTATATTAACATAAAAACCCACCTTACGGTTGTTAGCAATAGTAGCTAATTCATACTTGTCAACATAAATATCGGCTGGAAAATCATAACGTAAAGTTATGGCACAGTCTTTACGGTTCGATGTTTCATAGTCAGCAGTTACTGTTGTACGAAGAATTCTACAATATTTGGAGAAATTAATGAAATATTTAATTGAAAATGATGGTGATTTTACACTAACCTGTGGTAACCTTCGTTTTTTACTAGTAAATTTATGTTTCCAGAATGTACTACCAAGTAATGCATTGAATCTTGTGTACCCTTGAACCCATAGTACGATACAACAGTTGTGACAAACACCAGCGAATAAATAGTAAAGAGAATTATTTTTGTTTTCATGATTAAGCCCATGAATATATACTAAGTCAAAAACACAATAAATAGTTAAAACAAATTTAAATACTAATAATCGTAGAAAATAAAATTGAATCAACACTAATATTTCGGAAATGTATGTGAACTGAGTGACTGTTTTCTTGTACCTAGTTCTATATAATCAAAATAGAAATCTCAAATCGGCCTTGTGCTAGGCGGGTGGGTGTTTGTTATCACAGAACAATATTGTTATCTTCCATTGCTAAAAGAAAATTATTGACTTTTTGGTGGCATGTGATAACGCAAAATCGAGAACAGAGAAATTTTCTACTCGCTCCACTGCTTGAAGATAATATTCATGTTTTTAATTTTGAATACGAGGTCGATTACTTCTACTACTTCTACTTAAATGATTACATTCATTATAATACAATTATAGTTTTTTGTACTATTCATTATTGTAGTATGATAAAAATTGATTGATTCCTTGTCTATAATTTCTTAAATCGATGTAGATAATTTTTTCATTTAAAACTGTTAAGTGTGCGTAATAATATTGTGTACACAATGACTACAGACGAAAAGAATTTCTTTCAAAAAACAATCCAACATTTGGCTCGATCTTTAGCGTCACAAAAGGACATACCATGGGAAAAAGTAAATACTTCAAACTTAATACCTAATACAGAGAGAAAAAAATTTATGAAAAACCATCCTAATTTAATATATATTATAAATTAAATTAACTAAATGTTGTACCCAACAGATCCAAACATTGTATTCATTGTGTCCCCAAGAAAGTCATCAAGGTATATTCAAGATGGATCAAAGGGGACAAGATTCTATTATAGCATTAGGAATATACCTCTTGGAATCAAATTTCCAACATGTCAATAACATACTACCATATTTATTAAAGTTACTCAATGGTTTAGGGAAAATGCAATGGGTGGATGAGATAAAGTATTTTCCTAGAGAAAGTTAGTATTTTTTATAGTAACTGCTTGTATTGCATTTAACTAATTTGATATGTTATTATTTCTATAAGGAATACCTGTTGCTGAAAGAATGAGTTTTTGTTTAAATACATTATTAACAGATATAGCAACTCGTTATCCAGTGGCTAGAGAAAAAATCATCGAAGCCCAGATCAAATGTCTTAGTAAATTATCTAATATGATAAGATCGGCTAAAAGTGATAAACTAAATGATATAATTAAAAGTATGTTTCTATAGGACATAGTATGTGTCTAGAAATAAATGTATGTAATTTAAAAAGAAAGTTAATGATAATTTTGAAATTTTAACAGGCACGTAGCTATGAGGAGATTAGGGTGTGCCTGGCCCATTCTAAAATGTGTCAGGTCTTAGGCCGGCACACCCAAAATATTCAGTGGGGCCCATTATTATTTGTGTTTAATTTATACCATAAATAAAATATCTTACTCGACTTGCCTAGGTATTGTGATATAAATTGATCAATGATAAGTGATTACTACCTATACTCTGTCCTATAAGAGAGCATACCGCAGGATAACAAAAATTGGTCAACTCTACTCACAGCCACCATTGTTGGCAATAAAATTTGAATGCATGGAGGGTATACAATGGCCCGGTCGGTCGACAAATAATGCACAGATCCAACATGCTCACAAGTGGAACAGAGTATAGTACCTGTCACCAGCTTACCACCAGTATTATATTATTTTGTGTATATTATTTGGTAGATGACATAATCATCAAAAAATAAATCTCATTAAGATACAAAGATATGATTAGATTATATATTTGTAGTTATAATATACTTATTAGTACCTTTTTTTTTTAATATAAAAAATGTCAAGGAGACCTAAATATTGGCCCACCTAATGAAAATATTCTAGCTACGTGTCTGTACCCATATCAATATTTATTTATTCAATTTAACTTTTTTGAAATTTGATTAACTAATGAAATGCCTATAAAAGAACTAATTCTAGGGCTAAGTTAAAGAAATTTTAAATATTGTCCATAATTAAGTTACTTAATGAATTAATAATTAAGTTATATACTATGGGATATATTTTTGTAATGAACTTTTGAAAGAAAGTTTGGAAATATTTAATATGCACAGTTTAAATTATTTAAAACTTTCAAGATATTTTATTTGGGCATAAATATGAAAGTTAATTATTAATATATTTTAAATTAAATTATAGCAACATTGTGTAAAGCGACCATTCCATGTTTTATCGGTTTGGCTAGATCAATGGGACGAGCAACTTTGAGTGACCCTCCTCTTTTGTGTCGCTTATTTCCAAAACCTAGTGCTCCAATTCAACAAATTCCAATCCCTGTACCTGATTTAAACATTCCTAAAAAGAAGAGTTTTTCCAACTTTCGGTAATATTTTAATTTTATTTGTATCACATTAAAAACATTATTCCTAATGAATTAATTTGATTTCAGTTCCATTATTCCACGTTCATTGTCTCTTAATTTGAATTTAGCATCACTTGATATAATGACATTAAGTTCACTTGATCCAATGAATGATCTTAAGTAAATAAATATGCCATTTTGATATACATAACTGATTACAAATAACTTTTATAAATAATTATATTTATTTGTGTATAGCAATAGAATGATTTACAAATCTGAATGCAAGTTAGGTTCACAAGCACCAAATAATATGTCCAACTATTTTTTCTTCAAATATGGGTCAAGTTTTAATCAGTTTCCATACACAAGGTTTACTGATTCGTCTATTGATCACAAATCATCAACGCTTATGTTTCCTTTAGGTCATCTACAAGTAAGAATTTTCTACTTTAACCAATTTATTGACTTTATTGTAAGAAAATTGTTTATAGACTGTTCTATCTATTGCCAAAAAAATTCTCACTTCTGATGTTTTGGGCTTTATGGATAGTTTGGCTCTTGAATTTCATATATCTGGTGAGAGTAAAACATTTTGCTATCGAAGTTTTAGTGAAATATTAAATTTGGTTATTGCATCATTATTAAGAGAGTTACTTCAATATCAACAAGGTAATAAAATAATAAAGTAAAAACAAAATATTAAATTGTTAATGCCTGTAAATAAATATATAAATAAATAAATAAATGCATCGCCTAGAGCAGGAATCAGCAAACCGTGGCCAGCAAAGCAATTTTTATGGCCCACACAAAGATGTTTAATTGGTTAGGTTAGGTTTCACCAAGACGCATTGTGTTGTAAAGTTCTTGCGTAGAAAAAAATTATGAATGTTGTAATTTCTTCATTACATTTTATTCGGTTAATGATTTGGGTAATTGTCAATTTCAACAATATTTGGATGAAATTAAATCTGTATATGGGGATGTTATATATTTTATAGGAGTACTCAAGAGGTTGAGTAGAGGTGCAGCATTTAAAAGACTTTGATTTACAATTGGAAATAGAAATGTTTTTGAATGAAAAATAATTAAATCATTACTATCAGATGAATTATAGAATTTTGAGTGGGCATTTTTAACAGTAAAACAACGTTTTTGAATAAATTGAACATAAAATTTCAAGGTAAAAGAAAATTGCTGTCAGATATATATACTGATGTTAAATTGTTTCAATTAAAATTCAACTTATTATACAATCATTTGAATTAACAAAATTTTCATCATTTTTCATGTTGTAAATGAGATTGAATCTTTTGTAAAACCACTATAGTGAGATTCAGTTGAACCTAAATTTCTTAATATCACGGAATAATTGCAAAACAAATTTTCAATAAGATTTAATGATTTTTATAAATATGATAATAAAATAATTCTGGAATTCTTTTTTAGTGGCTATTAATCATGCCAAGAATAATTTACAAATAGAAATCATTGAACTTCAAAATGACAAGGTTCTAAACATTTTTCTTCGGAAAACAACTAGTTTATCTCAATTTTCCTGTATCTATATTCACTGCAATTAGAAAATTTGCACAAAATCTTATAGATAGAAGTACATATTATATGTATATGAGCAGACATTTTCCACTGTGAAGTACAAGAAAAATAAACACCCTTTGTGCCTTAATGATGCACGTGATGAACATTTGCACACTGTATTAAGAGTCTCAGCGACAAGTTTGCAAGCTGATGTAGAAAAATTAACTAATAAATTGCAGGTACAGAAATCACATTAATATACAATTTTGCATTATTTTTTTTTAAATTTTATTTTTTCGTAAAAACCATATTTTTTTATACAAAAATTTATATTCATATTTCCATGTAAAATAACAAAATTTAATAGTAATATAATTATCAGTATTATACCATGTGTACAATTTTTTTTTTTTAATGTGGCCCTCGATGAGAAGTTTTAAATAAATATGGCCTATATGGTTAAAAAGGTTGCCAACTCTTGGTCTAGAGTATTATTGCAGTCACTTTTTACATTTTGACTTTGTGATTTTACCTGACGATGAACTTTTAATTCGAAAAAGGTCATACAATACACATATCATAACCCAACCTAACCTTATTTATTTATTTATTTATATATCAACAATGTACTTATAAATTATACATTATGATTATAATATTGAACTATTAGATGACTGAAATTAATTTTGATGTACATTATTTTAGATTTGCCAATGCCGTTTACTAAAGATGTTCAAGAGTTTGTTAAAGATTTGTTCTTGAATGGTCAAACTGAGTTACAATCTGGTGTATTACAGGATACAAACGATCATGAAGATAAAGAATCCCATTTAACAACAATAAATAAGTTTAAAATTAATGTTTTAGCAAATGCAGCATGTGTGGATTTATTAGTTTGGGCAACTAGAGATGAAGCAGGTTAGATTTTATAATGAATTGGTATCAATAAATCATACATATTGATAATCAAATTATAATTTTGTTTAATGGTTTCCCAATTAACTTTTATTTTTATTATCAAAGGTTGAATTCAGAATTTTCTATTATTTAATTTTTAAAAAAAATTATCTTACCTTTTACCAAACCTAACCTACCTATTTGTAATATTTCATAATTTGTAAGTTTGTTTTATTAGATTTGAAGAATGTTCACATTTCTTTTTCTTAATAACTTCTATAAATATTAGTATTACATAATATATATTTTTTTAAAATTTTCTAGGTGCTGATAATTTATGTGGTCGTTTAATGGAAAAAATTAATTCAAGTAATAATGTTAAACAAGCTTTAGCGCATATGCCATTGATTCTTGTTTGTATGGAGGTATTTGTTAATATTTGATATAATTTTACTTAAATTAATTTAACAATAAAAAACTAAAAATACTACCCAAAAATAGATAAATTGTAAAAAATAAATACATTGATTGTAGGGCTTAGGTAAACTATCAGAGAAATTTCCAAGTATAGCCAGTACTTGTATTCAGTGTCTTCGTGATTTTCTTGTTCAGCCTTCGCCAATTTTGTCAAAATTAAATAAATTTCATTCAGAAAAACAAACAACTAAAGTATTAAAAATTACAGGTAAAACAAAATGAGTTCCACAAGAAAAGACCAAGGAAAAAAAAACAACAATTTTAAAATATTTTATATTGATTATTACATTAAAAAAAAAAAAAAAAAAAAGATTTTATATTATAACATAAACACTTTGACACTTTAGTGAAATTTGACAGACTAAATTTAGTTCATTCAAATAATAGCATGAAAGTATGAAAAGGTCCTCATAAGTAATTTCAATGAATGAAAGTAATGAAAGATATATTGCAACCACTCATTATTTTGAAAAGTTTTAATTTTTTTGAAAATACTTTTTCACATAATTTTTACCATTAAAAACCTATTTTTTCATTAGAAATATATTTTTTATGTTTAAATATTTTTAAAAATTATAATTAGTTAATATATTTAAAATTTTAAAATTGTTCTTTTTTTCTTGGTCTTTTGTACCGATTATCACAGAGTTATAATTTATACAAAAATAATTGCAATTTAATTTTACTTAGCTAAAAATATGTATTTAAATGTTTAGTTAATGGTGTTAATGAGAAACCAATATCAGATCATGTCGAATCACAGTTTGAAAGACTGCGAAATTCTTCAATTGAAAACCTTTGTATTGCATTAAGAGCGGCTTATACTTTAGATCCTTTTTGTGTACCTGCACTTTTAGCATCTTTATCTAATCGCTTATATACTGCTGAAAAATCTAAAAAGTAATGTATTTTTTTTTTTTTCTAAACAGTTTTTTTTTATTTAAACAGTGTTATACAATATTTTTAGTGATTCTTCTTTGATTCAAGCAAATACAATTGTGATGTTAGGCCATATTGCTGTTAGTTTAAGGGACACAGCAAAGACCTCAGATACTATTTTACAGTTTTTCCAGCAACGATTCTGTCGCGTTCCTAGTTCTATAGATGTGTTAATCGTAGATCAGCTTGGATGTATGATTATTGCTAAGTGTGATGTAAGAGTTAATATTGTTTTTTTAATTAATACATATTTTTAAATAAATTATTTAATTAAATTATTTTTAGTTAAATGTCTATGAAGAAATAATGCGAATGTTTTCAACAATTACAGTAGAAGCTGGTAATGCTCTGTATAGCCATGATCAGTCAAATCAGTACAGGTACTTTTAATAAGGTATTGTATTTATTTTTAAAATTGTTACTAATATGATTGGATTTTATTTAGACATGTTTCTGGCGCTGTTATCAATGCTTTAGCTAATATTGCTTCTAATATTAAAGGAGAAAATGAAATGAATGAACTTCTTGTGAGATTATTAGAATTGTTTGTCCAACTTGGACTTGAAGGAAAACGAGCATCAGAAAAAGCACCAGTTGCCAATAAGGTGAATTTTAATTGTATTTGTAAAACTTACCAACAATTGAATTTTTTTTATATATCCTAGGCTTCTAGTAGTGCTGGAAATTTAGGAATGTTAATCCCTGTAATTGCAGTATTAATACGCCGTTTACCAGTTATTATACAACCAAAACCTAGATTACATAAGTTATTTAGAGATTTTTGGTTATACTGTGTAGTTATGGGATTTACAAATGATTCAGGTAAATATCATTTTAAAATTTTATAAAATATGTTTTTAAGCGTAATCATTTTTTTAAATTTAATAAAATTGTTAGGTTTATGGCCCAGTGAATGGTATGATGGTGTAAAAGAAATTGCTATTAAATCTCCATGTCTTGTTACTCAAACATCGACAAGATCTCAAATGCGTGAATTGCAATATACTTCAGCTGTTAGAAATGAAAGTGTTTCTATAGTAAGTGAACTTTTTTTTTTTTTTAATAAATACAATTTAAAGTGTGTGTATACAATCAAATCAGACATAATATGAAAATATGCAATTTTGGTAGTTTAAATAGAGAGAAAGATAAAGTTAATATTTTTTTTAAAACTAAGTTCAGGGTCTTTTTTTATGGATAATTCAACCTCAAACTTTGTGCAATTGCTAGATAGTATTAGCTACTATTATATTATAAA
This sequence comes from Cinara cedri, assembly GCA_902439185.1. Lineage (NCBI taxonomy): Eukaryota > Metazoa > Arthropoda > Insecta > Hemiptera > Aphididae > Cinara > Cinara cedri. The sequence goes on along the minus strand of CABPRJ010000952.1, from coordinate 1,185,634 downwards.
TAGAAGATATAATTTTCCTTTTTTTTGTAGAATCAGCTTCAAGAATTGAAATCTCAAATTCTGCAACATCTTAATCCAGCTCCACCTGAAGTAACAGCAGCTGTAAATAAATTATCGTTTGCACAGGCAACTTATCTGTTGTCGGTGTATTATTTGGAAACAATGCGTATACAAAATTCAAATGATCCAAGTCTACAGCCAATTTTCGATTATTTATCAGATTACGCTATTCAAAAAGATAAATCTGGATTGTGGCATTGTATCTCTAGTGTTGGAGACAAAGTATTCGCATTATTTCTAAATGCCATGTCTACACAAGCAAAAGACGAAACTAGAGAAAAAAAGTTGGAGTTTCATGCTCAATTATTGTTGGTTAACTTTAATCATATACACAAATTGATTCAATGTGTTGCTGATAAATGGCTTTCAGGACTTGTTAGCAAGTATATTTAAATTTTTCGTTAGTTATTATTAGCGTGGTAAACTGGTAAATCTTCATAGTATTAATATTATAGATTCCCACACTTATTATGGAATCAACGTGTACTTTGGACTATGTGTGACATACTGCAAGTTTTATCTTATTCTTTGGAGTTAAATCCTAATAATGAAACACCTTGCATCCAAATACCATCTACTCCATTTACACTCATGTTGATGGATACTCTTGACGCTAGAGAAGTAATAACAGATTTATTATATATTAATATAAGTGTCTGAAAAATTAATTGAAAGATTAATTTCAGAGCACTACTAATGACTTTGCAGCAAGGTCATTAGGTTTTATTCAAGAAGCAATGAAATGGGCTCCTAGTGCCACTCGATCACATCTCCAACATTATTTAACCCAGATCCCCAGTTCTTCATATTGGCATCATTCAGGACTTGCGTTAGCAACTGAAAGCATTTTACAAAGTAGTGGTCTTAATTTCCATGCAGCACCATTATCTGTATACATATTTTATATAATTTAAAACCCATAAATATTTTAAACACAACATATTTTAATTTAGAAAATGACATTGGATAAGAGACCCCGTTGTGTTAAAACTGATTCTTCATTGTACATCACAACTTTGGGTCTAAGAAGTCATTTTGCCGGTATAGTGTCTGGCATGATATCAGCTTATGAGAATAGCCCTGAACAATTAGTGGACAATGTAATTCTAAAAGTTTGGAGTGCTTGTGATAATGATGTAAACAATATACATCATAATGCATTATGGACTGCAACAGCATTACTTATATCAATTTCTGGTAATATTTAATTGATTTTTCTCAATTAATAATTTATACTTGTATAATTAAGTTTTAATAGAATTAATTTGAATTTTGATGATTAGGATGTACAAGAAAATTGCTACATGTTGTTGCATGGTCTCAAGTCAAGTTATTTACCACCAAAGCTATGAGAACTGCGGTGGAATGTTGGCAATGGCTAACTACATCCCGCCCGGATTTGGAATTACAATTCTTACAGGAAATGTTTAGTGCTTGGCAGGTATATATTTTATTTTTTAATAAACCAATAAGTGCCTTAGTTAAAATATTTAATATATATACAGTATAACTGGTTTGAGACACTCTCCTAGGTACCAGTTAGAAATAACAAATAACATGGGTAAACCAATTTAAGTTGTACCTATATTCGGTTATCATCAGAACGTTGTACTGTACTTGAATTATTTATATTGTTTTTCTACATCATGACTGAAGTTATTTTTAATACCTGTAATACTCAATTCGCTGAACTGTATATTCCGGTTAAATATGAAAGTTGTGCTCTATCTCCACATTCTTAATTTACGGGAATTCCTGCAACTGAAGTTAAGCATCTTTCTTTAAAAAATAGGCCTCTCAAGTATTTTTGTGATGGCTATGATCATGGTTTTAAGGAATTACCAAAGTTAAAGCTATTAATAAAAAAATTATTATTATAAGTGGAAAATCTAAAAGTATGAATCTCAATTATGGTAATACGTCTGTGCATTACTGAAACTTGGTCAAATCATACTATTAATGATCTAGAATAGGGAATTTTAACATTTTTAGAGCGGATAAAATTGGTACTCACTACTATGAAGTTATTTGCTAAATATTTTTTATCAGTATATATATCTAATATAATAAACGATTATAATTATGATTTTTTTAATAATCAGTTACATGACTTAAATTTAAATTTATTTATTATTTATGAACACGAAATTTTAGATTTTATTGGTTCATTTAAAGACAATGCAAGTACTGGGCCTAATGGTATTCCTCCATTTTTTTGAAAATGTGCTGTCAAACTTTCGCTAAACCCATACATTATTTATTTAATTTGTCTCTATCCAATGAAATTTTCCTCTGTTGAAAAAAATCTTTTATTTCTGCCGTACATAAATCAGGTGATAAGCAAAATGTAAAGCATTATAGGCCGATTTCTAAATTGTCAATTTTGCCAAAAATTTTTGAAACAACATCTTAAAAAAATTATACAATTTATTTTGGAATAATATAAGCCTTTCTCAACATGGATTTGTACCAAAATATTCAATTCAAATAAATGTATTGCTGTATCATAATTATCTTGTAAAAGCTCTTGATCAAGGCTTTCAAGTGGATGCTATTTATACAGATTTTCAAAATGCGTTTGATAATGTGAATCATAATTTACTATTTTGTAAATTAAAAAATCATGGTAAGAGTAGAAATTTTTTAAAATGGTTATTTTCTGACAAATATCTTGTCTTATAAGGTGTTCCTCAGGGCAGCCATTTAGATCATTTACTAATTTTAATATTTATTAATGATCTTCCACTAGTTCTTAATAGTTCTATAAAAATTTTATTATTTACGAATGATGCGAAGATTTTTTTTTCTGTACAGTTAATTCTTTAAGTGATGCTAATCTCTTCAGTTGAATCTTAATAAATTTCATTAAAATGTATAATTTTTTAAATTATAATATTGAACTTAGTCCTCTCACTAGAGTAAATTTAATCAAAGATCTTGGCATATATTTGGAAAGTGATCTTTATTTTAATATAAACCTTAAAAGGATAATGAATAAATCGTTTAAGATGTTAGGCTTTATTAATAGAAATTTTAAAGATTTTAGAAATCCGTTCTGTTTAAAAACCTTGTAAACATCATAATTTATACCCAATCTTGACAATCATTACTGTCCGATAACGAGTGATTTAGTGCAGTATTTCTTTAAATTTTATATTATCATCATTGACTAGTAGAGCATTTTAAATTGGTTCTACTGTACATAGATATTATATAAAAAATACAAATTTTTTTTTTTATAAAGTACACAATTGATAGTCGCATGGGATTATTTGCTAAAGATATAGAACAAGTTAGTCCACTTGCAGTATATGAAGGATGTACTTTAGAACCTAATCCTCCTTTTGTGAAACCCCATGACATTTGGGTTCAAGTAAGACTTATTTATTCATTAAAATAGTATTATAATATTTATTTTTATTGCACAATAATTTGTTTAGTATATATCAGAAGTAGTTGACAATGTAAAATCATGTAGTCAAGAAAAAGTGGAAATGTTAGCTATGATGTTTCATCGGTCATTACCCATGAGTGTTGGAACTTCTGATGCTTTTATCAGTCGTCACATAGATGCTATTGGAACAAGATTTAGGTAATCTTTAAGTTAATCAAGTTTATCACTTTGAAATATATTTTTCCCTCCTAACAAAATGTTTGTTTTAAATGTCTAAAAACAGACTATATATATATATATATACCTATGTATATATAGTAGGTAATGAAAAAAAATGTCAATAATATATATTATTTTATATTGAAATGTATTGATTTTGTTTTTCTACTCTGTAATAACTTACCTTTTATTACACACAAAAATAATATTTTTAATGAAATTATGGGGATTGTATTTTATTTTGTTCAAAACTTAGAGCTACCGATTGGATCTATATTATTGGATCATAAACAATAGGAATTTGAGATTAAAAAATACTAAACACATTTAAAATATTTTAGATTATTACAATGTGGACTGACATTACTGCAAGGGGACGTATTACCTAAATCATTGGGAAAAAATATACTCAGGGAAAGAGTATATTGTGCTTGTTTTGATACCTATACTACACCTGTTCATTGTCCAACTCAACGTGGTTCAGAACTACGAGACGACATATTAGCTCTTACAAAATTTTGGCAAACTATGCATTCAGATAAGAAATATTTGATGGCCAGTGTAATTGGAGGTTAGATGAATAAAATAAGAGTTTCTATAAAACTTAAAAATAATGTTATTTATTGAAGATATTTTTATATATTTTATTATTTGTTTTGTTTTAGATTTTGATCTTCAAGGGGGTTCTTTACAAAATTCTAGTAACACAAATTATGACCACCAATTAACAATTTCATCGTTAAATGAATTAACGGTATCGAGTATTGGAGCCGTTTCTGGAAATTCTAGTACAGCACAAGGTTGGATGAACACTGTTCCATTATCAACATCTGCTACAAATACATTAAACAAACGTACGGCCAATAATTTAAGAATAAAACGCCAACATGTTAATGACAATCAAGATCTGTACGTCAAAGATTATATTAAAAAGCGAATTCTCATATTAGATCTTTTGGTAAGTAGTTATTTAGTACTTTATATTTTATTGTTAACATAATTGACCAAAATTAACCAATGTAGAAACGATTAAATTTTCAATTATATAAACCTAAACAAAGATTTCATTATATATTGAAAATATGATTAGTAGAATTTTCTAAATAGATTTTACCGAATCAACATAAAACTATAATTATATCTCCAACTAAATGAAATATTCTTTAAATTATATTTTATATGTATATTTATGTTAAACTTTCATATTAATCAAATTAAAAGTAGATATCAGGAAACTATGATGATTAAAATTAGACAGTGCAGCACAATAAAATACCCACATTAATATTTTTCCAAGGCTGTTCAAATTGAATTTTTGAGTACATGGCAAAATCCTGCTTGTTTATCCGAACTCAATGTACCTGGAGAAGAAATGGTTGCTTCATGGAAGTCCAAAAATGTTCCTGACAAGTCCTTGCGGGAGAATACAAGACTTGCTTGGGAGATAAGTCCTGCTCTTTGCGTATTTCTACCGGTCAGATTAAAAAATTCAGACTGCATCATTAAAGAAGTATGTAGAATGGTTCGAGCTAATCCAATGGCCGTTTCACATATACCTGAAGCTTTACAATATTTAGTGACCACCGAGACACTTTTAAGTGATGCTCCTGAAGTATGTAAAAAATAATTGCAAAATTTAAAAAAAAAAACAATAATATTATGTATCATCTTTTTTTTTTTTTTACAATGTAATTTAAACAAATTGAATATTTCAGCTCGTCTACATGTTAACATGGGCAAGGGTTACTCCGGTTCAAGCCTTATCATATTTTTCCAGACAATACCCACCACATCCGATATCTGCACAGTATGCAGTTCGTGTTTTAGCAAGTTATCCCGCCGATGCAGTATTATTTTATATTCCCCAATTAGTACAAACCCTTCGACATGATACAGTATGATAATAATTTTTTCTATAGCAATGTGTAATACTCAATACTTATTAGTCATTATATTAAAAAAAAAAAAAACAGATGGGTTATGTGTTGGAGTTTATCAAATCAATTTCATTACGGTCCCAGGTAGTTGCTCACCAGTTAATTTGGAATATGAAGACAAATATGTACATAGATGAAGAAATGCAACACAAAGACAGTAATGGCTACTTAAAAAGATAATTTGTTTACAATAATTGTTTTTTAATATATATGTGTGTATATTTTTTTTAGCTGCTCTTTATGATACATTAGATTCGTTAACTAATGCAATAGTTGATTGTTTATCGGGTCCTGCAAAAAAATTTTATGAGCGAGAATTTGATTTTTTTTCTCAAATTACTGATATCTCAGGCAAAATAAGACCTTTTCCTAAAGGTAAAACAAATAAAATTTAATTGAATGAAATTAATTTTTGTATAATTTCCAGGACCTGAACGTAAACGTGCATGTTTAGAAGCACTTAGCAAAATTGAAGTACAAGCTGGATGTTATTTACCATCAAACCCAGAGGCAATGGTTATTGATATTGACTATAACAGTGGGACTCCAATGCAGAGGTTAATATTTTGTGAACAATAATTAGAATTAATTTTTATTTAATAATTATGTGACATGTGTTTTAGTGCTGCCAAAGCACCATATTTAGCACGGTTTCGAGTGAGAAAATGCGGTATAAATGAACTAGAACAAACAGCCATGGCCATTTCCAATCATCAGTCACTTAATAGTTCTGAAAAGTTTGTGGATACATCTGCTATGATGGGCTTGGACACATGGCAGGCAGCAATATTCAAAGTATAATTTTTAATTATAATTTATTTTTTAAAATTTATTTGCTAAAATATTTTAAGGTTGGAGACGATGTTCGTCAGGACATGTTGGCGCTTCAAGTCATCAGTATTTTTAAAAATGTCTTTCAACAAGTTGGTTTGGATTTATACTTGTTTCCATATCGAGTGGTTGCTACTGCTCCTGGAGTAAGTATTATAATAAACAGTATCAATCAAATTGTATCTAAATTGTATTGTTTCTGGTAGAAATTTTGTATACAATATAAAAAAATTAAAAAAAAAAACATAATTGTAAAACTCATTGCTTCATTTAAAATCTAAAATATTGTAATATATTTAATATATTATGAAAACAGAATTGTTTTAGATTTTGAACTCAGTAAGAAATGTATTGGTTCTACTATAATTTGCTTTATTATATTATTTTTTTTTTTTTTGTGTCTTGTGACTAACTTTTCTACTAAAAATCTAGTTAGTACATTAGAAAGTTATTTTTTTTATTTTCCTGTAGTTTTCATATTAGTAAAAAATAAATAACGTTAAAACTTATTGAAAATCAGATTAATAATTTTCAATTTTGTTTTTATGGTGTAATTTGTTTAAATATAATTGTAGAAATCTGAATTTTCACAGAATGCTTATATTAGCCTCGTGTATATAGCCTATATATGGACAACATTTTAAAACATTCTACCAATTTTTGAGCTATTTATAATCATTTGACATTGTTTAGATTTTATTTGGTCTATTTGGTCTATTAAACAGTTTCAGCCAAACATAAATGTTTGAGAATTTTACATTAGGTTCATTATAATCTATAATTAGTGATAAACAAAAATATTACAGGAGTTTTTAGATTCAAAGCATAAAAAGGGATCTATTGGTTTTACTATAATGTATTTTTTTTCTATTAAAACAATTTTTCGAAAAAAGAAATTTTGCTCCAATATATAGAATGCAGTATCTTTTCTGAAAGAAAATTTTATCCATTTGATGCATTAAACAGGTAATTTTATGGTTTACTAAGGTTTTTTTTTTATAATAATTGGGAAAAATTAGAAACAAAATTTTAAGTAAAAACGCAGAATGCCGTGGCGTTATCGATTGTTTTTAAATTTTTCAAGTAGTTTTTTTTTTAGAATTGGGAATACTGGAATGAGATGAAAAATAAAAACTGATAAATGTATGGTGTTAGAATTGCTTTATTTTAAATTGTTTATATTTCCTACTAGAAATATTGCTCCATTAGAAAAACAACAAGAGACCTTTTTGTTGCATTTTTAATTTTATTGGTGACCAAAAAAGTCGTGTTTTTTATAATTGAGCAAAACGACATAGAAAGAACAGATAATTTGTGAAAACAATTCTTTTATTATTTTTAATTGTAATTTTTTGTTGTAATTCATCTACAAATATTCAGTGTTATTTGAAATTTCGATAGAAAACTTTTATTTACTTTTTCTAGACACGGTCAAATTTAAAAAATATTTGAGCTATTTTTGAGTTATTTATAGACATAGTGACACAACCATCAGCAGTATCATTTATTTATTTATTTTTCTTAAATTATAGTGTGGCGTAATTGAATGTGTTCCCAATGCAAAGTCTAGAGACCAACTGGGCCGTCAAACTGATTATGGCATGTATGAATATTTCATAAAAACTTACGGTGATGAAAACACTAAGGAATTCCAGGTAAAATTATGTAATATATTTTAATTACCAGTTAAATTATAAATATTTGTGAGACTTTATAAGTAGTTTTCACGTATACCATGTCTTCACGATATGAGATACCACCGCAGAAACCACTGTATAACACTGATATGTGCTTGTTACGTATCAATATGTATCTTCATTCGTGGGTACAATTTAATATTTAATAATATAGTTATAATAAATAATAATAATAGTAAATACTATTTTAGAGAAAAAAATAATACATATTATATTGGTTATTTAATAAAAAGTTTTTGCAAAATAAGGTGGTGAGGTAGGGAGACTAATCGAATGAGCTTGAAAAAGATATTCTTTTTTTTTTATACATATTTTAGATTAGAGAAAATATTATATTATACTTAGTCAGACATTTTTATTTTTTGATGTGTGAAGTACTTAACAACTTTGTATTATTTTATTTGAGATGTTTAAGTTTATTATTTTTACCAAAAGAAATGGTTTAATTTTTATAATGTTACAACTATAAAATGTTGTAAAGTCAAACAGATTTAATAAAAAAACAAATTTATAAATGAAACTTCTTTTAAAAATGTATTCTTTTGTTCGAAATTCACTTTGTGTCATTTAAATTCATCATATCTAATGAAATATCTTACACAAATGCATAATGTCCAAAATTAAAAGTAATGAAATATAATTTTGGACAGTTTTATAGTATATAAAAAAAAAATATCTGTAAAAATTATTTCAAAAAAATGAAATGATTAAAAATCACACTTATAAAGTCTATATCTGTATTTATATGCAACGAAAAAATGAATACATTAATTATTTAATTTTTCCTTTGCAAGAACCCTCAAAAAGTGTCGGAAATTAGCCCAATTGATATTACCTATTTATTTTTAGAACGCCCGAAGAAATTTTGTACGATCCATGGCAGCATACAGTGTTATTGGTTTTCTGTTGCAAATTAAAGACAGACACAATGGAAATATAATGTTGGACACCGATGGACATATCATACATATTGGTTAGCTATATTTGTATACTTCAAGGATAAATTATATTATTTTAGTTTCACTATTATTTGGTACACAATTGAAGGACGGCAGGATGATATTTTGTTCAATATAATATTTTTAGATTACCGTTTTTACAAACATTTTAAACAAATACATATTAATTAGAGATGTGACGAATTCTTCAATTTTCTAACTAGACCAAACCGAACTCTGGGTGTTTGGTTCGGTTTGAAAATCTAACTGAAACTTACAAATAATTGAACTGAACCAAGTACCCAATAGTTCGGTTCAAAAATCACTTGATGTCGATTCTGCATGTCAGTTTTGCGAAAGCTGGATAAATAGTAACATTTAAAAAACAAAGACGAATGTTACCCAAATCAGTTGAATAAATGGTCTTCTTACATGACAATGTATAAATATATTTTATTAAAATATTATTAATTATTACTTTCGTTTTTACTATTTTTAATTTATTAGTTCATATGTTCATATTATATTAACATTTTTAATATGATAATTAATAATATACTTATAAATTATAATACAATTTTAAATTTTTCTGATCTAACCTAACCTAAATTTTTTACTTTTTAATTTGGAGTTGGAGTTCGATAAAATATTTTAAAAGTTTGGTTTGGTTCAGGTTCAAATAAAAATGTTTAGGTTTCGGTTCGGTTCAGGTTTGTTAATTTCAAGGAAAGTTCAGTTTCGATCAGTTTAAACTATAAAATTAATGTTTGTAACATCTCTAATATTAATCTACATTCCTTGTTTAGAAATCTAAAACCAAAACAAAATTTACATATATTATAAATGTATACAGTTTTGAGCCATTAATATTATGTAATATCACTAATGTACTGTTATATTTTCTTCTCCAGATTTTGGGTTTATGTTTGAATCATCACCTGGAGGTAATTTAGGTTTTGAACCTGACATCAAGCTTACTGATGAAATGGTAATGGTAATGGGTGGTAAAACTGATGCTCCACCATTTCGATGGTTTACTGAACTGTGTGTTCAAGCGTATTTGGCTGTCAGGTAATCATTGATACACTATCTTGCTTTTATTGTTTAGTCGTAAAATGTTTGTATTCACTTGTCAGGCCTTATAAAGAAGCAATAATTTCACTAGTGTCTTTAATGCTGGACACTGGACTTCCTTGTTTCCGCGGTCAAACAATCAAACTGTTACGGGCAAGATTCACGCCACAATCAACTGACCGTGAAGCTGCACAATATATGATGAATGTCATTCACAAGTCTTTCCTTAACTTCAGAACAATCGCATATGATTACTTGCAGCTTTACCAAAATCAAATCCCGTGCTGAAGAGTAATCATTTACTCCTAAATAAACTGTAACACAAAATACGGTACCATCCATGGTCAAATTTTTACTAGCCTACTTCTCTATATTTTATATGAAATCTATTGAGTTTTCATCTTCTATTTATATTTATTTTTATAATATTATTAGCCATTGGGTTATATGCAATTAATAATTTATGTACTTAAGTTACCATAAAAATATATTCTTATAATAGGTTGATTGGTTCAAATATAAATGGTTTTGAAGTAACTTTTTTAATGGATGGGGTTATAATTGGGGCGGTTTTAGGTTTTAAAACTAGTGTGGCTAGATGTAGGTAATTTTACTTTTCATAATTTAAATTATTTATTGTATTGACACTATTGGCTTTGACCATCTCTTTGAACTATAGGTAACTAATGAATGTATATATTTATGTAGACATAATTTATGCCTAGAACTACTACTGGAAATGCAGTAACTATATTTTAAATTGTTTTATTAATTTTTAATTTAAAGAAATTGTTATACATTTATTATTATAATATAATTACAGTCTTTGACTAAAATCAAAACATAATAATAAAGTACTCTACATATATGTAAATATTTTTGTTTTTTTTTTTAAACTACTAGTTAAATACTTAAATACTTAAATACTTAGGCTTGACCCTTGACAAAAGGTTAACTTGGAAACAGCATATAAGGTCCAAACGATTAACTTTAAACGCTCGCTCTCGCACCCTCAAACACCTCTTATCAAAAAATAAATTCACTAAACTTAGAACTAAACTACTCATATATAAGTCGCTACTTAAACCCATTTGGACTTACGGTTTACAGTTGTGGGGGTCGGCCAAAAAAACTAATGTTAATAAAATTCAGACTTTCCAGAACATCACACTTCGCAAAATAGCAAATGCCCCACCGTATGTATCCAATTTAACCCTCCACAATGATNTTTTCACGTCTTGTCAATCACACAAATCCACTAATCAGAAATCTAAATACATTAACTCTGCCCGAAGCTCCTCGACGTCGTCTGAAAAGGAGATGGTGCAGAGACCTTCTAATCGAATAGCTCTAATGATCTTGTTCCTCGCTTACTCACTTCACTCATAATCTCCTCTAAGTCATAGATTAACTTAACTTGTATTCATCCTAAGTGTTGCCATTGGGTGACTTCTTAACCCCGTTTCATCCTGCTTTTTTACTCTCTGCAAATTCACTTATTGTGCTTATTATAGTATAGATTGTGTAATTCATATTAAAAAAAAAAAAAAAAATGAAAAATTTCATGCCTGAAATTAGCTTTAACTATAATAGGTAGAAACTCGACAGTAGGTACTTTGTATACCATAGGCATCCGCTAAGAAAGGATTTTATAAAATTCTACTATTAAAAAAGTAAAATGAGGGATGGAGGACTGTATGAAAATCCGCCATAAGTTGCACCATTAATATACGTTTGGTTGCTCAAGGTCTTTTTGAGATATGATGATATTAAAACGGTAATATTGCATATGCTCGTATCTCGCTTAAGAATGAAAATATCGAGAAAAAAAAAAAAACCAAACTATAAACACGACCAACATTCAATTGTTGGGTTGTTCGTCCTTGTTGTGTACCTGTCAAAATATTGAGTTTACAGATGTTTTGTCCCCCAAATTATTAACATAGGTAGGAAATTTGGTCTCTGAGATTTATCGGCCATATGAAAATCAGGAAATAGGGCAGCAAACGCCCACAAGCTAATTAAATGATAACGGATACACCGAAATAAGTGACAATTCTTTAATTATATTTTCAACTAACAATAAATTATTATTCTTTGTAGAATACGACTAAGCCGTTTAGATTGAGATTTATATAAATTTATAGAAATAAAAATGTTTTAAGTAGAAAACATTTTTATAGAAATAAAAATGTTTTAAGTAGAAAACATTTTAACAATTTTTAAAAAAAACCATTGTTAGTCGTTTCTATTGTAATACCAACAATTAACAGCTGATAACCGCGACGATCGTACAATTAATTTGGTTATACTTGAGATCCATCTTGCAGTGCTATTTACATTTAAAAATGTTATAATTATTGTAAATATTAATGTTAAAATATCAAAAGAAAATGTATATTTTAGTATATTATAATAAATAATATAATTTATAATAAAATATATTGTACAATAAATAAAATAATTATTTTTATTCATATTTTTTAATAACCGTACGGTATTTAAAATTGTTGCGTATTGTGTGTAAGTTTGAGAAACCGCGGAACACCGAAATTTCGCCACCCGAAGCGCTGGTTTCGTGAAACGTACCGTAGCTGTATGTTTTAAACGAACAGTTTACGTGCGCGTTCGTTGGCGAATAACGTCGCGGCACGCTACGCGAACGCACCCGATTTGTTCCGGTTGAGCCTGACGTGCACAAAAATACGAAGTACAAACTTTCGTCCTTCAGTCCTTCTACGCTATGTGCTATCTCGACGTGCACAAAAATACAAAGTACAAACTTTCGTCCTTCAGTCCTTCTACGCTATGTGCTATCTCGACGTGCACAAAAATACAAAGTACAAAAATCTGTTCTTCGGTTATTTCTATCCTACGTTTATACGTCACCTAGCTAACCCTGAACGTTCAAATCGCCAGGTTTTCAGAACGAGCACGGCGTACGTACGAGTACGTACCTTTTTAGTTTTTATTGTTACCTACAGTACATTTTCTACGGTTGCAGTGTTTTGTCCGTATGTAAAACCTTTTACCTTTTATTACAATTATCACATTTGGTTTATTTGTTTACGTTCTGTCGGGTATTTTTAGATTAACGCGATTTTGTATGCCGTGTTCTGCGCGTTCACATTGTCCAATTTGTGCTCGCCGTCGCCAACTGTAACCGTGTGATGCTCACCTACACGATACTTATCAACGGGGTCAGAGCTCTGAGCACGTTACGCTGTCTCTCGATGAACTGATTTCGCGATGAAAACCGCCTGTGCGTCATTATGTTATTACGCCGTCCGAAACGGCTACTATCCAAATGATTACATCCTGAGCTACACTGCGAAAAACTTTACCTCACTCTGCGTAGGTAATAATACATTTTATTGAAACTGTAAACTGTAAATTTACGTTAGGTAGAACTGATACTGTAAAGGGGTCTGTACGCGGTCGTTCAGATTGAAGATTGTTAGTGTTTTGTAGACATGTAGACGATCGTTTTAATCGTTTTATAATATTATACAATATTTTGTGTATGTGTATGTAACAACCGACTAGGTAGGCATTTGTAATTGAGGTGTTTCTGTGCAAAAAAGTGCCATCTCCATTTTCAATAAAACGAGTTGTACGTCTATTCTCATTGGAAAAACGGCGAGAAATTATATTTGAAACCTATATTTTTTTCCGAAGTGTTCTACATCCACTTTCCGTCAATATGTGCTATTTCCTGTACTAAACCATAGGTTTTAGTTCTCATATTTTTCCGAAACGTGGTATATCCATAATTTTTTTTTAACATGTTATTTCTGTTTTACATCAAAACTTGTTTTTCTTAATATAGATGACGATACAGTCTATTGTTAATTACATATAAACGTCTATATTTTATTTTACATTTATTTTAGATTTATAGAGTAGCAAAAGATTTATTGGTTTTACCATGATTTTTTTTTTTTTTTTTGTATCTGAGTAACAGTTCCATCAAAACGGTCTTGTTTTAATCAAAAAATAAAAAGATACTTTTTTTGTTGCATTTTTTAATAAAGTTTGTGAATAAGTAAGTATTTTTTGGTTCCAAGTGGTTTTGATAATAATTGGGAAAAACATATGAAATGCAGGAAAGTGTATGACATTAATAGTTTTGTTATTTTTGATTTTGGTTTTTTTAAAACCATTAAAAATCCAGTTAAAAATAATTGTAGAGAACTAAAATGTTAACAGAATACTCATATTTACCTTTTCTAGATGTGGTAAAATTGTTTAACTAATTTTGTTGATTTTTGAGCTTTTTGTAGTATAATGTAGCAATTTTTTTATAATGATGTTATCATTAAATTTTGATGAAAATTATAAATATAGTTATAAGTTAAATACTTTCATGTATCCTTAAGCTTACCCAGCTTTTTACCTTCAACAGTGGCGCATCAACAGTATCGACTTTTTTTCTTTTATTTATTTGTTAAGAAATGAAACTTAAATATTACAGATAACTAAAAGGTTAACAACTTACTCAGAAGTCACCATGAAAGATGACAAGGGCGGTTGACGGCTGGGTGTTACCGATTGAACATTGCTTGCCTGAGAAACACCCATTAAAATACTAAAACATTTTTCCAAGTTATTTTTAATATGGATTCAACATTGTGGAGTTAATTTATCAAGGATTACTGTCTAAGAAGAAATATCTGCTGTACCTTTCACTTCCCAACTCTGAGAATCAAGAACTAAGCTTGCACATCATTCACTTGTGAAGAAGCTACAAGAAAAGGAATGCCTAAGCATCGTTATATTGTAAGTTGATATTTTAAGAATTGATATTTGTATGAGAAATATTTTTTGAAATTTTCATAAGGGGATTTTTATATTATGTAATTTAGAAGTTTATTTCATAATAATATAATAACTATTGTAACCCGGGAAAAGTTACTGATTTGTTTTGGTAAAATTGGCCAATTTTTTAACCCTTTAAGATCTGGAACTAATTTTTGTTATTCAATATTTAATGGGTTGCTTCTTAAAATAAAATAATTTTTTTTTACTAAGTTATTAGTATGTTATTTACAGAGTTGAATTAATATTACTGTTATTCATTTTTGACGATTCATATTTGTTTGTTAATTGCTCTAATATCACGGAGGGAAAAAAATATCAGATTTTTAAAGCAATACTTTTAATTGTAAATTACTCATTTATTGTCTGGGATAATCAAAAATATTATATCAACATTTTTAAAAAAACGTGTTTTATGAAAAACGTTTAGAGTTACATTTTATGATTTTTGTTAACTGCATAATCAATGAATATTCTGGTATGCACTTTTAATTAGATAATATTAATTTTAAATGATGATAAATAACACTTAAAAGAATGTCCTCACAGGACATCAAGCCTAAAAGTGTTATATAAATTGTAAATCTTTTCCAAATTATTATAAATACTGGTTAGAAAATCAAAACAAAACTTTCTTCCTCATTAACTAGATCCTAAATTCAGTAAAACAAGTATTTTGGCATTTTTAGATTGGAGCAATTTTTCTAGTATAAAAGTTGTTTACAGATAAAAAAAAAAAACATAGTAAACCAATAAAAATTATCAGTCCGTTCAGAATTTAAAAGGTAAGAAAAGACTAATAAGGCGATACTATTATAATAAAACACTTGATTTAATTCTTGATTAAATATAAATGAAAAATTTTATAAAATACAAATACAATATAATAATAATATATACAAATATAATAATAATAATTTTATAATAAACTATGAGGAACATGAGCCTTTGGCGTCAATAACATTAGTGTCTTTTCCTTTGAAAAACATTTGCAAACTTTAAAGAATATATACAGAAATCTAATAGGGACAAGTTAGATGTGAAACAACAAACTGATGGTGTTCATCAGGTGTCAGAATAAAAATAAAAAAATGAACACAAAATACATTTGGAATAATAAAAAAAAATAATACATAATAATATACTTCACGTTATGAATTTATGACTAGTGAATAAATAATACAATGTAAAAATGAATTAGGAAAACAAATAGACTTCTAAACTAGGTAATTTGAAAATACATATACTAGTATTGTGTTAGTAAAAAAATAATTTGATTTTGTAGCGGGCAAAGATTAAAAATAAAACTATTGTGTGAAGCCAAAAATGTACAAAATTTGTTTTTATAAAGGAACTAACACTTTTTGAACACAAATCAATTGAATTTTGAGTATAAAGTTTATCACATTTCGTTTTTTTTTTAAAACAAGTCAATATTGTTTGAGAAAATTAAACATAATTGTAAAAAAATAATCAAATTATTTACATTTAAATATTTACAAACGCAAATAATAATAGTGAAAAATTTCGAATTATAAACAATAAAGTAAGCACCATCATGTGTATTATATTATTAAGAGGAAGAGACAATGGCGTCTGAGTTCTGTTCATTGGCCTATAGTTCCGGCGAATAAATAATAATAATTGTATACACTGTTTTTGATTGGAACAGATGCCACCACTAACCGACTATTACCTTTTATCTATGGCAGACGGTTTAGTGGCCACTGGGGGGGGTTTTTTTGACCCAGCGACGTTTCCGAACCTCTTCTGGATACCACCGCCAGTTACCGTTTTAGAAGATGTTTGCCGCCGGGCATCTGAGAGTTTTTTCTTCAATCCCACCGTGGCTGTCTGCGAGGATAGCGGCTTACCTCCCCCGAACACCATCGTAGGTTTCTGAAACATGACTGTCGGTTTGTCAGTAGCGGCGGTCGGCAGTTTTTTGGCATCCAGAACGTCCGGGGACCGGTTAAGTGAACGGTTATCGTCACAGTTCTTGACTAGGTCCGGCCGGTCATACGCGGTGGTGGCCCGTGACTTGACGTCAATCGGTCGCATGTACCCGGAACTGGTCGTCGAACCGGCCGGCGACGACATACAGAAGTTTTCATAAGTCTGCTGCTGCTGCTGCTGCTGCTGTGGAGCCGGTGACGGAGAAGAAAGTTCCAGCGGAGGTGGTCCGTCAATGCCCGTCGGTTTATTACTCGTGTAAATGGACTCTTGATTGCGTTCCTGTATGGCAGACACGATCTCGCCGAGCAGCGACGTCTCAAGCGACTTGGGTACTTTGTAAGTCGTGTAGTCATCGTCAGTGACGGCGGGACTCTCGTCGATTACCGAGTAGATATTTTCCGTAAAGTGTGTCGCGTCATCGTCATCGTCCCGGTGTGGCTTCGGCCGATTCGCAGGGTTTTCATTGTTACGTTTGTCCGCAGCCACATCCGCCGTCGCCGAAGACAGCGTCCGGGGTATTTGGTAACTACTCTGCAACGAATGTTGCTGCGGTAATGGTGGCGGCGGTTGGGGCGGCGGCGAAGTCGGTCTCAAAGTGACGGCGGCTGCGGTGGTAGCGGCGGTAGCGAGTGCGACGCTGGTCGGTCGTTTGCTCCTCATCGACCCGAAATTGTGCACGGAAGGCCTGTGCTTGGTGTTGTTGACGGTACGCAGGCTTTGGGCCCTGAGCACCACCGCTCTGTGTTGGTCCGCCTCCAGCGGCAACGGTTCCGCGGGTACGTTTATTTCGTTTTGGAGGATTGGCTGCGAGATTTCCAAGTTCTTTAGCCCCTCCTTGTTGAATTTCGTGTTTGCGCGGACTGAGGTCACTGTGTTCTTCTTCTCGTCGGGCTGCTTTTGATTTTTCATGAACGACGTGATCCTCCGTAACGTCGGGTATCCCCCACCGCCGGTGTTTTTTATGTCAATCGTCGGGCTCGTTGTTACCATCGATACCGGTCTGGTCGACGGCACTGGGGGTGCCGGTTTTAATGGTACGGACACCAGTTCGCGGACAGCCGATGAAGTTGTGGCGTCCAGCACGGGTTGACTGATCTGTGGCCTTTCGGTGGCCAGCGGGGCGGTCGGTGCGGGTCTGATGGGCGCACGAGAAATCGCGCCGGATGGCTCCTCATTGGCTGGTTGCTGCAGTGGTTTGATGCTGAATCCCTTATAGTTACCTAAAAGTTCCGCACGCAGTGCCGATGACGGTTTCCGGTCGTCTCCGATCAGCAGAGTACTAGATGGCGACACCGCGGTACCGTTCGGTTTTGTACTTCCGACCTCCGTGTCGTTACTGTCAAAAATTAAATAAAATAAGGTTATATATTTTTAAAAAGACGTCAAGATGTAAAACCGTAGGTAAGTACATACCAGTGGGTCGTATCGAATAATAAAGTCCGTTCACATCGACCGAGGTTAATATGATTATTATGTGGAATTAATGAAAAACAGCAATATTCGCAAACTAACAGGTTTTAAAATACAAATATTATAAAAAAAAAGCAAGAGAAAACTATTTTTTTTTGTTAGAGGTGCACAAGCAAAATTAAAACTAATCTACGTGCGCATGCTCAATACTGCGCAATACAAGTATGAGTTTCTACAAATTAATAAGTTATAGTTATTTTTAAATACATAAATACGAGAATGCTTGTAATAGCCATACACCGGGGTCTAAATTTAACTTAAAAGGTAGATAATGTTTTTTTTTTAGAGATCAAAAAAAAAATTATATAATTTTTCAATCGACCAACAACCGAGACCATAAAAAGATTCTAACACATTTAGGGATGCTCGCACGCGCGACAATATCAAAGGTAGACAGTAAATTAACAAAAATTAATTCATCTGTATGAATAAAATTCATTTTTTCTGACGGGGGGCCTAAATATATATTCGAATTTGAAACAAAAATGCACATACTTCATTCCTTCATCTTCGATCAGATAACTTCCGAGTAACTATGAATATTTTAAGCATCTTAAAATCGATTTTTTATGAAAATTATCTGTAAAAAGTCATGTTTGTATAATTACTGACTATACTTATTCTGGTTAAACAGTTTTTAACAACTTGGCTGTTTAGCTGAATTTTAATTATAAAGGGATAGTCATCGGTTACAATACTTGGGACAAATTAGAGCAATAAATACTCAAAGGTGCCATTTTTTTCTGTATAATAAATTTGAAAAAACTATCTTAAAATTAAAATCGGGCAGTATAACAGATACATTTGAATCATTTCTTTATTAGTTCATATAATGTATCGAGATATTTAAAATTAATGTATCTTGTTTCATGTATAGAGATACTTTTGTTTAGCATCTTGCTTATTGATATGTAAATTGAATAATTAATATTTGGCAACTACTGTCGTAGTTAATGACCACAATTTGATGATAGTTTATAGTTATGTCTGCAAGTGTATACGATAAATTATGATAATATACTATTAGCATAAAGGGGGGGGGGGAGAGGGTCATTATTCCGGATCTCTCCAAACACCGTTCTGCAAATAGCTATTCACTTGGGAATTGGTCGTGGACATCAATTTGGCAATAATGATATCGCTCTTCCTGAGGCGAGACTTTGCGGGATTCGCGTACTTGGACTGATGTGGCGCAGTGGCGGTGTACGCGCTGTTGTCGTACTTTGTCTCTACCACAGTGTCGTAAATGGACTCCGTATCGTAAAAACTACTACTAGATGCGTAATACGGCTCTGAGTAAATTTCGTGGTCATCAGCACGCGCGACAACTGTTGACACCGTGTTTATTCTAGGCGGATGCAGTCTAGTTGCGGTGGTGGTATTACAGGTGCAGCAAGCGTTACTATTACTGTCACCATTGTCAGCGGTCACCAAGTGTTGCAAACAGATAAATGGCAAACGTTTAGTAGTAGAAGAAGCAGATACATACGGTAACATTTTGCGGTTCGTTGTTTTGTTCCAGTCGGTCAGCAAACGGTGGTTTTTCGAACAGTAGGCGAATAACAGGGCTGCCAACAATAGCGGTATAACGCCGAACATCAGCACATACATCCCGGTTATAAAACCTTTGAGCGCTAAAATTGAACAACAAAAACAAAAAAAATAAAAATTGTCAATGTAAAATTCCGGTAGTGGGCGGGGGATGTTTTTGAAAAATTAATTGGTCTGTATAATATTACTCCTATATACTGTTAAAGTATCCTATTCATTTAATTATTGTAAATGCAATTCTAATTTGAAAAAAAAATTGTCAGTTTTTTTAGAACATCACTCATCTTGAATAATCTCCTTGTTGATAGACGCCATCAACTCAACTAATACTAACTTTTCAAAAACAACCCTTTTCAGAGAAAATATACAAAAAATAAATTGATGGTCAATTTACTATTCAGACTAGATGCTGGCCCAGAATCATCGCTTCCACCAGGACCTGGATGATCGCAGTATGGTGGCCCATAACCGATTTTACAGTGACAATTTCCTTTGTTGTTGCATATTCCATTACCGTTGCAGTCATACAGACAAGCTTTGTTTTTGGTTCGAAAATCGCTTACCGCAATGCATTTTTGATCAACACACATCTAAATGTGTAAAATAAAAAAAAACAACAAAGTTATAGTAGGTATAATTTATTAGAAAGGTTTTTTGTCGAATTTCCCTGAAATTAAAAATCATTGTACTGTATTGTGTCTATGATAAACATATCACAAAACAATTATTATCTCAAAAAGTCTCAACTTTTTTCAAATTTTGTTTTTCAGAATATTTAAGGAGCAAGCAGCTCTAAAATTTTACACTACCATTTTTTTAAAATCAAATGCAACGTATATTGAAAGTTCCATGAATAAATGAATAGTTTAAATAAATTCTATTGTTGATATTTTTAATTTCCGTCAATTAATTGACAAGTTATTCCTACTTTTTAATTTTGGATAGGGTGAAAGTAGCAGAGTATTGCACTCCACAGCATTTGAATAATGCTTCAACACTCTCCTCCTAACAACAAAACGGCAAAGTTAAAAATGGAATATTGTGAAAAAAGATCCCTCACTGCTGTTGGTTCAAACACGAAATAAATAGTTAAAAAATGGAATTCAACGAGTTGACAGAAATTAAAACCATCAACACTAAAATTAATTTTAACTAAAACTAATTATTTATGGAATTTTCAATGTAGATTGCTATTTTAAAATCAAAAATCTGGATCTGGTTTTACCACTGACCTTGTCATCGCCGCATTTTGCGCCATTTGGTGTCAGCCCAGGATCGATATCGCTCAGACCCAAGTCGACAATAATCGTTCTACAGGGTATCATTAATCCTTCGTTATTAATAAACGTATGCGATACAATAGACACGGTTTCCATGCCAAATTCTAGACGTTCGTTCTTGTGTTTACAATGCAACATCCCGCAATTGACATTACTGAAAAAACAAAAGTTTTAAAATAAGAGTAAACAACCCTTGGTTTGGTATTTTGGCTATATTAATGAAGAAAAATTGACGTCTTACTCGTTGACGCATTTCACGTAACTGTTGTTTACGCGATTGTAACCGCAGTTCCCCTGTTGCGAGCCCCGGGTATTCATTTTGTAACACTCTTTCGCTGATGATTCGCCGGTAGGACCCCACAGCAAACGACATTGATCTGTATGAGTACGGCAAGACCCTTCGAAACAAAATGCCTACAAAAAAGGAACTAATTTCAGAGTGTTCAATAATTAAAATATAGACAATCAAAGGTTTTCAACGCACCCTGTTGTTTTCACAAACGGTCCCGTCGATTTTGAACACATTTTCGGGGCAATATTCCGAATCCCCCGAACAATATTCAGGCAGATCACATTCGTGCGCGGTCGATCTACATTCCACACCGGACGACTTAAAATTGCATGTCTACAAAATACATAGAGAACAATATTATTTTTGAATAGTTGTTTAATTTATTTATTCTTTTTTAAATTATTATATCGTTTTACGTTTAAATCACAACATTGACCCGTGGCACAAGATGCGTTCATGTATAACATACACGTTTCCGGATTGCAACAAGGATTATTACACACATCTTTTATGCCGCAATCACACTGTTCGCCATCCTCTACGAAACTATTACCACAGACCGGACTATCGAACAACCTAAACGATAATAATGAACGGAGGAAACAGTAAATCAGTTTGAAAGGCTAGAACACAGAATGGTGACTATTAAAAAAAAAAAAAAAAAATTATACTTTTCAGGTTTGTTTCTCAAACAGTAGTCCATTCCGTGTTCGAACGCTAAGGCCAAATATTCCATACTACAGGAACTCCAGTGCGTCGGACTCTGAGATCTGAAGGAACAAAAAAAAAATCGTTAATGTATAAACACGCAATACGTTAGCGGATGACCGCCTCAAAGTCCCCCGGATATCGTCTCACCCCGAAGAAGGCGCCATTACGCATCGCTCGTTAGAACATTCGCAATCGGCCGTATCATGTTCCATGCCTAAGTTGTGACCCATTTCGTGGGCTATGGTGGTGGCCACCAGACCGGTTACTGGACTGTGATCGCTGCTCACGCCGCCGCTGAATTCGTAAGTGCATATTGGACCTTTTAGCGCTTTGCCGACGATGCCGTTTTCAAATTGGATTTGACTGAAATGTTTAAAAATTCAATAACGCACGATCGATGAACGTCTAGATGCTATTGGTATTATTATTTCGATTTACGTGAGCAACTGAGCGTTGTCGTTCGGATGATCTTTAGCCAGCCGTTCCCGACGATAACGTAGAAAATTGGTCAACGTAACATCACCGTTCGGATCTATTACGATTTCGTTACGATTAGTCCACACGACCACACCAACGAGTGCAATGTAGATATTTAATGGCATATAGAGCTATAAGCAAAAAAAAAAAAAAACAACAATATTGTAATAATGTATATCTGTATGCAATGATAAACGATTTTGAGCAAATTCGGTTAAACATATTTTGAAATACCATGATTGAATTTTAAACGCTTATAAATGAGTTACTACATTATCACTCAAATGTTTTTTTTTTAAAATTTAACATGTTGAACCTCATGTTAAACTTTCAAGCATTTTCACTAGGTCAAAACAATTTGATCCACATAAAACGCCAAATAAAAACTTTAAAAAAAACTAGAAAAATTCGAATAATTATAAATAGCTTAAAAAACTGTTTTAATATTTTGAAAATTGTGCTATGTTTAGCACAATTTTTAGTTAACAGGTTAATATAAATAGTTTTTCAACATTTTAGGTCCTTATAATTGCTTTCTACAGAATAATAAAAAAAACCATAATTGCGTAGATTTTCCAGATTTTTCCTGGTATATTAAGATAAAACTATAAGGCAAAAATATAAATACCTCAATGCACCAACTACACAAAATTATCTACCATAACCACCCCTAAATTTGATGAAAAGACAATTATTTTCAGTGTTCACAGACAACAAAAAACACAATAAAATTA
Source organism: Cinara cedri (assembly GCA_902439185.1). Classification (NCBI taxonomy): domain Eukaryota; kingdom Metazoa; phylum Arthropoda; class Insecta; order Hemiptera; family Aphididae; genus Cinara; species Cinara cedri. The sequence continues at coordinate 1,162,195 of CABPRJ010000952.1, read as the reverse complement.
ATATGTATTCTTCGCTACGCTCAGAATCTAAAATTATACGTTAAAACAAAAACATTCGCGGTAAATGCATGTTAACCTACCAAGTAACATATTCTAATTCTATGAAAGTCCATATTTTATTACAAAATAAACAAAATAAAACTTACGGAGTTTATTATATTTGCAATATCTTTAGTGTGCTGGTAGACTTTAGATATGTTATTGTCAAGTGACTTATATTCCCCTTGATCGACAACAATTACCAATTCGATAAATCTCGAGTTATCGTTTTGTTTAAACGGTCCCTTTATGGACCTTGTACTTCGTTTGGCCTACAGACATTTAAAAAGTTAAATTTATTTTATCAGTACTCACAAATGTTGACTATGATAAATGTTATATTTCACCAAAAAGTGTTTTTTAAATACAAGTATTTGTACTAACGTGCAAATGATTGTTTTCTCTAGGTAAATGATCGAGGGGAGTGCTATGAAATCCTGAAAATAATAAATAAATAATAAAAATCACCACGCGGAAGTCCGGGAAAACGTTCGACGTTTTGCACTTACCGCAAGTATGGTTTGTGTTGAGGTCTTCGTGGCTATATAACACATGGGATTTGTTGCCAGAATTTTGTTCAACGTTTTCAATATAATGAAATGAATTGCCGTCGAAAAACATTCCACTATATAGAAAAAAATCTCCTCGTTAGTTATTTAATACGAGCATATTTCGTTTGTTTTGTAATTAACTACCATACTAACCTTATGCCATCACACGTAGAGATCGCTGCCCAAGAATCGGGTAAACCGCGTAATTTGCCGTTATAATAGCAAAATTCCATCTCCTATAAATATTATCAAAAAACTAAAATAATAATTATCAAGCTATATAATAAAAAGCTGAATTACCCGGTATTTTCCGAGTTCAATCCTTTCAAAAGCAGAAATCAATCAAAAAAATTAAATTTAACGTAATTGCCTTTTTTACCATTATCCCTATTATAGTTAATTGTTGTTTCCCGGTAATTTAAAAAGGGTACTTCTTTGTCTGTGACAACCTAACTAAATAATAATAACTTTTTTTTTTTTTTTAAATTTTATCCATGGCACACGGAAAACCCATTTAGAAAATCAACAAAAAAAAAAAAATTTGTTCAAATATCAAAATTCACGTATGAGCCTTCTCTCAGTTGTTTAATTTTGAGATAAAAAGTAAAAAGTGATTTTTCATTTGTTTTGAATTTCAAGTCCGCAAAGTTTCATCACAATCGGAATAAATCTGTAGATTTGTATAGTGGACAGATATACTTTCAAATTGTATATAAAACAAATAAAATAGGCGGTAGGTGAAATACGATTTACTTACGTTAAATTTTGGCCTGTTCACAACATAATCGTCGTCGTTTTTCTGATGTTTTTCGAAATAATTGACCGGGATCAGGTCCCTGCATTCGACAAAAACAATATTATACGAATCAAATAAATAATCAATTATTTTATTAAAATAGTTGGTTATGAAATGCCCAACTTACTTGTTTAAACCCAAATCAATAACGTATTCTTTTCGTTTATCGGCGAATTTCAACGTAATTCCATGGACGTGTTCTAAGCCGTTCTATAGATAAAAAAAAAAAAAAAAAACTATAATAATAATAATACAAAGATGTAAATATAAATTTGGAAATTTAAATGCGACTTTCGGCTTTGATTTCTTTAGCTATTTATTTAAATATTATAAAATATCACAGTGTTATAATAATATTATTGCCTTTCTATTTCTATATGCTTAGTTTTAAATAAAAAAAAATTATTTTTTCTGTTTCTTTCTTCTCCTCTTCTTTTTTTCTTTCTCTATCGATTATTATGATAAAAAAGTAGTCGAGAAGACTTTAAATAAACTCAGTATTATTAAATTATAATAACAATGATGCAAATTATAATAAGGGAATAAAGGTATAAATATTAATGATAATTAATGACGTTATATTATATGATCTATTATCGATGATGATAATAAAACTACTAATAATTTCGTATATTTACGGAAGCAGTATACCAAAGAATGGTCGCAGTAAAACTTGGAGCAGAATATATGACCTAAGTCATGAAGGTCAACAATAGGGAAGAAAATAACAAGGATCAAAAGGAACTGAATTACAACAGGGAGGTATGGAAAGCTGGAACAAACTGATCATAGAATTAAAAGAACGGAATAATACGAAACACTTAAACACATTCGCGGTGGAAGATGACATTGGTAACAATGTCATTGGCGAAAAGAAACTACGATTTTTGTTTTCTAATATTTCCGTGCAGCGTTCGTTCCAGATACCAATGTTCTTTCGACGTGTGTTTATTATATTTTATTTACTATACCCCTGCTTGTAATTTTATCACGAAACACGATATTGCTGTTTTTTTAAATTCAATCCAACGAACAAGTAGAACGACATATTATTATTATGACTATAACAGTTTATTTGTACAATAATATAATATTTCAAATATTATTATATGCACTTACGAGCGTGCAATGACGAGTGTTATATGCATGTCGTTTTTAATAAGGAAATTAAAAACGCGACACTTTTCCTATACGGCTATACACAGCAGTAACAACACGATATTCTTTAGTGGAATTCAGAAAATATAAATAAAATTGGCGAATTTATCATATTTCTGTAATAGCTACGAATACTACGATTCTTGTGGTAAAACAAACTCAAAAGGTATTTAGTAAGTTCCGGCATAGACAAATATATATCCGAACATAAGTTCCAACAGTGGCGCCGAAACTATATTTGTATGGTGTAGCAAAATTTTAAATTCAAATCTACAACCCGACTCAAAAACGTTAACCCATATAAATATATACTTTCCAACCCCTATAATCTTACTGTACTTTGAATGTGTATGTCCATTCTACTCGACTATTCCAATTACCGGGAACACCCGCCCGGCCACCCGCCTAAAATATGATGTGTAACAACTGCTACACTCGAAGTATAGTTTTTGCACCACTTCCGATTGTTCCGACACGAAAAACAAATTTATCCATACGTGTAAGTTTTTAAACTGCACGAACAGAAATATGACACCCCTTTGTGAACTGTACTGCCTCTATCTATATGACCTTATACTATCTGAAATAAAGAATATGGACAATCCATTTTATTGAATTGAGTACTCGTTGATTATTAACTGAGTTAGCACTAAAAATAGACGTAATTTCTTATACTTATGTTTAGTAAGTCTAAAAAAAATGTGTATTCGTTTTAATTTTTATGCATGTCGGAACTTACGCAAACATAATACATAACGATTAAGAGCGAAGTTCGGTTATACATGTTTTGAAAAGCCGTAATATTTACAATTTAAGTCAGAATTTGGTTTTAACTCTTAAAAAAATGCGTTAAACTAAATTTTTTTTTTTTGAACACTAAATACGACTTATAATGAACTTCCTATCAAATTTTCAAACATTTCTGTGAAGTATAACAATTTATGTACAGAGTAACTACCAAATAAAAATTACGTAAAACTCACAAAATTAAAATGTCTATAAATACCTCAAAAATTATTCTGAAAAGTAAATATAAGTTTTCTTTCAACATTTTAAGTGTCTACGAATATCTTAAACTGAATTTCATTTAAAAAAACAAAATTTAAAATAATAAGGAATTATTTTCGTAAATTGTCCTGTTCTTTCTACGTATTTTCGGTTTTGCTCAATTATTAAAAACACCACAAAGAAAATCAAAAAACCAATAACTTGCTCATAAACTAGATTAAACACGCAACAAACAAGGTCTTTTGTAATTTATTCATTGAGCCAAATTGATGGTAGAAAATATGAGCCGTAAAAATTAAATATAATGAAATCATCGTGCTGTAATTTGAATAAAATCTTATATTCACCTTTTTTGGTTTTTACCAATTATTATGAAAACTACTTTAGATATCGAAAAACGACTTACTCTGTCAGTGGTGAAACACTAAAAGAAATAAAATCGATCTCTTTTAATTTTTGAATTGGAGCAACATTTCTGGGAAAAGAAACGGGTAACGCCAAGACACGCTGTAAATATTTGCCGTTTTACCTATTTTTCTTTCGAGTTTTTCTCAATTATTTTAAAAATATCTCGAAAAATCAAAAAATGACCTCCACAATGCACCAACGAGAGAAAATTTCCTTTCAGAAAAGGTGCTATAATCTATACTTCGAAACAAGTTTTCTGGTAGTAGAGTTATTCACTGATTAAAAAAATATATACACACACCTTGCTACGCTTCAAAACTAGAAAAAATAAACAGAAACTTACTCCTGTCAAAAATATTCTCTTTTTACATTTTTTTTTATCTATTTTGTTAACCTAAACGCCAACAATTATATGTTCAGTACGTACAAACGTATTGATATACGAAACTATAGTATTAACTATAATATTTAAACTATCGTCGTAATTTTGCTGTGTCGCTTGTTAATTAGAGACAGTAGACTGGGGCAGTGGGTGTTTGCGTCCTCTTAAATGATTGATAAAATAACCTAATAATATTAAAATTTACTCAACATCAATCATCTTATAAATAATCGCTGCTTAGTGAAAATATATAACCATCCTGTATACCTAGATTTGTTTTAATAAAAAATTAATAAAAAAAAGCATGCCAAAATAAAACCTAAAAATTGAATCGTAGAAATTAGAAGTTACGAGAAATGTGAATATTTTTATTTCACAAGACTCATTCGATTATTATAAAATAATAACGTTGTATAATTTTAATAAAACATTTCACAACGCCGGTAATATTGTATTGCGTGCACTAGCGCAGTCGATAATAATGTGGGAGTGGCTACTATTCACGTATTGCACGGTGAGATTATGATGCTGGTCAAAAAAAAATGCTTTGCAATGACGTGGAAGAATATAAAATATCATACATTTTGAATAAAAAAGCTCAATTAGTCTGTACAATAAAAATCTTTCTCCAGGTTTTCTTTATCACTTCAAATATTAATGAGAATTTCAAAAAATGACCTGTCTGAAGTACCGGCCAGAGAATATTTCCACGCAGAAAATGTGCTATACTTGATAATCGGAGTAAGCTTTTTAGTAGAAAAAATTGTTAAAATGAAAAAAATAAAAATAAACATTATTGTAAAAAAAGTCTAGACTAAGACAGTGTTATTAACAACTACTTTATTTAAAAAAAAAATTATCTCGATATATTTAAATTATTTTCTACTAGCTGAATACCTCAGTTTCGCCCACGTGCAGTTTTTTTGTATTAAACCTACAACTTTTATTTTTCAAGAATCAAAATTATAATGAAATTAACAAACAATATTCAGTAGATACCATAGATACCATAAAATCAACAAAATTAATGATTAAGTATATTTACTTTGTTACCAAGGTATCCCAATCAACAAAAATTATACCACAAAGTACTAAAATCTCAATTATCCTTTAGGGGTTGTATTTTAGAATATTTTTAATAGCTAACCTTCTTCGGACCACGCGGAACATTTTGCGAAAAACCCCGATAAAATTGGTCCAGTAGTTTTTGAGTCTATAAAGGACACACAGACAGACATTATTTTGTATGTATAGAGATATGTTTTTTTTTCAATTTTATTTCATTCATCTAAAAGTAATAATACTAGAATAAATTTTCCCAAACGGTCTCAGTTTGTCGGTACCTTGCCCATAGCGTTTAAAATCAAACAGATGATAATTTCGAACGACGAAACTATCTAAATGATAAAAAACGCAATCAAAATTCACGACGTTAACGTCCGGTCGGATCTCCAGACGTAAATACAATAACAATTTATTTTTGTGGTAAATTCACGAATATGTCATCGAATCACCGCCGTAAATACTAAAAACACTAGGAATATAGGGTGATTATATTTATGATATTATTTATTAATTTATTTTATCAATCATTTAAGAGGACGCCAACATCCATGTCTACTGTCTCAGTCTAATTAACAAGCGACACAGCAAAATTAAATTATGTACTAACCATATAAATGTTGGCGTTTAGGTTAACAATACAGAATACCAACCCAGATAAAAAAATGTAAAGAGATAATATTTTCGACAGCAGTAAGTTTTTGTTGGTTTTTTTTTTTTAGATTCGGAGCGTAGCGAGAGATGTATTGGTTTTACTATGATGTGCGTGTACCTGTACATGTATTTTTTTTTTGTCTGTGAACAACTTTACTACCAGAAAACTTGCTCCAAAGTTAGACCTAAAGACCTTTTCACCTGGGAAAAATCCGAAAGAAAATTTTAGATAAAACGACAAATATTTACGGCACGCCGCGGCGTTACCATTATCATTATTTTTATTATGTTTAAACGTTTTATATCAGAAATATAGCTCCAACCAGAGAATCAGACCCATTTGGAAATCAGGATTTTTCCAAATTGGCCGGTACTGACGGATACTATATTGTTCAATTAATATTTGATGACGCTTAAAAATCAATGTAATTATAATCTTAAAGTCGAGTGTACAAATGTACGTACATGCTGTTAATGCTAAATTATAGCAATTTAAATAATTTAAAGCAGCACTTTTTCTGTATCGGTGTCGAGACAATCACCGCCCAATAACTTGTATTTGTAACTAATGATTAACGGAAGGTGTATGAAAATGTAGAAATTAAATAATTTACTCAGTTTGCACAAAAATACCACTAATTAGTTTGCGTAATTTAACTGAGAGTGTAAACCTATCTTAACAACATAATTTCAACATTTAATGTCTATAGACTATAATATTGTCATCATGCTATGATATTTCCACTTCTTCGTACGCACGAGTGACGAGTGCACGATTCTCACAAGTTCTTATATATCATGTCAGTTTTAAATTCTAATTATAGAAATTAATTGTATATTCGTATGTACATCATACGAATATCAGATTATAGGATTAACACAATTCACAAATCATTACAATCGTTGTTTTTTCTACAAATGGTTTGTCTTTAATTAAAAGACAATTAAATTTTCTCATCATGAACAATTCACAGATGTAGAAAAAAATAAAATGGGTGGGAAAAGAACGCGAAAAAATAAATTACTTCTCAAGTTGGGTTAAAACCAAGATTTACTCATTATTTCATGGAGCTAGTAAGTAGTGCGTATTTGTCTTCTAAAAGAAGTTCATAGTAAATTTGAAGTTAAACGCATTTCTAAAGAGGGGAAAAAATAGTAAATTATGAAGCAATTGATGACACTATTATGAATGTTAAAAAGAAGTTTACTGTTAATATTTATTACATAATATTAGATACAATTTTACAAACTATGGAAAACCGATTTACAAATAGTAAAAAGGTACTTATAAATTTAACACGATTAATTTATAAATGGACAAATTAAAATCGCGTTGGCCAAATTAGCTGTAAAATTAAAACCATATGTTGAAGAAGACAATAAAATCAAATAAAAAGTATTTGAAGAAATTTTGTTTTCTAAAACCTTGGAGAAATTTAAAGAAATCTGTGGATGATGAATTTATTGAAAAACTGTACTTAAATAATGATAAAGAAAATGAAGATTAGGAAAAAGCCATATCAAAACCATATAAAACATGTAAAAAAACTGTAGCATTTGTTGTTACAATGCATTAATTAAGAATAATCTTTAGTTTAATGCTTATCCCATACATTACCAATGGCTTAACAATATTTACTAACTTTGCCGGTAACCCAAGAGGCATGACGTGAAAGGTTATTTTCTATTTTAAAATATTTAAAACAAATAGTTTGAAAAATGCAATGGCAGCAGAATACTTGAAGTTATTCATGTTGATGGCAATTGAAAAGCATATTCTTTTTTAATCTATGGAAAAACTGCTGGGAATTTAGGCATTGTTTTCAATTAAAATATAATTTGGTAAAAAATTTACATCTTTAAAAGGTCGGTACATTTTTACTCACCAAAAAAATGTTGTCCGAGAAAAAGAAAGCATACACCATAGTAAATCGAATAGTTTCTTTTTACTCTACTCAGAATGTAAAAAAGCAAACAATAACAAGCGACCGTACCATATAAGTGTTTACTGTTAATTATTCTTATTATAATTAAATATATAGCATATTATACTATTAATATAAAAATGCCATCATAAACTGTTCCCCTATCAACTGTTGATTTTCGAAACTCATATGTTTAATCTCACATTCGACAAAATAATATTTATTTCTGAATGATAAGATTATTATTATAGCGATTATATAACTTACACCAGAACATATCATCACTTTTGTAGTTATTAATTTTTTCTTCCGAAATTCGATCGGTCACGCCGCTGTTTTTTATCATTGGAAATCTGACTGCAGTATTTCGTTTAGTGGCCGCGGGACGTGTTACACTTTCACAAAATAACGTTTTTTTTTTTTTTTTTTTTTTTTTTTTGTTTTTTTTTTTAGATGTCCGAGAATGACGCACCGGACTCGGGGAACGATTTCCTCGAAGACGATGATGACCGTGATGTAATTAAACTTCAAAGTCGTCCTTGAGAAATACCTATAGCGGCGGTTATATAGACTCAATACCATAATATTATAAACGTCCCTACATATAAAAATAGCCATAATATATAAAGAATAAAATCTCTCCATCGGAATTATATTTTAAGGATTTTTAAAATTAGTAAAATATGTCGAATAGTAATATATACAGTAGACCGTCTGAGGAAAAATCCAATAAACAACCCTTATACTAGAGATTAAATTTTAAACTAAAAGAACTGTAAAACAAATTTAAAAAAACCCGAAAGTAACGAAGTTCTATTTTGTGTTACAGGAATATTATTTGCAAAACTATAAATAATCAAATAAGGCAATACTATACTATTAAACTACTTTCATTAAAAAAAAAAAAGATTAAATTTAAGCATAAGTGTCACCCCAATAACTTCGTCTAACGGGAACATTTTTTTTTAGCTGCGTCTATGAAAAAGGTACGTATCCAAAGAGATTGCATGGGTTTTTATTTTTTTTTAACGTACTGAAACCTTGGTCATGAAAACAGGTGTACGAACAAATACGACAAATAGATTTTATTTTAAATCACATAATCGGCATCACACACGAAAAATGTCGTAAGAATAGACATAATAATTTTAAAAGTAGTAACTATTTCTAGGAAAACTTTGACAGTATGGGTTTTTTTTTTTTGAAAAATAAAACTTATTATAATTATATTTCTTCTGCAGCAAACCAATTATGTAATTATGCACGCGTAGTTGAAATCTCTGACGCTGATTTGAATATCAGCTATTCGCCAAAATACGATTACCACCTATACATTCACATTTCACGATAACTATTTTTAAATTTTTCACGTTTAATTCACACAAAGAGACTTAACATTCCTGTGAGACAAATGTGCAACGCATTATTCTGTTCATCTTTTTTTTTTTTAAATCATCGTACCACAGCTTTTTGGCATATATGTATAATACAATTTCATACTTACGTCGTTTATGACAAATAAATACACTGTAAATTATAAAGATGTTACAAAATAAGCTCAACTGTTGGCGAATTCCCGTAAATTATGTATCGTGATGTTTAATGTTAAGCTACAAAAAAAAAAAAAAAAAACCGTACGACGAGCAATACTCGAAATATTAAATTAAAAACATTTTTGCTCATTGAATTAATAAACAGTCCTATCAAGTAAAAAAAAAAAACCTCGACTCACAGTTTTGCAATGTAAATGTATCTAATAATATTATAGGTTAGGTGTCTATAGCTGACGAATCTGTATAATCAATACAGTTTTAAATTGCATCACGAACGAAAATAAATACGCTACATTACATTTTATCTAACCTAACTAATTTTTTTTCTAACCTTTTGCTTGTTGAAATATATGATGTTTGTTTACGGCATTTTATTTTATTATTATCATTAATTTTTCATCATTACGAATTAATATTAGTTAGTTTATTGTTTTCCGATACATCACGCAGATTATAATGCAAATACCAAAACTCATATTTCTAAAACAGCGTCGTCGCGGGGTTGTACGCGATAATACACCCATATCAACTAGAATTTAAAATATGTTATTAAAACGAAAATGCATATTTTAACAATACTTGTTTCAAGGTACAATAATACTATTGTACTAATTAATTCGCTAACTACATACAATATTAATCACACTTCTATTCGATTGTTTATCGAGACTTTCGCTTTTTTAACAATAAAATATTGATTAATATCTATGCTATACTTTTACCTACATATAAAGAGGTATTGTCTATTAAAAATAAAAATAAATGCACACACACACACACACACACACACACACACACACACATACGTATGATAGTTAAATTCCATAAGTCGTGTCCACTAAACAAACAATTAATTTGAACTTGATCCTTTGGAATCGCATAAAAATAGGAAATATTAAGAATTCTTTGACGGAAACCTAGTCGATTCGTATGGGGTATAGAAAAATATTATTATTTTTATTATCGTCGCTCGTTATAGGTTATTTTTTTGTTTTGGACCGCGGCGCCGAGGAAACTGTGTGGATAATATTATATTACTTCATTGCAGTCGAGAAATTGTTTTTATACCATGAGAAACCCCGGCGTCGTCAACTATAACTGGCTGTAACTGTTGAATTTGTCGGTAGTCTATGTCTTTCTAACGGGTAATTTAACAAAATAAACACGAAAATATTTATAAAAATAACCCATAAAACAACTCAATCGGCACTTTTTTAAATATTAATTATTAAAAAAAAGAACCAGAATATAATAAAGAGTGATAAAGCTGATACTGCTGGTGAATGCACCACTGTTGTAGTTGGGTAGTTGCTACCCATAGGATACATGAAGTTATTTAATTTATATCTGTAATCAACGATAAACCATTGCTAACGAAAAACGATTCTGAGTTAAGTTTGTTTATACATGTTTTTAAAGGCCATAATATTTAAGATTTTCGTCAACATTTTATTTTAAACTATTTTAAAAAAAATAACTACATTAAACTCTACTTTTTGAGTAAAACTTATAATAAACCTCCAGTTAAATTTTCAGGCATTTCTGTTTGATTAAACAATATATCCATTATATTCATTATATCCACATAGTACCTACGTACAAAACTCGCAAACATAAAATTACTATAAATAGCTTAAAAAATTGAAAAGGCAAATATAAGCTTCTCTCAAAATGTCAAATTTAAATGTCAAGAATATTTCTAACTGAATTGCAACAAAATGGAAAATAATGAAACCATTATTTCCGTAAACTTTTTCGTTCTTTTTCCCCGGCTATGCTCAATTATTGAGAGAACTGTACGGTAAATCTAAAAACGATTTACTTACTCTGAAATTTGGATCCGAAATGCAACCAAAAATGTCTCTTGGAATTATTTTGATTGGAGTAAGTTTTCTTTTCGAAAAGTTGTTTACCGACAGAAAAAAATACACACACACATTCATCATAGTAAAACCAATAGATCCCTCGTTCAGCTCGGAATCTAAAAATATGGATAAAATACGATTTTTGTCCCTACATATTATATAATATTTATAAAATTATAAAATGCTGTCTATAAATATATTATGATGACAGGCGTATTTTGTTTTTTTAAAAGTTGAAACAAGAGTTCAAAGGCCTTTTTGTTCATTGTACATGAACACGTTTTCGCCGCACAATATTGCCCGTTAGGAAGACAGAGACAGAATTTCAAAATTTTTCGGGTAAATTATCATTGTTTCGTATACGTATTTTATTAGAACGTAAAAAAAAAAAAGCCCCCGTAATTAAATGTACAATCCTTGATGAGCATACAGAGAGTAAAACAAAGAGGCGCGCATGCACAAAAATATCCGCAATTGTATATAATAAAAAATGAGTCACGGTATCGAAATACGTATATAAAATAATAATACGAGTATAATAATGCAATTATTATCATTATCATTATTCACGTATGACGATGACGACGGTTATTACAGAAGAAAAAATAGGTAAAATATAAAAAATAAAAATACTTTACCTTACAGATTGGCCGAAAATACAAAAAAAAATTTGACGAGTGCGATGAGTATTATACTACAGCAGTAATGTATATTTTTAAATTCCACAAATTGTTTTCTTATCGGATACGGCATGCACTATTACGGCGAAATTGAGACGGGGAATACGAAAAATATTACCTATTTTTTCTTTCTCTTAAACAAGATGATTATGTTAACAAAGGAAGTTATTTCTTCCGTCTAATTTATCTGCGAGTACGTTATAATGTTAAGGGTCCAAGTTCCAACGCGGTTTTTGACTCATGCCTCGTAGAGTGATCCGATTTTTTTGGCAAAACGAGAAAGACTTCGTACACACTGAATTTCAAACACACGTCTTTAAAAAATATCAATTTCTAACTATTTATTAACGATTTTTTTATACCGTTATTTGAAACCAAATAAAAAATCGGAATTTAATGTATACCTGTACACAAAGATTAAGCTTAGCTATCGAAAAACGATTCTGAGCGGAGTTTGGTTACACATGATTTGATAGGCCTCAATATATACGATTTTAAAATAATACATTTCGTACATTTTCCTGTTTTTCTTACGTTTTTCTCATTTAGTAATGAAAACTCACACGGGAAAATCAAATTTTATTTAGTAATATTTGTTTAATATTGTACCTATATTTTCCTGTTTTTCCTAAATTTTTTCCCATTTATTACATGAACAGATGGGAAAATCAAAAAAATTATCTCCCTAAAGTACTACCCCAGTTAGATTTCCTTACGGAAAAAGTGATACACTTGAAAATTAAAGCAAAATTTCTGGTAGGAAAGTCGTTTACAGATAAAAGAAAATAAATAAATACATAGAAATATCATTGTAAAACCAATATATTCCTCGTTCCATTCAAAATCTAAAATTGGTAGAAAAATATTACGTTGATAATGAACCCGTAATACCGTGAAATTATTTTCGTCCCTAAAAACGGCTAAACCCCCTCCTCCTTAACGGTTATCGGGCAGTCAATAAGTGGAAACGTCTTATCTTTAAGGCGGTTATTGAAATTATGGAAATTATTTTCAAATTTTATAAATTTTGCCTAAACGGAAACAAGCGTTATAATATTTGTATACTCTACAGTCTACACAGTCGATAATATTATCTAACACAAACTTAATTCAAATTTATTAATCGAAGTCGATAATATTTTTTTAAAGCGCCCTTGTAGTAATAGTACAAAGACCTTGAACCACGAAGCGTATTTAGAATATTGTTAACAATTTATTGAGGAGAATATAAACAATTTTTGTACATATACATACATACACACACACACCGTCCTGGTTTATTTAATAATTTTAATTGAGCGAAATCGCCAAGTTTTAGGCTACAGCATTAAAAACGTGCTGTATATGTAATATCAGCCATTTGTTTTTATAGCAATTTTATCGAACAGTGTGTGCGACCTAATTTTTCAAATGAACAATAATATTCGATAGCGCTGAGGGGACAATATCCGTATCGATAACATGCATTTCAAATATTTTAGCAAAATCCAAACGGGTATTATACATGTATTATATATTATGTGCAACTTAAAAACTTTAAATATGTACAACAAAACGTCGTTATTGAAGAGATACAAATACTGCTATATTATTCTCGAATCGATCGAAAAGCGTGTCCGATAAAAATAATAAAAACCAAACGAAAGTCGCGACGTGTTTTCAATTGATTACGTCTAACTTTCGATTGATTTAAGGATATTGGCCCCTAAAATCGTATTTTTTTTCCAATAATCAATATAGTATAATTCTATACTTCTTCGGGGCGCGGTATTAAAATAGAAAGTTTAAAAAAGAATTATTACAAATTGTGGAGAAAAACATAAATTAAATGTATAAAGGAAAACGAAAGTGTTCGTATAGTAGCGCCGTTGTTCTAGAATCATTTAAAAACAACGGAACATAATATAGCAATCTTACGAAATTAATAACGAGAATAATATACAGCAAATATCGTAATTTTATAATTTTACAATTTACATAACATGCCAACAGTACACTGCAGTATCCATTATAATATTGTAATACTACAAATACGAAAAAAAAATTGTGTATGCTGTTGGAATAATAATCATCAGTTTCGGTTTATGCATGTGAATATGACGCGCGATTGACCTTCATTCTGATTATAAAAAACCGAGCGGCAACCTAGTTCAATGGTGCGTATTTTATTTTTTTTATTTCCAATGCTCTATACTGATATAAATTTATTCTACTGGATTTTTAATGATTCGCGAAGTAAACGGATTAATTATTTCGGTAAAAATTATAATAATATTAAAATAATCGACAAAGTTCGGTAATAGCTATGTAGTTAAAAAGTTAAAAGTTACTTGTATTATAATTTTTAACTTTACTAGGAAAATAGAATGTTAAAAATTATAACTTAGTTTTTATTGACGGATTTTTTTGTGTAAAAAGATATAGATAGGTTTATTTATATTTTATAACATACATTTCGACAACAATTATGTATTTTTACATCATCACATAACAAGAGATAATATTTGTATGCATATGATGTTTAATATACTCTAAAAAAAATTAAAAATTTTTATCTATGCGCTTCTAAGTACTATAAAAATAACCATATAAAAAATTAAATGCATTAAAAAAAAGACGGTTATACTTCGCACGATGGATGGACCACTGTTTTATGTGAGAAGTTGATAAGGTAGAAAGGAAATTTGATGAACATTTGTACGCAACGATTAACTATATTACTAACGAAAAACGATTCTGAGCGGAGTTCGGTTAGTAGTGTTGCTTTGTCAACAATATATATATTATATAATTACATACCTATAAAAATATGAAAAATTTATGTATGAATGTATGAAAAAATGTCTATCATCGAATATATAGGATCAATATAGAATAAAGTAAATAAAAACTACAAAAACCCCAGAAAAAAAACCCTAACTGAAGACTAATTTGAATGGCGTAAATCTTACCGAGAAAAAGAACAGTTAATATTTTCCAGTCTCATTGCACAATGGCACATATTAAGACAATTTACACAATTTTCCCAGTTGTATATTATAAGTAGGTACTTACCGGATTTATTTTAGTTGATTCAATTTCTCTTTTGTGTTTTGCGTGTATTAATTTAGGTTCAATAAACGCGTGGGAGTTGAACTGTTTATCAATTTTGTCGGTTAAGCCATCACCTGGAAAAATATAAAACAGACGGTTAAAAAGACGAAACAGTCTCATTTCGTATTATATTTGTAATCGGACATTCGCTCATAGACATAAGA
The DNA here is from genome assembly GCA_902439185.1 of Cinara cedri. NCBI lineage: Eukaryota > Metazoa > Arthropoda > Insecta > Hemiptera > Aphididae > Cinara > Cinara cedri. The sequence continues at coordinate 1,146,857 of CABPRJ010000952.1, read as the reverse complement.
AAAATAAACCAGAAAGTATGATAAAATCATGAATTATCATGATACTAACAGCACTTGCGATTTTACCGAAGACTATCTATAAACGTACTCCTTGAATTAGTTGAAAATAATTATTGTGAGCGATTAATGTTATCGTGAACAAATAGTACGATTCATATTAATTTTGACAAAAGTCTATACTAGGTTTTTTAAGGTTGAAAACTAGTGACCTAACCAGGAAATTATATGCAAGAATGGGATTTTCATTTAAAGTACTCTGACTTGATTATTTTTATGACCCACTAGGACTTTTCATTTTTTAATATTATAATAATTAAATTGCATTAGAAAAATAAAAATAGTCGTAAGCTGTTACAGAGTTTGTCATTAAAGTCGAATTTCCTCCCACCAATTTTGTATCATAGACATATTCTTCGAAAAACAATTATAAATAACCGAATACTATAATTCTTTAGTACTTAATATATACATAATATAGTATAGTACAATATTATACTGTAGTATATAACTACAACTATATAACTTCCAAAAAAAATGGTGAATTTTGAGTAGAAATTGTAGTTTGAGAGTTGAAATACCCAAAAGGCACATAATTGGTACTTAAGTTGTGCATTTATAAAATGTCATCCACCTGGTTATATTAGGGGGTCTCTAGGGGTGTTTAAAGCTAATAACACATACCTACCGCAACAACGCGGTTAAATTAATATTGAAACTCAACTCAATTTTTATCATTTAAATTCGGCTATGAAACAACTATAATATTACCTGAATTTGAGCTCATTCGCAAAAATAGAAAAATATTATAATATATTATACCTATGTAAAATACAATACAGTTTTTATTTTTGAGAAAAAATCGACTAAACTGTGACTTAACGAATATCTCAAACTTGTGAATATTGAAAAAAATGTCGAAGACAATTCAAGGAGTTTATAACCTTTTGTGTATGCCACTAATTTCTAGTACGTTAACACGGTTTTGTCATGATTATAACGAAAAAAAAAATCACGACAATATTTTTGCCATGAAAAAACCGCACATTTTCATTTTTCTCTCTCACATAATATGCTTCTATGTTGGTTTCGATGTATGGGTATAATATGCAAAACGGCCATTTTTGTTGTTTTGTTACGAAAATCAAATTTTAAAGTTTTCCCCTCGAAAGTAACAATATTATGTAGATACACCATGGTGATATTACTACCTACTATTATGTTTTTCATTACAAAATAATTACGCAAATACGTGTCAGTGTATACTATCGAATATACTATACTATACCTATCGAATATCTCTCGTTCACGAAAAAAACATTATTAAACAATGGTAGTACGAGTAATACCAATTTTATTAATTTCGTACACATTATATTGCTATAGCTGAATAGAATAACGATAAATTATACGATTAAATAATAAATAATGTATTTTTTATACTCAAACGTCCCTTATGATGTGAATATAATAATAATGTTTCTCCCCAAAATAAAATATTACATCGCAGTGTCTGAAAATGATCTATTCGAATCAAACTCATGAATTACGTAAATATATTGTAAAAGTTAATAACAATGATAATAATATCGTTAGGCTATTTTCTTACAATGAACTTCAACATTTTATATGCTAATATCATTATTATTATCATTATTTGTTTATCTCAATTTTTAATTGCTTAAAGATAGAGCGGCTGAAAATAATAATATTATCATACTTTCCGAAAAAATATTATGATACCGCGTAGACCGCGTTAATACGAGTTCACGAACAAGCCCAGTTAAAAATAATTACACCGATTATTATCATCGACGACGAGAGCCATAACTCATTATATTTACGTATATATAATTTAAAACAAATGTCGTAAAATATCATACTGAACGTTGAACACGTATGTCGACGATTTTAGAGGATATCCGGTCGGAATAGTTGACACTAAATATTGAAATAATTCGACACGTGAACGAAGTGTATAGCGAATAAATAGCGAAGTGAAAAACAACGAATTCGGTTAAAAACATCATATTTTTTTCAGATAAAATAATAATTTGAGACACTAAATTGCACATAACAATAATATTGAATACGTTTAACAGTGCTCAACAGTATGTATGTAAACAATGGGGTTGTATTATTCAGATTGTATTTTATTTTTCAATAAAGACAAAAATATTTAATATTTCTGAAAACAATTTAAACACAAATTTTTTATGCTAATAACTAATGTAAATCTGAATATTAAAGTTGTAAAATGTTCGATAATAATATCATCTATAGATTTCTACGTCATTTTATGTAATATTATGAAACTCTAGGTGCTTAAGGATTTTTTTGTCATTCGTGGACAATTTTAAAATTTGAATATGTGCTCTTTCTACATTTAATTATAATATAGGCACATAAATATATTCGTAACGTCCGAAAAAGATTTAAGTTTTAGTATAGTGTTATGTTGTGAAAATGTGAACTAATACTATAGTGCCCGTAGTAGAGTTGGGAGAAAATGGACTAAAATGAATTATTTATAAATAGAGTGATCTTCGTCGTCGTGTTTTTACGTCGCAGTATCGACGATAAAATCGTAAACCGAAAGAGTATATTACCATTATTTTTATTGTGTACTACACTACTAAAATTTAAGATTGTATAGGTAAAAAAAAACAAGATTTAAATAATTATGAATATAATATTTAATACCAAAAAACCCATACATAAACCGTAGGTAAGCCGCTATTGCGGGTGGAAAATTTAGTAGGTATATAAGATCGTGATAATTTAGTGCTTACACTAAAAGTAACGATAAACCGTAGCGATTAAAAACGGAGCTTGGTTAACTGATACATGTAAAGTTATTATATTAGATTAGTTGTTATTTTTCCCCTCGTAACTAAAGTAACCAAGAAATCAACAAAAATACAACAATGAATAATTTGTCGTTCCTTAGAAAACTATTTTCGAAAAACTGTCAAGAATCTAGGAACGATTTTTAAATAAAGTACTACCGGTTGAAAAGTTTGCGTTAGCTTGACGGTACGTTGTAGGCACGATGTGAATAATTTAGAAAAGTGATTCCTAATGGGAGCTGTACCATCCCTCTGGGGTCATTTTGACCACTTCGGGGGAAAGGGAGCAGTATATTTAAAGGGGACATTAAAAAAGGCGGAAAAGTTTCAAATTCGGAATGATGGGAAAAAATTAGGTACTTTATAGATATTTTTGTAAAAATGAATAGAGTAAACTTAAAGCTTCAAGGAAATACAATGTACTTTAATCAAGGCCAGAGAGATAATTTTCTTATTAATTGAAAGTTTGATCTTCATAAAGATCTATCACCAAAAATTGTGTCAGTCACAACTATGGTAAAAACATAAGTTGTTACTTTTTTCCTTCCCGACAACATATCTAGCTGAAAAAAGATTCATTGTTATTGTTTAACTTTTAACGAAACAAAGAAATTGATTGAGTATTTGCAAGAAAGGTGAACTGCGTTTAACTATAACCGACATCGTAACATTATTAGCTACTTATTAGAAGGTAATACGGTCTAATGAAATTTTTTTTTTTATTGTAAAGCAAATCTTCTTACCTAGTAAAATAAAATCGTTTTGTAAAGTGAGATACAATAAAACATTTACTATCTTTTTTGTTAAAATATTTTTTAAAAACGATTCCTCAATGTACCAACTAAATGGATAAATGCTACAAGACAGTGATTGACTGGAATACGATTAGAAAAGTTGTTTACATACACAAAGAAAAATCACACATCATATTTAGTATAACCGATACATACCTAGTTTAGCTCAGAATCTAAAAATAAAAAGTTTCCAAGATTTAGAGAATAACTGCTGAGAATTTTAGTAAAACCAACAGCTTCTCCCCAACACTCAGAATCAAAATTATATTTATATTTGATATAATATTGTTTATACTGCCTCCGACGAATAAATTATTACAGAACTGTACTTCCGAACACAAATTATATAATACTTATGTCGTCATCGGGAAAGGTAACATTTCGTACCTACCTACGTATTTTATAGTAACAAAGACCGATTCAAACGAAAAAAAAAATTTTTCTGTTCTTATACAAACACACACCACTATTATAATAACATACAAACTGAGTGAGAACAATACAACATAAAAAAAAAATTATAATCACTTTTTTTTTTTGTTATAGAGACCGGAAATAAAGATGTAGTATTATACCCGTTCTAAAGGAATATCACGTCGATTTTGTAAGTTTTTTAAAATTCGATTTTAACTAATCGCCAGAATAAAATGAATTTGCTATTTATACTAATATACATCAAATATGTTTTTTAATTTCGTCCAGGCACTTTTAAAAAAAATACGCGTTCTAATTAAAGTAATCAAACATAGTGTACGTGTAAAATATATAATTAATATGTTACGAAAAAAAATGCTGATGAATAGTATACATATTTAGATATAATGGTACTGATATAAATATTTTATCAGTAACGTAGATTACGCATTCATTCAGTATTATAGTTCAAAGCATACTATTTGTATTTCATATGCAAATACAGTGAACAGTTATGTGAAAAATTTTGCACTCATTTTCATTCAATGTTATTCCTAATTATATGATGCGATTTATTAAAAAAAATATACATACATATTTGGCTTCGCGCGTGTTTTTAATAATATAAAAATATTCTATATTATAGGTAGTTATCAATACCACCTATAACATTATAGTCGTCTCGTGTATAGAAAATAATGATTATTATTCGTTACTTGTTTCCGTTCTGAATAATCAATAGTAATATACCTACGTTTAGTTTACCTATCGTATACCGTGCGGTATATAGTAGCAGATTTGTAAAGCGGAAACGACAACGGATATTATGAAGACGTTACTATAAGAGTTGCACCATAATAATATCAATGATCCAAAATGTCAACGACACCACAAAGTGTTTGCAGTACACACGAATCTAAATTAAACAAATTAGATTATAAACATGTAAATTGCATACAACGTTATATTATATAGGTGTCCGTCGTATTTTGAAACCAAGTTGTCAACAGAACGTCGTAGTATCAATACCTAACAACATAACCATTTACAGCAATAAAACCCGGTATAAATTTTACCTTTATTTTACAGTACGAAAAAATAAAAGACTGACATACTTCATACGATGGGAGGACCACTGTTACAGATGAAAAGTTAGGAAGGTAGGATATAGCGAGGAATTTAATGTATACCTGTAAGCAAAGATAAATCATTACTAACGAAAAACAATTCTGAGTGGAGCTCGGTTAATAGTATTGCTTTTTCAACAATATATATGCAATATTATAGTAAAATAAATATATATTGAAATAATTTGTATGGACCAGTAACTAGATCTGTTCCACATCATTTTTTACTAAAACAATTTCGTTAAATTTCATATTAAAATTTTTATAAACAAAAATATACTAGGTACATTATTAAACTAAATTTTTTTATTTTTACCACAAAGTACGACTTATAATGAACTTCCTGTTCAATTGTCAAGCATTTCTGTTTAGTCTTACAATTTTACTATAGAGTACCTACCTAGCGAATACAAATTACGTATACAAAACTCGCAAAATTAATATGTCTATAAATAACTAAAAAATGATTAAACATTTTTGAAAAATTGATCAAGTCTCTAAAAGGCAAATATAAGTTTTCAAATTTCATGACTCTACAATTATTTTTAACTGAATTACAGCAAATAACAAAATTCAAAATAATAAAAGTATTATTTTCGTAAATTGTCCGTTTTTCTTTTTACGTTTTAACCCGGTTATTCCCAAATAGTATAAAAACTGCTTCGAAAATCAAAAAATGACCACTTTAAAATACCATGTAGACAATACTTCCTTTCAGAAATGGTGCCACACGTACATATCAGAGCAAGATTTCTTGTAAAAATGTTTGTCCCAGAATAGAAAAAATAAATAAATTAATTAATTAACACCTGTAAAACCAATACATTCATCGCTACACTCAGAACTTTTCTATCATACTACATATATTTAGAGATAATCAAGATACTTCAAAATGAGTACCTATAGACATTCGATGCCATAATATAAATTACACAGGTATAAATTAAATTCTCCTCTGTATCCATCCTACACTCTCAACTTCTCACCTACAACAGCGGCCCGCCGCGTCGTGCGAAGTATTCCGTATTATTTATTTATTTTTTTTTAATCACATTTTCAAAACTATATACAGCAGAACTTTAGAATCATGTTATAATGCTATCTATTTCATTTACCGTCGACGAACATTCCACTCTAAATAAAAACCGATATTAAGTTTACTTACATGGTCACCATTACGAGTCACGACACATTATTTAAATTAATAATTATAATAATTTATAAATTGATTAATTAATAATGATACTATATATTACGCAAACGATACATTAATATAATATGATCACGGCTACATGAAATACATCTTTATTTTGTCATAGCCTCGACTATAATATTATCTACGCAAACCGAGAATTCTAAATAATAATAATTATTGTATATGATAAGATGTATACAATAATTATGGTACAATATACTACACAATATGGTACCGTATAAATATTAAACTGTCTAACGAAACGCGTTTAATATTTAAATGGTAGGTAAACTGGTGTACACTGAATTAATATACTATACTATTATTATTGTGCGCCAAAAAGTTGAACCCGTAATATTATTAATAGAGATATTATACTTGTGTATAGAGAAACAACTGGAGTTTTTATTAATATTTTTACTTTCGAGATTATTTCTAAAGATAAAAACGGTTGGTATGGTACCTGTAAAATATTATTCTTACAGCAATTACGAACAAACGCTAAAGGAAAAAAAAACTAAGAACACAACAGTATATCTATTAAATTGTATATAATAGCGGTCAATTTAGTTTGAATACTGTTGCAATTAACCCGTTGGACCCGTGCAATAGTTGATAATACAAGTATTTAGTGTACAAAAACTTGCAAATTTTCTACAAGTGACATATATATGGCTATATTTTTTTTTGTGCGACGCGTTCACATTCTCGACGATAAACTGCTGCAGAAACACTGGCAGTAAAATAAATTTTTTTACAGATATTCCGTGGAAAGGACGTTTCGATACTACGAAATTCCAATTTGGATTATTATATTCGCTTTGGTCGATTATTACATCAATAACAGTTAGTAAATTAGTGTACAAAACGTAAAAATCGTAGACAAGCAATATGACGTATGATTTTGGGCAGGATAAAATAGTGATTAATAGTAATGACCTGGAACATTTTAAACGGCAACGACGGAATCAACGAGACTAAACAATCGACACTCATTTAATATTATATTTTGTTTTGATTATAAACTGCGAACAGTAAACTCTTTTTGTAATTAAACATTTGTGAAACAAAAAACATGGGTAGATCACTATGTTATATATGGAAAGTTTTTTTTGAAGAGTTATAGATTATAATAGAAAGTAGACAATTTATAGTTTATATAAACTATATATAAAAACGCAAAAATAAATCATTATTATGAAAAAAACTCGAAAAAATGTAAAGGCCACTAAACAGCTAATGAGCTGGTACTATCAAGCTTTGAGGGTACGAAAATATGGCGTAAAAACTGGAGATCAACAGATACAATGAACAGTTGTCTAGTGCCTGACTCAAATAAAGGTGTAGAAGGTATGGATTTACCACGAGATGTAAAGTTCGTACTTAATAGAATTCGAACTGGGTACGGCCGTTATGATTACATGATGTACAAATGGGACCTTAAGGACAGCTTTGCGTTCAACGACAACCAATCAATACACCATATTCTGGTAAATTGACCGAAAAGAAAGATCAATCGGAACATTGAAAGAATTCGTACGGCAAATAACAATGCATTGAAAAGGATTCAAGAATTGAACATTACCTTATGACTATAGATGTTATCTCTGTAAATCTTAACCATGTATCATGTATTATTTTTCTTTTAGATTCTAAGTATAGCGAAAAATGTATCGGTTTTACAAAGATATTTTTTTTTTTTTTATGTGAACACTTTTTCTATCAGAAAGGAAATTTTCTTAGGGTGGTACTCTAGGGAGGTCATTTTTCGATTTTCTCAGTTTTCTCAACAAATGTGAAAAACAAAAAAAAAAACCGGAGGAAAAACGGGAAAATATACGAAATATATTAGTAAATTATTACGATTTTGTTTCTGTGGACAACATTTCTACCAACGATTTTATTCCGATTTACAATGATAGCACTTTTTCTGAAAGGAAGTTAAAACTGGAAAGGTACATTAGGAAAGTAATTTTTTGATTTTCCCAAGAGTTTTGCAGCAAATGTGAATAACCGTGAAAAAAAATGGGCAAATAGGAAAAAAAAATAGGAAAATGAGAAAATCGGTATAATATTAAACAAATATTATTAGAGAAAATATATAATGCCTATTTAATTATTTTACCATAATATGACAGATATCTTGTTGACAAAGCATCACTTCGCTCAAAATCGTTTTTTCGTTAGCTTGTTAACTTGTTTATCGTTGCTTACAGATATACATTAAATTCCCTTCTGTATCCTACTTTCCCAACTTCCCACTTACAACAGTGGCTGCTATAATACATAGAAACATTTATGGTTAAAAAAAAAACTAAAAATAAAATATATGTACCTAATAATAGATAATCGTCGTGGTTCTTGATGAAAACGAATGATCACTCTGTAAGCATAAATCGGCTATACTATAAGTATTGTAATAATATTATGGTAAATAATTATACAACACACGTCGTATTATTAAATAAAAGTAAACGAACTAGCTGTGCATTGTATATAGGGACGTGTTAAATATTAAAAAAATAAAATAAAAACAACAACATAAATGTTTGTAAAAAAATACCAGGAAACATTGTTGTAAAAACTTCGCTGTCGATGTTGATGTTTAAATTAGCAACGAAATTTTTGTTCGCGGAGTTCTGGCAACGATTCACGTTTTTATCGAAAAAAAAAAAAAAGTCCAATTATTATTTCTATAATACATGTATGGAGTAGGACTAGCGTCAAAGAAAAAAGTCAACGGACGAGATTAATTTTGAGACCGTAGCAGCACGGGGTGGCCCACGCATAATGTTAACGACGACGACGACGACGGTGTATACATACTACAGTGTAGTACTGCACTGTAGAAAATATCGGACACCCGTTATTTATAGTTTAAACCCATATGGCAACATGTATAATATTCCTTTAGTGCAAGACTACACGGGGCTTTGACAAAATGCAATATTCGTGAACAGCACACCTTTCTGTTTGCAAGTCTTTACGGCACGTGTGTGTGCAGTAATAATAATCATTGAAATAATAATAAAATATTTCCACATGATATCGTTATGCTGTTATGCTAAATAGTGTTTAACGTGCAGATTTAGAGTTGTAGTGCGTAGGTACAATATAATTTAAGACAGCGAAGTTATAGAAATTGCGTATTTGTTTTTTTTTTTTGATTTACCATATTATATAAGAAATTGCACGAGACGACGAATTCGATTTAAACGACTGCGTCAACGTGAGTTAGAAAATATTTTTATAATTTTGAGGCATTTTTTTTTTAAGTTTCATTTGTGAACATAAATTTAGAGAACTCAGCAAATGCACAAAAATAAAAACCGTATTGCGCTTCCATCAAACAAAAGTAAAATCTGCGATTTCACACGAGTTATGCACAGTATAATGTGACGGTTCTATAGTGTTCCGTAGAGATAAAATAAGACCATTTCTCGACAAATGTCGACACTCGAAGATGTTTCTATAGTGTACTTGCGGCGTTAAAAACCCTACACAAATGAAATTCAAGACATATTTTGTCATTATCAACTCTTATAACTTTTATTGCTCTGGTTTCATAATTTTACATTATTTTCATTCAAATAATATATTATGTTACGTTTAGTGTTTATAGACAGTGATAGTAAAATGTAAATACACACATCGTTGAATGTAGGCTAAAACCGCGAGAGTATAATACATAAACAATTATTATTCAAAATGTGTCATTATAATTATATTATTATATGACAGGTCAAACAAACAAAAATAATAGTAATAACAACCGAGAAACAAAACAGGAAGTAGAATCATGTAATATTTCAGGGGCTTCTAATTATAACAAATAAATAGCCGACATATTTAAAACGGCGCCGAGAATCATATAAAATACCAATAATTAGAATTGGTTTTTAAATATTATTTAAACATAGGGCTATCTGAACGGTTAAACGGTTTTAATAATTGTAAATTATAACGTCGTATAATTATTATGTGTACCGAGATTAATAAAAATCTATACCACAATATATAATCTACTCTAGATTAGAGAACTGCAGTTTGGCTATGTTTAAGGTCATATTATAAATGGTCAATATTAATGAGATATACATTTTTTTTTTTTTTAATCGAACATATTTCGCACCACAGAAGGGCTACTGTTGGGAACTATTGTAAAGGAAGTCTATAGACTTAAAAGTAAAGTAAAGTATTTAAAAGTAATTTAGTTTATATTTTACTTAAAACAACGATAAATTTTTGCAATCAATAAAACTTAGAAAATGATTCTGATGGGAGCTCGACAAACTGAGGTCAGAATTGTTTTTCACGATTTTTCATTAACAATGGTTTATCGTTACGTACTGATAATACAAATTAGATTACTTTATTACTCCCTTCCAAATTCTCTGCTAAAACAATAACACACCCATCAGCAGAATCGACATTTCTTATTTTTTACAACAGTGTGTTTTAATAAAATAGATAAATAATATATCAACAACAATATGCATTACGCTATTTACCCACGTAACTCTATGTATTTTATGTATTTAAGCTAAGCCGTACATAATAACATTTGATAACCGCATTATAAAGATAGGTGGTAATAAATAATTGGTAAACACATGCTAACTTTAAAATCAATTCAAACAACAATAATTATTATCGTACATATAATACGATATTAATAAATAAAGGATACGCGTATATTTAAATATTATATCCTGCCGAAAACACTTTTTAATAACTCCGCGTGTAGTCAGTTAGATTAGGCAGGAAGTTTAAATATCTAACGCATACAATAAGAACAATAATTATTGAGAAATTAAAACATTAATTTGTTATTATTTGTTTGTTTACCTATATAAATAAATAAATTCTGTATTTATTTGTTGAAACTTCCTGCGCCGCACAAGTAGGTATAGTAGGTATAAACTAATAAACGTTGACTAACGTTTAATTTTACGAATAATCTTAGTTATAAAACAATTTTTTTTTATTTACTTCTTTTTTACATTAAAAAACTACAAACAAATCATTACGTTCAATTGTTAAAATATTGAATACATATATATTTGTTTTTAAACGAACTTTTGGCAGCTATTGATAGACCGCCACAGTTGTTTTGTGTATATTATACAGGGAATTTCATGTTAGTTTTAAAAGTATAGTCCATACTCCTACTTTCAAACTTTAAACACAATTTGGAAGACCCCGTAGACCACAAAAACGATGGTTCAAGCAATATTTATTTTTATTATTATTACGAACATTAAATTCGTCGTTAAAACGTCAGCGGTCTATTGAATTTCTTCTCGCCGCCATTGTTTTAATTTTAAGAAATATCCCAGATATATGGGACTTATTTGAAATACTATTAGTTTTTTGTCTATCACTTACCTATATATATTATTATTGTTATTAATAGCAGAGAGAGATTGTTGAGTATTAAAAATAAAAATTTTAATTGACAAAAAAAAAAAATGTACTAGGTAAGCAAAGTACCTACTGATACTATGTGGAGCATCTGGTATAAAACGAATACAATTCTCGTTCTGCTCGAAATCTAAGATATTCTATAGTTGAAGTTAATTTTAAAGTACAGAAATAGGATTATGAAGCTTTCGTTTTTGTGACTAATAAAAAAAAAAAATCAACATCCTGTAAATTTCACTTAAAAAAGCAAAATGAATGAAAATGTCTTGAAGACCGTAGAGCTGTACTAATATTAAAAATAGCAATTATGAGTTTAACCACACGCCAACTATAAATTAGGTATAGAAAAGTATTCGTAAAATGTCATAAAGTGATATTCATTGTTAATCTATAGGGTATTGAGGGCGAATGTATGAAAAATTAGAAACAAGTAATTTATTGATAGGTTGCAGTCTTTGAATTAGTTGTACGTAAACAATATTACATAAATCAATGATCAATAATAAATATAAAATATTGTGAATTATATTATAAATTAGGATACTCGAATAAAATGGTGGTTAACGTAAACAAGGGCCTTTAATTAAGTAACTAAGTAAGTGATCGAGAAGACCATTAAGTATCCCTTTTGGAAACCCTTAGGTTCTTTAGACCTTTAAGGAATAAGATTAAGGGGGTAGGAGGGGTATGTTAAAAAGGAATTAAGACAGTGAAATCGGAAACCCAATGGAATTAAGTTGCGAAGAACATGATGACTATGGTTCTCTGTAAGGGATAGGTGGCCGGTTTTATACTTCGCAGTGTGATCTTAATGGTCGAAGTCAAACAGAAGAAAATAAAATAATTGGTACGAAGACACACAATTTACGAGTATCTTGATTTGGAGTACCTACATTATTGTTCGATAATATAATATTATTTTATTTAGTATACTGTATACAGATCGGTACAAATTAAAAATTATACATGGAAAAAGTCACAAACTCAGATAATTACTCAAGGGTCTAATATTTATATTTTCCAAGACCGCTAGCCAAAATAAAATTTACTACCTATATCGGCAGCCATAATAGGGACATGTGTCATTCAGAAATTAAAATTTATTTTTTAATAATTATCTCATACCACATTTTGTTTATAAATAACAAAATATGCTGTATATCGATATTATTCAATATTTCAAATACGGTCAGATATATGTTTATAAAAAAAAAAAAAAAAAAAAAAAAAAAAAAAAAATAGTAGACGAGGGTCGCAGGGAAAAAAATTTTAATGACGGATTCATCCTGCAGTTAACATTTTCACGTGGGACCGAAAATACAATTATATTTCGAAATAAACTTTGATTGAAAAAAATCAAATAGAACGATTATAAAATAATGTTATACACCCATATGTGTTAGACTAAACTATGAGAACACTTATACGACAGAAACAGTTGTTGGTATTTTTTTCCATCATTTCCGTGGATATAAAAAAAAAAAATGTAAAAAAACAACACTTACAATTTCGGTTCACACAACTTTAATTCAAATTATGAATAATAATATATTATTATATTGTTTTACACTGGAACGAAACACATGGACACATATTCCGGTATACCAATTCTAACCAAAATCGACTGACGAAAATTCCTACCAAGTACTTACTTTTTTCGTGATCAATATACAAAACCATGTTAATAATAATAAATTTAGTGTATTATTTAAAAAAAATAATAAACAGAGAACTAAGCAAGGTTCAACGAACACAAAAACTAAAAAAGAATATTTTGATTGGAGCGTGTTAAGTTGTACCTAAGTATCGCATTTTATTATTAATATTTTTATTTTACTTTTTGATATTTTGTTATGCGGGATGAATAATATTATTATAGAGGTTGTCCTTGACGTAGTCGTATTACATTATAAAAAAATACAATACAAAAATTAAAAGGGGTTGCTTGCTTCTTTATTATGTGGTCTTTGAAATCCGATCGTACCCGAATTTAAAGATATAAATATAATAGGTAGGCTCGTAGGTATGTATCATTTTTAATACTTATAATTTAATACTTACTAAAAAAGATTAAAATAATATGTTTAAAGGAAGTACATGATGAACAAATTAACAGACGCTTAACTTCGATAGCATATATATTAAATTAAGGAGGTATTCAGTGTTCTATGACCAAACTATTTCAAATAAATTGACTACATGTTATTATTATTTTTCTAAAGTCATAATTATCGAGTTTTTATATTGTATAAAAAAAAGTTACTCCACCACACTGAATAAGGAGAGTTAAGCAAAACGAATGGTAAACCAAATAAATTTCGTAAGCATGGCGTTATTTTTTTTTTTCAATAAAACTATAATATTTAAAACTTAGAAACTAGAAATAGTACTGAACAACGTGTGATAAAAATAAAAAATAGGTGATAATAATAATAAGTAAGGTACCTAATACAATAATAACCATAACAAAATATTGAACAGCGTAGGAGGTAATAATAATGGAAAAATTAAAATTAAACAAATGTATACCTAATAACATGATATTATGCATCTGCTAGACTGGACCCACATGTCGCGCAAATAAAATATTTTTTTTTATTATCACAAGCAGATGGCAGAAAAAAACAAACTATAACTAAATCGAATATTATTGCAAACAGCTTTTCAAGTATAAATGACCAACGAAAAATATCTAAGCAAACGTCCAAAAAAACATAATTATTTAATTTTTTTGCAAATATTCCTAAAAAAAAAAACATTAAAAACTCACCTGTTCAGTGTTATTATAGGGGTATTGTAACATAATAGTGTTTTATTTTTGCCAGGTGGTGTATTTTTATGTTTTTATTTTAGTCACTGTATCACTAGAGTGAAAAATATATATTAGATAATCATAAGTACCCGAGTAAATACATAACTTACAAAAATAAATTAAGTAATAATAAATCATTTGTTCAAATATAATGTATTTTAACAATTTGTTCGATTACATTATTAACTATTTTCACTCTTTTTAATGTCAGATATCATATAATTTAATTTTAATAATTTGTATAAGGGTACACAAGTCTTAATTACCTACAAGTCTCACACCTAATATAATATTTTATTGTGCTACAGTAGCCATATGGTAAACATAGGTACATAATTAATAAATATAATAACCAACAGTATTATATAAGATAACGTTAGAGTGCATACATTTTTAATTAATATACTATTCAAATAGAAATCAAATCTCAGATAGGAAAAAAAACCCCCTTCAAGCTCTTAATGGCCAGATGCCAAACAATACTGTCTGTATTTTGTTTGACATACACATTACTTTTCTGTAACACTGCCATTTAGAGAAGAAAAAAAAATGTAAAATTATATTACAAATATATATATATATTTTTTATGAACCAAACCTTTGCTTTATCTCTTGTTGAATTAAAAAATGAATATCTTTGATTAAGTATATAAATATTCACTGATATAATGTACTTGCATATTATTAACAATACCTATTAATACCGATTCTCATCCGTTAAGTTTAATCTTTTATTTTGGTAATCTTTTTTTTGTTCAACGGTCTAATCCACAGTAACTAAATTAGCAACCGGATATTTTAATGCATACCTGGACAGATATTCTTATAGCGATTACTGTTCTTTAAGGGGAATGTTTACAAAAGAGTACCTACCCTACAATCGGTTAGTAATTGATACACGAATAAATATTATTGAATAATACTTATAACTACTTGGTTAGTCTTTCTATCTGACAGGATCAAGGAAAGAGATCCACATAAAAGTAAGTTTGAGTAAAATAATGATACATAAATATAAATATAAAGCTATCAGATTACTTACAGCAAACCGGTTGAATATCAGTCAATATTGTGAATATGAGAACTGCAGCAACTCTGGTGACAGGCATCATTGTCCGATAATCCTTCATGGTACACACGAGTCCAATAAACATTCATCAAGCCCGGTGGAATGTTAAATTTTCAATGGGTACAACACTAAGGGTGATATGAGTAAACGAGGGTAAACGGTAACAGAAAAAAAAACACGTTTAAAAATAATTATTTTTACACTGACACTGGATCAAAGAATAGGTACTTAAAATAAAAAAATATATATCGTTTAACCATTACAATTAATATTGTCGAAATATTAAAATAACTGATAAAAACAATATTATGTATATTATGAAAAACGGAATACTCTAGTACCTATGCCAAACTCTGCATACGTACAAACGCATCGAACGGATAACAATAATTAACTAAACGTTGCGTCGTTTAGTCGTTGTTAAAAAAAAAAAAAAAATATCTAACATTTTTACAGTTTCCACTTCCTCCGGAGACCGAGAGAACAACAGTCTCGGGTCTACGAATACTTTTTATCTCGGCCCCCCACTTATCATTTTATATAGTATCAACAGAGCGATCCAATTAAGGAGCCGCAGTGCTACCGCGGACGTCAGCCACGAAATTCTCTTTTATTTTTTCTCGCCGGATACCGTTTGATAAGTGACCGTAATAATATTATAAAAGTATTTACCTATCTATTTATTTTATCAGGAACCTCCCTTTCCAAAAACACGGAAGACTGTAATAATTTTAAAAAGAATTTATTGAGCTCCTAGTCTCCAAATATATTAATATAACATGGGTTCATAAAATTCTGTCAATATTTTCAAATGTCTTCCATATCAATTATCAGAAGTGAATGATAGTGACTTTAGAATTTAGACAGTCTGATACTCTGATAATGCTATTTATTATTTTATTAGCTCATCTGTATTTTTAACAGTGAATGATCTACATACTCTGTAGATTTGCATGCGGTTTTTTAGTTGAGTTTTCCACAGTTTGACATTATTTTAAAACTATAATATTGTTCATTCCTAAAAAACTGTAATTAATATTACGCTGTGTGTTAGCTTATATAAGCGCTAAATACCTATCGTCGAAAGCGCCTAAGTACTTAATAAAATTGTGTAAATGAGTATTGCAATAATAATATTATACACTTCGTACAGTTTGTGATAATAAATAATACCTAATGTGTTTAAACATGCGATTGTAATATTATATGGGTACGAGGCCGCGGAACCTTATGATAATAATAATAAAAATATGATACATTCGCAAAACATCACGGCAGACACTGGTTCTATAAAATAATTAACATTTTAGATTCTGAGCTGAGCGAAGAATATATTGGTTTTACAATGATATTTATTTTTTTTATCTTTAAACAAATTTTCTACAAATTCTAACAAATTCTTGCTCCGATTTACAAGTGTAGCAATTTCTCTGAAAGGAAATCTAACTGGGATGGTACTTTAAGGTGGTCATTGTTTGATTTTTCCAATAATAGGAAAAAGCGGGAAAATAAGGTACACTATTAAATAAATATCATTAAAGAAAATATATAATGGACGTGTAATTATTTTACTATACTGACTAATATTAAGATTATTTATTGTGGTATTTTTTTTTTTATAAGAGTTAAAATCAAATTTTAACGATAATCATAAATATTACGGCCTTTCTAAACATGTACAACAAAATTAAATTCCGAATTGTTTTTCGCTAACAATGGTTTATCGTTGTTTACAGGTATATATTTTTATATACCTTTACCTAAATTATTAATTATAAAACTATATAATAATATATTATAATTAATTATAAATTAATTTTAAGTATTCCACCTTCCATATTACCCCACCTATAACAGTGGTATTTATAAATATCTACTCTAGCTCCAATACCGTCGAAAATCTGCAAATACATTTTTTTGCTTTACCGCTAAATTGATCGTCAGAAAGACAGAAACAACACAAATTGTACTGTGATGTCCTCTTAATAATGTACCAATACTTACCTTGTGTTACATGTTTCTGTACCTGCGCCGATAAAGTATTAGGGAAAAAAATACAAATCTGCTGAAGAATCGTGCAGTTTATACGATTGTCGAATAAATTTATTATTTGCTTGCGTCTATATTAGGGCATTAGACGAAACGAGTTTTTCTCGTATGCGAGTACATGGGTGTAGCGGAATACAATTTATAATCTAGGTACTACCTATTAGGCAGGTATAAAATTGTGAAATTGCTGGCGCGTAACACTGTAAAAAATTTACTGTCGAATGATATACGAGAACTATCGTTTATTATTATTATATCACTGTATACCTACCGAATGGACAATGTCCTAATTAAATTGGTACCTAGGTAGGTAATGAAAATCTATATTTTTACTCCAGTGAGGTTAGATATATAGCCACTCCGGTGTATATCGTTGACGGTCCAGAGCGGAGGCAATTGAGTCATTTACCCCCTCCCCCAGGGCACTCATAGGATAATTATCAGATGGGGAAAAAATGAAACTAGATTCCAAAAACTATTTATAACATATACTCGTAGAGGTCGTACTGGGATGGTATTTCTAGAAAATTAATGAAGAAGATAGGATATGTAATTATGGTAAACATTACATTAAAAAAAAAACTGAAATCAAGACATTATAATATTATACTATTTATGATTTACATTATACATTTAAGTAGACAATTATAAGTAAAATATAATTATAATAATAAATAACTAATATTTAATAAAAAATAATAATTTATGCTTACCTTTATATACAGACAAAAAAGTTTCTGGATTTTAATGCTTTGGGGTAAATATATATTTCTTCAATTTACTCATTTCAACAAAAGTATGATAGAAAATAATAAACTAGATAATAAATAAATTAACACTAAAGAGTAAACACAATATGTCAATGGCCAATACACACTTATACTGGCGTTGAACCTATATGTTAGGTGTGGCGACTGTCACGCTTAATTTAAGGGGCGGATTACCCCTATCATTGGTAGTTTAGTATAAAACATTGTACATTTTACAATTATACAAAGAGTATTAAAAATAACGCGAACTAGTCTATTCCTAGGCTTCCATAATGTGTACTAAGTGATTGCATTAGTAAAAGCAGCTAAATATTTAACTATAACTATAACCGTTAGTTTTACGATAAATAACTAATAGTACCTATTACATTTTTTAATCTACAACGACGGCTACAGTTAAGCTGCACGTAGGCTATATATATATAGTGAAAACATGTACACGATATTATGGTTATTATTCAACTATTTTTGATTATAATATTCGAAATTATATATTTGTGTAGTAAAAGAATAATATAATGTTGTATAAATTTAGAAGATAAAAAATATTATGTTAATCAAACGAAAGACAATGATCATATTATTATATTTATTATGAAAAAGATAGACAAACTTCGCAAAATGGATGGGCTACAGTTGTAGGTGAGAAGTTGGGAGGGTAAGATAAAAATGGGAATTTAATGTATATCTATACGCAACGATTAATCAACAAAAACTATTCTGAGCAGAGTTCGATTTGGTTTGAAAGGTCGTAAAAATATTTACGATTTTCGTATTGATTTTCCCATGTTTTCCTGGTTTTTCACATTTGCTGGAAAAACTCTTGAGAAAATCGAAAAATTGCCTCTTTAAAGTACTTCCTCAGTGAAATTTCCTTCCAGAAAAATTGCTATCATTAAAAGTTGGAGTTGCTGGTAGAAAAATTGTCCACAGAAAAAAAAATAAAAAATAAACATCTTTGTAAAGTCATAAACTTCTTCGTTCCACTCAGAATCTAAAATGACATATTGATTCTAATACAATATTTGTTCATAGACGCCAGGTTTTTCAAATGTCATGGGGGAGCTCATTATTTTAGACACTCATGTATAGTTTTACCTGACACTTGCCATATATTCCTTATTAAAATTTTCATTTCATATAAATATTAAAGAAAATAATACGTCATTATCAATTTTTAATTTGTTTGAAAATTTATTATTCGAGATTATTAAAAAGTAATGTTTTTTACAATCAAATAAGCCGTAACTTTGTTCCATTTATAAATTAATATTTAAATACATCATTTCCCCTATGGATAAATTCGTGTAGAAATATGACACATTAAGAGATAAAACGATTTTTTGACACAAACCAACAAGGATTTTATGTTCAACAACGCGGTCACGCTATCATCTCTGTTGTACAATTGACTGACAATTGAAAAATTTTAATATTTTAAAATAATTAAAAAAAATATCGCTTTCGAGGACATTATATCAATATACGTTTCTTGCACGCAGCTGAAAATTCAACTAATTAACACCAGATACTAAAATCTCGTTCACTTTCGTATTGATATACAAATATTAATGGATATTTCGGGCTTTATTATAATTTATTCTGTTTCATAATACATGAACTGTTTTCGTCTTACACATGTACGAGATAATGTGTTAAACAAGGACAATTTCGTGTTATCAGTTTCAATAATATAGTGACGTGACCTATTATAAAACTTAAGGATAATAAAATTACCAGCATTTATTCGAATGTCAGTTTTATTCGATTATTATTTATTTCAATTTTTAAACTCGAATTTCTTGCTTGAAAATGAAAAATGAAATTGTTGGAAATTACACGAAAAAGTGGCCTGACCGATTTTACGTATATTTCACTCTAAATTCAAATATGTTTTTTTAGAAAAGATATAAAATTGATTGAAAAAAGTGTCAGACTCTCTATATTTTTTTGAAAACTATTGTGCCTTTTGTAGGTAGTAAAAAAATGGGGAAAATATATTATAATAATAATAATATACCTTGGAAGCTTTTAAATAATAACTGTAATATTACGGATTAATTTTTTTAAACTAATAACCATAATTGAATTGAGTAACACATTAATGAAATTAAAGATAGTACTTCATTTTTGGAATATGGATTATCTAATTTTATATTAAAAACTGCTAAGGGAATATCTTACCCATAATTATATATTTTGAAATAGCACATAGAACATTTTTCTCTTGTTTTAAAAAATAGGTTATTGTACCTAATTTCAATTCTGATGACTATTTAGGTTGCAGTAATTGTCGTCTAATTGCGCTATCATTATCTATTTCGAAAATATTCGAAAAATGCATAAAAAGTAAAATTCAGTTCCTAAACAAAAAATACTTTTTCTCAAAAAATCAGTTTGGATTCTTATTAGATAGATCGACTAATGATGCATTATTTCTAGTAAATAAATTCTTGCATGAAAACTTCCAATAATACAACTTATATCGAATAAATATATAGGAATAAATCGTGATTAACTTCTAAAAAGTTATTTCAAACTAGCTTTAGGAGGGGACATTTATGATCTAATACAATCGTATTTATCAAATAGAACACAATTAGTAAAAATAAATAATACATACAGTAATCAATTGCGAATTTCACATGGTGTTCCTTAAGATACGGTTTTAGGACCTATTTTATTTATTATTTATATTAATTGTTTATTAAACTCGAATGTTAATTCTAAAATTATCAGTTATGCCGATTATAATATAATTATTTTATATGATAAAGATACTTTATTATAAATATTGTATTATTTGTACCCCTATACTAATATTATTATTAAAAACGTTAAAAACAGATTTGACAATAATCTATTAGAATTAAATCTAAATAAATCAAAATATATATTATTTATATATAAATATGTGTTCATTCAATAAAATTTAAGGGAGACTGTAATGTTGTACAGTAATGGAACAGGTTAACAATACTTAGGTACAACCATTTACAATAAACTGAAATGGAACATTCATATAAATAAACTTAACGAATATTGGTAGAACATTTTTTTTTTATATATTTCATGAAGTCAGGTTCATTTTTAATACTCACATAAAACGATTATTATTTATATCCTTCGTTCAATCTATTGTTAGTTACGGCATTTGGATCTGGAGACAAGCATACGACTCACATACTTATAAACTAAAAATCACCCTTAATAGACTAATACAATTTTTGTAATTGAAGCCTATGTGTTGTTTTATAGCAATAGCGCTGTTTACTTAGAATTAAATGTCTTATGCATTTATAAATTATATTTTAAAAATGTCCTATTAAGTTTCCTCAGATTAAATCATAATCTAGTTAGGATGAATCACTCTCATAATACCTACCCGTTATAAAGAGAATATTAATATTTGTGTAACTGTTTTTAAAAAACAACTTGGTTTAAAAAGCTCTATATCTGCAGCTACTCAAATATGTAAAAAGTTAAACATTAATATTTATAATTATAAAAATATGTATATATTCAAATCATTCGTTAAAACTATAGTTTTCAGCTATAGATCTGTTATAAGAAAATTGTGGAAATATTACAATATTCATTATTTCCCATTTATCTATGCATGTTAATATATTTTTTTGTATTTTTAAATTATAATAATTCCTTTGTCTTACACTTTACAATCACTGGATTCAAACCCCCCAACACAAGCTTTATGCTTAAAGTGGAGTTGCAAACACATAACTTGTATTTTTTGTTTCTGTATATTATTGTGAAATTGTATAAATATTTGGTAAATAAATTTGTCATCATTATATAATGAATATCATTCGTGTAGAACCAACACGAATACATTTTCAATCGCTGATGGTAACAATTTATTTTTGCCAACACCCAACAGACAATCGTATCCACGGTGATTGCGATTAATAATTAATTGAAAAGTGAATAGGTACCTACTAACTATATAAGCGTTATAACTTAATAGTATAGGTATTGTGTTTCAACAAGGTCAGAAATTATTCAATGTTATTTCAATTGCATTTTCCGGTTTTCCGGTTTGATCATGGTATGGTATATAATTAAATCATGTTGTTAATTGTTTCTCTTCGTTTAGATGTTTATTAAATAATTTATATTTTTTAACTAAATATAATTAGAAAAAATGTTTGAGTGCATAATATTTTTAGAGTTTTCAAGTGTATATTATAAGTGATGTTTGTATATTTAGTGCTTTTTCAGAGCTGTACGTCCTCTGCCTTACAATAATAATATATGCCTCGTTTGGCTTAAACCTAAAACATACGCTTTACCTATATTATATTATTCGCATTGACCGCTATTGCAGGCGTGCAGCAGTATTTAAACGGAAACGATAAAATAATAATATTATGTTTATTTAACATCCTCGCCCGTTATATAATGCTATGTAGAATTGATTTTTTTGAATATGACGGCCACGATTACCGGCCATCCACTCGTCCATTGACCTAAATAATAATAATAATAATAATATCTACATAAATCATGGAAATATACACGAATAATAATATAATTTATATTTTTTTAAAAACCTATCATTTTTCTGTGTACAACATACAGTGTTCGCTTTTATGCGTAGCGGACATTTTAGGAAGCGTTCTCTAAATTATCAATTTAATATTTTTTTAATTATCTGGAAACATATCGAATACTGTTGAAATATTTATATTTACCAGATTTCTCAGTTGATTTTAGCTGTATAATATACACTCTTCGAGGAACCTTATTATAGTGAAATACTTTACAGAATTTGATGAAACAATTTATCGATACTTGTGTAAATCGTACTAGTACCGTTTAAATTGATATTGATGATAATGCAGTATTTCACGTGATATTCAATTCAATACTATTTGTAATGAATCATATTTGTATTCTTAGACTGCGGTATTACATGGATCAATAGTTATCGTTAATATGTTTCAGCCGAGTTTACGAAGAAGTATAGGTATGAGCGCATAGTATGCATTGTTCTTTTTAGTTATTATTATTGTATCATTTTTTAAATTTTGAATATATAGCAAAAAAGCAATTAGTTTCATGAAATTTTTTTCCACGGAAAAGATTTTTCAGTTAGTACAAATATACCGTATTTATTCACTTAAAAGATACGGATTTTTCGCTTATTATTTAAAAAATGTATCTAGATTTCCTAAAAATCTGACAACAAATGACGACAAAACGTGTGGTTTATATCTTTGGTTGATTTCCGTAAGGTCACCTCATTGAATATATAAAGGAGAAAAGACGACTGATACTGTAAAACCATAACATGGTTACCAGTTTTATCTAACTCTATTTCTAATTGATTTGCAGTGATTTCCTATCAATACAGCAGTGGCCTATACCAATGGTGCGAATTTCGTTCGGATTTTTTCTTTTATTTTAAAAGAAAATAATATGACCATTAGAAGGTAGCTATTTATTTTAGCACACATATTGAGTTTAAAAATCCTACATACTTTTGTTATATCATAATAGTTTAAATTAAAATGTATAGACACATGCTTACCTATATAATACATAGTTGGCTGTTCACTTTCACACGAAAAAGAAATCTATTATTATATATTCAATTATTATTCATATTCAGCAGCAGACGTTGTATTATACATATATGCCTAACCACAACAATGAAAGTAAAAACTCACGCACGCGGAAAATATGATGGTGAAAAATAATTTTAAAAACTTAAATATTACTCATACATATGCCTACCTATAGGTATACCTAGGTACCTTTTTTTTAAAACTGTTCGTAATAATTGATTTAATAAGGTTATTAATTATTATATTGTACATACAATAATAAATACTATATTATAAATTCAATATTTATTGAATAACATAATTATTATACGCATTTTAAATTAAAATGTTGACTAAAATCTTAAAAATCACGTAATTTTAAACCATTTAAAAAAAAAACTTTACTTAGAATCGTATTTCATCAACAATAATTTATCGCTGTGTATAGGTGATATAAATTAAAAAATTGTATTAATCGTATTTTCCCAACTTCCCACCTACAACAGTGGTACCACGCCCGTATCCAGTATACCAGTTTTTTTTTTAAATATATTTCACATTCACATATTTTTTATGGTGGCACGTCAATATTTATCCGGTAAATAATGTCAGTCACCACATTGTCTTAGAATTTTGATCCAATACAAAAATATCCGACGAAAAATTTCCGAGAAATTTAATTCAGTTTTATTTTTGTTTTTTGGCTTACCTTTGATTATCGTTGTTTCCAGTCCACAAACTAGATAATTTTATACCCTATACAGTGGCGTACTTACGGGGAAGGGGTTCAACCCCTCCCCCAGAGCCAAAAAAACAAAAAAAATTTGTGAATAAGTATTATATTATAGATATTTATTGTTAATTGTTACGATGTTACTTTCTAAAGTACAAAATTTGAAGTAAATAAATAAAATAAATATTAATTTAATAGTTATACACGAATTATTAAGTATTAAGGTATGTGTTTAGTGCTTTGTACAGTTTTACTAAATATTAAATACTCAAAATATGCATATCTATTCTGATCTTAAAAATACGAATTTACAATAATTTTATATAGTTTTATTTTTATTTTAAATTCTTCAACAGTATAACAAAATAACAACTATTTACAACAATTGATGATGTTTGGGTGTACTCTACACTTCTACAGTGTACACTGTACACAGATTCACAATATATTTTATCAACAATAAAAAAAATAATGACTGCGGGATTACCATGGCCTGGCTATGCTGTTAATAAATAAAACATATTCAATCACTCTTGATGAAGTGCTGGTTGAATTCAATGAATCCGAAAACCGCACACATTTAGTAGGACAAAACCACACACTTTTTTAAATTGTTATATCATTGTAAAAAATTGTTGAATCATCAAATAAGAAAAATATTTCGCACGTGAGTGGGTCACTGTTGTAGGTGAGAAGAATTGCTAATAGAAAAATTGTTAATTGAAAAAAAAACATCATTTTAAAACCAATACATTCCTCGCTCCGTTCAGAATCTAAAAAAAATAAATAAATAAATATCTAATAAAAAATATAATTGCATATTATAGGGTACACATTGTAAAAAAAATCCGATAGCCCGTAGAGGGGTTACTGTAACCCGATAACTCTTTCCTGGCTGCACTACCGCATAACACAATATTATTATGTCGCGGTGTAAACCGATAACTAAACGGTAAGTAGGTACCTATATTTTATACAGCAACGCAGCTGTTTTGATATATCTTTTCCGGTAAATATAAAACTAAATTTCACCGTATGTTTTTCTCAGTACAGATTCTTCCTCCGACCCAAATTGCAGCAAAATTACAAAAACGGGCTATAAATTTTCCTATTCTAACCCCTATAACGGCTATAGGCATGACCATTGAACGAGCAATTTCACTGAATTATTTTTAAAATAAAACAAAATAATAGAATATATTTATAGGTAAATTGTATACGATAAATGGTTGCGTTATACTATTATGCATAAATTGTTTCCGGTTCTAAAATATATTTTGTATCATACAAACTGTATGCATTACTAGACGATCGGATGATCGCCAGATGATTCATGATCTACATGGAAACAAATAAATAATAAAATATGAGAAATTGTATGGGTTTTGGAAAGAGATGTAGCATATTGAAACAAAACTGCATAAGTACTATTTTGTCATCAAAATATGCACAACTAAATAACGACGTACCTAATGTGTAACCGCGCCAATCAGTAAAATATTATTAGCGATTATTTTATTTTATTGTATTCCAGTGTGACATTTATTTCGAGAAACAGTACTACAATTTACAGAAAATGGTTGAATCCATATAAATAATTAAAAAAATATATATATTCTATTTTAACAGATAAATTTTTTTTTTATCAGTATAGCACAATATTTGATTATTATAATATTTACATTAGAAATATTTTATTTATTTCCGTGTATAGAAAAAAACAATTTTTAATCTTTTATGAACAACCCATAAGTGGTTACTGGTTATATTATACATTTATACTTTATATTCATACGAGTATTTAATTTGTATTGACATCAATATAAACGATAAATCGAATCGACTTTTAAATATCTTGCATATTAAAATAGATACGTTAAAATTTGTTAAGTGTATACGTTTGTTATTTATTTATCATTCAGAGCCTTTAAGAATAAGATGCTGGGATGAATATAGGGACCAGTTTCTAATAATAGGTTAAACTGGTGGGTAGAAGAAATAACACGAAAATAACGAAGAAGCATGTGCCCATAAATAATAAGTAATGAGAGTTTTATAAAGAACAAAGAAAGATGGAAAGCTCCGAAGTTATTGCAAAAATCGAATGGAAGTCAGAAGGAAAAATGGTAAATGGACAGATACAGTAAGATCTACAGGGGTTAGTAGTGACTGAATAATGGGAATTAAGATCCCAGACTAGTAGCGGATTTAGTGGGAGGCTCAGAGGTCTTCTAACCCACAGTTAATTTTTGCTGGTAAAATTGACCTCTGTCGTCTCTAAAAATAAACTGTAAATTTTCACATATTTCAGAGAAATAGTAATTATCTGTAAAATTAAAATCATATCTTTATCCTATTTTCCGTGTTTTGTCGCGGGTATTCCACAATCTTCAATAGTTACATTATTGCTGAATGAGATAGAAAATAAAAGAACGTCCGAGTTTGATAGCCAACATGGCCTGTCCATTATTTATTATCTATGGTTGTTTAGTGGTGATAAGTATGGCCTAATAAGTTATAATAAAAACAAAATAATAAATTAGTACCTTAAACCTCTCCGAATAGTTAAATTGTTAAACAAAAATATTAATTTTAGTAGGTAAAGATTTTATATTTTTATATAAACAATTGTATAAATTATCAACATTGAAGCAAATTTCATATAATAATGTATAATCAGACTCAGGTAAAATTTGTTTTGAAAGTACTTAGAATAAATATTCCAGTATGTAAAGAAAATAGTATTCAGAATAAGTATTCGAATGATATATACGTGCAATTGTGTTTTCAAAATACATGTTAAAAAAATGTAAGGTTAAGATCAGATAATTGAAAGGAAATTGTAGAATAAAGATGTTACACAGTGATTGGTAACACGATTATGCATTATATTTTACAAATATAGGAATTCCAAAAATACCTACACCGGCTGAAAATATACACATTTTGTATGTAATATGTGAATAATTCAGATCACCGGAAAAATGTTTTCCGAAAAAAAAAAACAAACTTCTTAAAATTAAGGAAGTATTTGACATTCTAAAAAAACATTCTTTTCAAAACTATTCAAAATATTTATGTTACAATATAGAATACCAGTCATCAGCGGCTCGTGATTGGCGATGTTACCTATGCTTGTAAAACAAAAACAGCAGATTTACAATTATTATGATTATATTATGATCTATGAATATAACTATAAACTAATTATGAGTTATTAATATCCGTCCGTTAAAAATAATTTTGTTTCAAAGAATATGTTTTTAGGCCAAACATAGTATTTATAGCCTCTTAAATGTGGCCAGTACACGTTATACAATAATGCAAGTTACGTAGTAGTACCAAGTGTGAAATAAGGGACAAACATTGAAAACTCGGGTTTTGACAAACAGTAATCGTGTAAAACCGTCTAACAATTGATATAAATTTAATCACCGTTTTTTCTTAACTTCTCCATTCTGAATAAATTGTACAGGTTATAAATTATATTATATTTGATACTCATGTTATGCATATCAATATTTTTAGAAAATGTAATATTTTTTCCGTTCCTATTTGCTTTGAAAAGAGGATATTGCCAGTTTAAAATGAAAAGTTAATATTAATTTAACGTATAAGGAGTGAGAGTAAAAAAGTGAAAACATTTTTGAAATAAAGCTTCAATTATTCCATTTTAACAATTGAGCACGAAATAATAATAAATAAAAGTCCTGTTTCTCTGTGAGAGGAAATCAGAATACTTCCACGGTACCTCTACTTGCCGTATAGTGGCTGCGCCAGGTCGAACACCTATGTAAAATTCTGCTAAATAGTATGAGGAATTTTAAACAAAACTTGGGCGGATTGTCCCATCTTGGATGTATGCAGGGACAACAAGGGAGAGATAGTTCATGATGTAGCTTAGATTGAAGAAAATATGGAAAAAGTTAACAATAGGCTTGTGGAATGAAGAGACTCTAGATGAGAAATCGGATCAAGTAAAAATTTAAAACGAAGTTGTTGACTCTCAATAGTTGAGATGCATATGGAGAAGAAGGTACAAAAAAAAAATATTTGTGTATTAGTAGGTATTAGGCCATTGAAAGAGAAAACAGAATTTGAATATTTCGAGTATATACCTACTTGCTTAACTTTTTTTTTTTGACATAAATAAATGTAGATATATTTTTATAACTGTGTAACAATATATTATATTAAGGTAAGTATAATATAAGATAATATAGTAAACGACTAATTGAATATAATATTATAATAGACTAAATATATAATGTAATATAATATTTACATATATATTATTATACCGCGATAGCGTATTTTTAGTTTTAAAAATGTTTACGTTAATAACAAAATAATAGGTAATAATAATTAATAATTAGTTTCAAACTATGAGAATAATATTTTAAGATAACTGTGCATACACACGCACAGGAATAATACATTTTATAGTAACATTTAATAATCCAGATTAACTAGTTGTCGCGTTTAATAATTTCTATGAAAAATAATAGATTATTATAGCTCGAGTAATATAATGTTAAAACATGCGTTCACAATCTTTAAATCCATAAAATATAAATACTGAAGTGCCAGAAGTGGTAGTATAGTATAGAAATTATATCACTATTAGAGAGCCTAGTATAATATAGTAAGCAGTGGCGCCGAATTCGGGGTATAGGTAGGGCGACCACTCGACCAAATTGTTTGGTGATGGGTGGTGCTAGTGGTGAGAAATATACGTAGTACGAGTAGTATTTGTGAATATAACTGTACAAAATACTAAATAGTGTTATGAATTATGTAATATAATTTATTAATATATATTTATATATGTTATATATGTTAAACTACTTCGGCACCACCGATAGTAAGAGAGTGGCCAACCGCATAATGCATTTGTAATGTTCGATCTGTTATTTATATCCATGGACCACAATTTCTTATACTAATACCTATGTTATTATTAACATTTCAAAGTTTTTGAAAGAAAATAATAAGTAGATAATTTTTCATAAAAATGATACAATTTTCCTCAATAAAATCATATTATTGAGATTAATGAGATTGTAATGTATTTAACAGTACTGATATAATAATTGTGTCATTGATTAGAAGCCTCTAAGCTGAGAATCCAGAACGGTGGTCCATTAAATTGTGATAAGCTGAGTTCGTCACTATCTTACTATATAGGCTCTCTAAGTAATAGCACATAACTAGTAAAATATTATTTTAAATAAAAATAAATAACAATAATATAATATTGTAAAAATTTATGAATATAATAATAGCTTGATCAAAGATAATAATAATATAATATCAAGTAAGTAATTATAGTTAATAATATAATGTTATCAAGAACACAAAATAAATAAACATTATGAATATTATTCGTTAGACATTTAAAGGCAGTTTAGTATATTAAAGTAGGTAAGCACAATTTTTTTTATAACATTGGCAAATAATGAATAATAGTTTGTTGGTATATATATATATGTTAAATTGCACACAAATAATATTTATTGTTTTCAGGATGTTTAGTCTTACAATATTATTGAAAGATAAATTTATTAATAATAATTTTGATGAGTTAAAATTAACAGTACCTATTTTCATAATAATATATTAGTATTTATCGACACCTTTAAAATGACAAAAATAATGGAATCATGATCCCAAATAAGCAAACACTAAACCTGATGATAGAATATTATAAACTATTGTTATTCTTAATATTATGATACTTTCAACATAATAACTTTGTTATTATTATTATGTAAACAAGCTAAGAATCTAATAATACCTATATAATATTATAATAATTGTCTTAAAACTAACTGAGTATAATATCAATAATATATAATGAACTTATGTAAGACTTATGGAACTAATTATTGTCTCAATTATTATTAATTTAACAGTAGAGGTATTTAACGGCATATAATTAATAATCAAGTGTAATGCATTTCATATCAACACTTTCGATCAATAATAATAATATTTATTATTCAAACAATTTGTCTAAATATTTTATTATAATATAGGTAGCAAATATAATTATACATAATATAACATAGTAATCTCACGAGTCGTGACACTTATGGTAAATAAAATGACTTAATGTAGTTATAAATTTATTAAAATAGGTAATAAATAATTGATCAACAATAAAATCAAGAAAACAATAAATAAAATTACTATAGGAATGTTATATTTAAATATTATATATTATCTATTCTTTATACTGAATAATAACATAATAATAATATAGGTAACAATAATAATAATAATAATTTTAATATTTCTAATTAATGCAATGAAAACAATTATTATTGTGCCATTGGTTCAGTATTTGAAAACAGAAATAATAAATTGTATGCATTCAAAATAAAAAAATTCCAAAACTAAAGAGCCAAATGTTTATTCTATAATATGCGTAATATATTATTATTGTAATTGTTTTCTAAAATTGTGCGATAAATAATTTGATTTCACATGCTGCATAGTATATAATTTTGTCTTAATACTTATAATATGGGCTTATATGGAGGAATGCAGAAACTGCACGTTCCCATCATCAAAAATAACAAGGCGTATAATATAAGTTTTTTGCTTACATTTTCCCATTAATTAATTATTCCAGAAGTCTGCTTTAACTCCCCCCTCCTCAAAAGACTCGTGCACGTAATTTTTCGAGTATACATGCAGATAAATTAACTAAATGTATTTTATAATAATATTATATTATATGTTTCTCTTTATATAATATTACTTATACAACAAAAATCACAGGTTGCTGAACTGTCAAATATACGACAGGAGTATAACGTTAGTTTGAACAAAAAATACAAAACAAACTTATTAAAAACCAAAACTAATTATACATATAACCTAATGTTTAAATAATTTTTATTTTATATTACATAATATTTTAATAGTTGGTCAAGCAGCTGGGTGGATTCATTGTACCGTTCATTTCATATAAACTTGCTATAGCTATGAAAATCAAATACCACAACATAAGGACTGCTCCAAATTTCCTGTCCAATTTCCATCCATTCATATGTGTTGCCACCAGTAAAAACACTACAGTCGATAACAGTGTCAGAGTGCAATAAGTTAAGCCTAAACATAAAAACAAGAAGATGTAAATAGCTATAAACTTTCCCGATAGAGATCATAATAATTATAGTGGATATAGAAAAACAATTTATATCGAGATACTTATATAATAATAAATCATAAAAATATTATTATTAATTACCGCTTGTTATTTTATTTTGTAGTAATTTATTTTAACAAAATTTGACTTCTCACCTTTACTGTACACTTTCACAGTACTGCCCGGATTAAATACAGCAGTTTGCAAAAACCAAGGTAGTCCTAAGCATACCAGTATATCAAAAACGTTGCTTCCGATCGCGTTAGACACAGCCATGTCACCGTAACCTAAATTAAAACCCATGACAGTTTAATACAATAAAGAATCAAACATGAAATTAGAGCATAAATTGCATAAATAGTCAAGAGAGATAGGATTAAATATTTATGATAAAAAAGATGGAGAGAGCGTGAATTTGTTTTGAGTAAATTTCTTAAGGAAAAATTGTTCCCAGGGAAAACTAAAGTGAAACTTTATACGGCGATAACAAAGCCAACGCATATATGTAAAGTATGTACTACTTGTACTACCAAAAAAAAAGACTAAGAACATTCAAAAATAGAATATGGAGGACAATATATAGACCAACAATTTATGATAACAAAAAAGATCGTGTAGGAGAAAATTTACCAAAAGAGTTACAAGAAGAAATAGGTTTGGCATTAGTCATAATAAGCTTCATTATGAGGGTAAAGCATCATAGACTTAACATGAAGAAGCGAAGATACTACATACAGAGCAGTTTTGAATTGAAACCAATGGGAACTAGACTATGGAGCCAATCTAGAATAAGATGGATGATTGTTGTGTAAAAAGACCTTCATAGAATTGGAATACAAGAGTGTATAAGTGGCAAAAACTTTCATATATCAAATGCCATTGGAAGTCCCGTGTTTAAGTATTTCATTGAAAAGTATGTGCTTTAATTAAAGTGAAGAAAAAAAAACTTACCTTCTTTTACGACCGAAAGACTAGACAAAGCGTCAGGCACACTGACACCGGCTGCGACAAAAGTCAGACCCATAACCGTGTCCGGTATTCCAAGTGTATTACCTATAACCATAATTACTCGTAAAGTTATTATTTTTAAATATGTTGTTCAAATTTATCACTATTGGATAATAAGTATTTGAATTTATATTTATAATTTAATACATAAATAATTATTTTATGCTTATCAATATAAAGGAAAAATAATTAAATTTTTCCAATAAAAAATATAATATAATTTTATGTGTAATAATCTTACCAATAACCGTTATCATCCAGACCATTATATATGAATATACGGAAATCCATAGCATAGATATGACGAAAGTTATTCCGTACCAGTTTTTAAATTTTTCCTTCCGGCAATCAGGCATCGTATAATAGCACATATAATAAATAGGAAACATTATGGCCCATTGTATTACATGCAAAACGTTTCCGTTTTCAGGTTTTATCAACGGATTTACCTGAATAGTATAAGAAAAAAAGTCAAAAATGCGATTGGTGTTTTAATAATTAGTTTCGATACACATAATATGTATTTAAAAAAATACATACCTCGTCGGCTTCTTCGTATACTTTGGGAATGTAATAGTCGGGGTTTTGATGTGGTATTTGTTGACTTTTCGGCTGTTGGTTCTGTTGGTCTGGTTGTTCTCCTGCCCCCGTCGAACCGGTTGTATCGTAACCCATCGGACTTTTGGTACCGGTCAATTGGATTTGTTCTTGGCCGTCCTTGACGTAGGACATTGGTTGATCCGCAAATAGTTCGTTTATCTACTCGTAAAAGACAATAATCAGGTATTATATAAATACTCAAAGTAGGTATACAATAAATCGATAAAACTGACTTGTCCATGATTTCTCGGCGGAAACGGTAAATTCCAAGTGTTTGCCCACGCTTCCAAATACAAGTTGTAGTACAACGCTACACAATAAAAGACATAGGCGAGGAGCAGCAAAGAACTTTCGACCCTATTTACGTTAGTAAAAATCAAATATATAAATAATATTACGAATCCAATTTTTTTTTTTTTATTAGTCAACCATGTAAATATAATATAGAACAAGTATATATGTATACCATGAGATGGTCTCGTTGTAAATGGCCAATAGCATGATGAGTATGCTTATAGTGTAGAAAAACGAATCTCTACACAGGGGCCACCAGTTAAGGTACGTCACGGTCGTCGATGCTAAACCACATATGGCTATGACAAACATGATATTGAAAACGGCGGATCCGATGACGCCACTGACGCCTATATCATCTTTGGCCAAGAAAACACCGATGACGACCGTAGCCAGTTCTGGTGCGGAACTTCCGGCAGCCATAAAAGTAGCTCCCGCGACATCGGGACTCACCTTGAGTTCTATAAAACCAAAAAAAAAAACGAATGTTATAAATTATTAATTATAACAAATAAGTACCATTAGGTTATTTCAATTTGTTTGATCTTTATAATTTGAAATACCTATCGAATTTGAAAACTATACCTTTTTATGTTTAGCACAATACTGCAGTTATTATAAATATTAAATTTAAAATCAAATTTGAAAAATGCAGTAAAATAATATGTTATAAAGTATATTTTAATCAATATATTGTATTAGATTTAAATAGAACTATATAATATACGTTGGACATTTTTAAGTAGATGTTTATCATTGTTTATTATTACGAATAAATATCTTTAACACCTAAATAAAGTGATGTAGAAATTTAAAGGTGAAATAAATCTCGAATAAACCATCATTCGTATCTACATCTAATAGAACAATAATTAAATTTAGACAAATAAAATTATTATAAAATGTTACGACTGTTTTTTTCATATAATATTTCAAGTAGTCTTACTAAGGAGTATAATATACTTAGTTAGATACATACATAGTACAACAATTAAATATAAAACTTCAAAAATTTTTATTTTTATTTTTCTTCCAAAAACTAACAATATCTTCATTTTATACAATATGTATATATATATACATACATAAATACATATTATAATAATAACCATAACTGCTTAAAAAGATTTTGATTGATAGATGATGATGTAGTTAGATTTATAATGATTTGAAAAGTTAAAAATTATAAAAATAACATTATTTTGAAATTTTAAAATTGGGGCATACCGCATTTTCATCATCAAAATACAGTTACCTAAAACGAAATTAGTCTTGTAGTTTGTTATTGAATTTTATTCAAAAATAGAGACTATTATTCTGTATTGCGTTTGTAAAGGTAGGTACACACGCACAGGAAATCCTCAAATCCAAATTCTCAAGGCCCAGCCGGTCTCAAGTAAAGACTTTGACTCCACACGCTAACCACACGCCTGGGAAATAATCGAAGATTTTGGCTTTTTCAGTGTAGCTACCGTAACTAAATCAATGTGTGTCATGGTACCTAACTACCTATATATATCTACCTAATCGCGTGCTGTGCACCTGCTACCTAGTATTTTTAATATTTTTTATACTTATTCATAATTGTGACGTATAATCGTAATAGAAAAATAAGATGACCATATTATAATGGCAGTCAATCGTTTAGAAACTCGAATGAAAAAATACGAAAGATGTATGTAGGTGAAGGAATGGTTATCAAAAAGAACAAAATATTCACACTGAATTCAAAATTTACCCCTAAATACTAATAATAATAATGATATAGTATGAATCCTCAAGGCGGACTTCGACAGTGCATCCATACGTGTGACTTTAAACTGTAATCCGGCCTGCGCAGTTTTTTCTTTCAAAATTTCGGAAAGAATTTTCAGTCTGTGCGAGCTGACATAAGGCCCAAGGCCGATCATATGTACGTGTAGAAAATCCTCAAATTAAACCACGGGGACGAAATGCAGGAAAATAGCATCAAGAATGTGTCGTTTGGGAATTCCGCATACAACTCCCCAGCCATAAATATTGTTAAAGAAAATATATAATACATATGTAATTATTAAACTATAATAAAACATATATATTTTTGACAGAGCACTATATAAACCGAACTCCGCTTAGAATCGATTTTTGTTAGCAATGGTTAATCGTTGCGTACAGATATACATTAAATTTTCCCTCTACCTTTCTTACTTCTCACCTACAACAGCGGCCTACCTACGTGCGAAGAATGTCCATTTTTTTTTTCACAATGAATATCTCTACAACTCAAAATGGATTGAGGAAAGTTCGACCCTACTGATCTATGGAGATCTACTGCATCCGAATAGTATTTTTTTCCATACATAGCGACTATATTGTAGCAGAATTGCCTATACGAATCGCCGTTTAAAAGTGTAGAATATGAATAACTATAATGATTCTAGGTAAAAATGTTCGAAAAAAATATCAGAGTTAAAAATGTCCGTAGGTAAAAATGCCCGGAGATTATTCACATCTGGCTGATATTTTGATCCGGAAATTTTTCTTCCGGACATTTTAGTAGAACCTCACTATAATATAACAAAGGTGTTTGCGGAATAACTTAAATTAGTAAGTATAAAATTAATATTTATGATAACATCAAAATCGCAAATTGACTCAATTTATATTAGGTGTGCATTTATAAATAGGTAACATATATGTGTTGAGAATTTGATAATTTTTAAATACTGCTTTATTATAAAATTGATCAACAATTTTATGTTTTGTCATGGTATCTATAGCAATAACAAAATATATTTAGATACGGGTGTGAGTGTAAAAAGACGATTTTTTTTCAACAAAGTATAATTATTAGTGTTTTTACATTATAATGTTATTATATTATGACTATAATTAAAATGTGGAATGTCACATTTGTATTCTTAAAAAAATTAAATGTCTTTGAACGCAATTTCAACACATCATTACCATTTATAGAAAAACGTGTAACAACATACGAATATTTTATTGCCACATAAATCGAAAATAAAAAAAAAATTCTCAAGTTTTAGCCTTAAAACACACAAAAACGCCGAAAACATTTTGAAAATTATGTCTATAAAGCCATAAAAATAGTTAAATATTTTAAAAAAAAGTCAGCTCTTCACAATTAATTTTAAATTTTTTTAGATTCTGAGCGGAACGAGGAATATATATATTGGTTTTAAAATGTTTATTGTTTTTATACTGTACAAAATGGAAATTTAATCTAGTTGGTACTTAAGGAATACCATATTTTAATTTTCCAATCAGTTTTCATAATAATTGGAAAATAACGTAGGAAAAATGGGAAAATTTACTAAAATAATACTTACATTATTTTTAATTTTGTTCTTTTGTTGCAATTCAGTTTAAAATGTTTTTAGAAACTAGACATTTTGACAGAAATTTTATATTTGCATTTTCTAGACGTGGTAAATTTTCAACATATTTAGGCCAATTTTGAGTTATTTATAGACATTAACTATTTTGCAAATGTTTTACGTAATTTTTAATCGGTAAATACTGTGTGAATAAATTGTTAGACTTCACAGAAATGCTTGAAAATTTAACAGGAGGTTTCATTATAAAATATACTCTGTGGTTAATAAGAAAAATTTAAGTTTAATGTAGTATTTTATTTTTATAAGAGTTTTAATATCAAATTTTAACTTAAATCAAAAATATTACGTCCTTTTAAAATATGTACTATTGTATGTGGGAAGTTGGGAAGGTAGGGTATATAGAGGAAATTAATTTGTATCTGTAAGCAACGATAAACCATTGCTCTACTAAAAACGATTCTGAGTGGATTTCAGTTGATAGTAATGCTTTGTCCATAATATATATGTCATATTATATTAAAATAAGTAAATAGGCATTATAAATATTTTTTAATATCATTTATTTAATAACATACCGATTTTTCCGTTTTTTCTATGTTTTTCCCGGTTTTCCCATGTTTTTCATATTTGCTAGAAAAATCTAAAAATAACCTCCATAAAATACCTTCCCAGTCTGATTTCTTTTCAGAAAAAGTGCTGTTATTTTAAATCGGAGGAAAATTGCTGGTAGAAAAGTTTTTCAAAGAAAAAATATATCGTAATATTTTACTAATATATTTTGTAAATTTTCTCCGTTTTTCCTTCGATTTTTTTTCGGTTTTCCACATTTGATAATAATATTCTTAAGAAAATCGAAAAATGACCTCCTCAAAGTATTCTGACAATTTCCTTTCAGTAAAGGGTCTACATTATTTATATTGGAGTAAGCTTTCTGGTAGAAAAAGTGTTCACAAAAAAAAAATAATAATAAATAAACATCTTTTTAAAACTAATACATTCTTCGCTACACTCAGGATTTAAAATAATGGACAAAGAACATTATCTAATTTTTTGACGGTGTTTTTTAATTAAGCATATGACACAACGCCCACGAACATTACCATTTGTATTTACTGACCGTTCATCCATGTCAAATTATCGTCGGTTGTCAAGTTCAAGTTATAAATGTATACAGGGCAATTCAGTAACCTAACATAATTTTTAAGTTTAAGTAGGGGAAGAGTAGTGGAGCACCAATAAAATGCCGCAAGCCGTATCGCCACACAAATGATACTCCACTACTCTTTCCCTAACTAAAATTAAAACTAGAATATCTCGTTAACGGATAGACAGAAATCAAAAATTTGAATACCAAAATTTACTAAAAGCAATCTATATATTTAAGTAATCTCCATCTATGTATGCAATTTTTTTTGTAGGTTCTAATTTTAAAAACCAAACTTGGTATCATCACAGGATATTCCTTAAATGTTGTGAAAAAACGAATTATTCGAAAATATCGGCTTTAACTACATTTGAAATTCCAAAAATCAGAATTTGAATACATTCAAAATTTAACCAAAATAAAGGGATGAGCACGCTTAGTGAATTATCCTGTAAATACGGTATACAACGATGGTGACGCAAGTACATAGTTACGAAAAAAAGCCAAGTCGCATTATTTACACGTATTGTTTTTACATCGTTTAATTAATTTAAATGTACGAGGGATTTTTTTTTAACGAATTCAACTATCCATTCTCAGCGAATAATTTACTATGATTATGAGCAAAATCGAAATTGGTTTTTTTCAGCCATATAATATAAAATTTAAGCTTAAGCCGACTGATTCTACTTTCAATTCGGTTCTTGCATATTATGCTGTTGACGCCCTCACGTCAATATAGAGGGGGCCAGCTCCATATTATATTGATCGTTAGTTAGCTATTGTATTTAATTTTTTGATTGTTAATAATTTATTCACCGTTGATGTCTTTCTTATGTATTATTATTTATTTATGTATTTATGTATATCTAAAACAGGTTTATGTCACACGGAGTTTCGGTGTCGCGTCATTTCGACGCGAGACAATTGAGCCATGGCATATTTCAACGCACATCGTTTAGACCCAATTACATTTCGACGCACAGCATTTAGGCGCAATGCACATTTGACGCAACTACATATGGATCCAATTTTTTTTTTTTTTTTTTAATTATTATTATTGATTTATTTTTCAAATTAAATGTATATATAGAATAAAAATAAAATAAATTATTATTAAATATTATAGAAATATACTTTATAAATGAAAAATGCATTTCTTATATTTTAATCTATAACGTCATAATAAAATTATATGTAGTCATTAAACGAAAAAATATAACTAGTTAAATTACTTAGTTGGTGTGATAATAATGTAAGTTACTAGTCAAGTTAAAAGCCCTCAC
The DNA here is from genome assembly GCA_902439185.1 of Cinara cedri. Lineage (NCBI taxonomy): Eukaryota > Metazoa > Arthropoda > Insecta > Hemiptera > Aphididae > Cinara > Cinara cedri. The sequence continues at coordinate 1,107,228 of CABPRJ010000952.1, read as the reverse complement.
AAAAGAAATTCCTAACTGTCTAACTAGTTTGTGTCCTGCATCCTTGCACATCATATTATGCAGTGGTAAAGGTGTCGATCAAATTTCCATCGAGTAAACGCGATTATAATAATATTATTGTGGTAACGATGGCTCATTGTGATGGTCGAGGACTACGTCGGGGCTTTAAAAGGATGCACGCGATAATAATTCTTAGTCTTTTTACTTGTCAACCAGGTTCTCACACTATATAATATATTATAAGTAGTATTTTGGCATCGCCCGTAAACTGTAAGGATCAAAATGCCATCGTTTGTTGACGAAAATCTAGACGCATAAGTACGCTCGTATATTATTACATTATTTTATTTGAAACACAGTTGAGTAAATAATAACCGCTAACAGAGAAAGTCGTCTTTTTGATATCTAAAATATTTTTCATAATTGGAAAAAATCAAAAAAGACGAAATGTACGATTTTTTTCAAATTGCAGCATAATGATTTCATAATTTCAAATTTTTACGCTTTCCATTTTCTATCAGAAATATTGCTTCAATAATAAAACATCAAGAGATCTTAATTGTAGAATTTTTAATCTAGTTGATGACCATAAATGTCGTTTTTTGATTTTCTTAATAGGTTTTTTTAAGAATTGAGCAAAACCAATAAATACGTAGAAAGAACGGGAAAATTTATGAAAATAATTCTTTATTATTTTAAATTTTTTTTTTTTCAATCTAAGTCAGTTTAAAATATTTGTAAAGATTTAACATATTGACAGAAAACAGATTTATTTTTTCTAGACGTGGTAAGACTTTCACAACATTCAAGCAATTGTTGAGCTATGTATAGACATTTTAATTTTACGAGTTTTTTATGTAATTTTTAGTTGGTAGGTACTCTGTAGATAAATTGTTAGACTTAACAGAAATGCTCGCAAATTAAATAAAACGTTCATCGTAAGTCGTACTTAGTGGTTAAAAAAAAATTTAGTTTTATGTAGGTAGTACTTTTTTTAATTCATAAAAGTTTTAAAATCAAGTTTTCATGAAAATCGTAAATATTACATGTCCGTCAAGTTAGCACCGGCACATTACGCTAGGACTCTACAACTATTATCAATATTTTGCTAGGGTCCACAAACTTCGGAAATCCACAAAAAAACATGCCGGTGCTATCTTTGTGGCTGCACCAGCACATTGTCCAGTTCCAAAGTAAAATTATATCAATCTATTCAACTGAATTTGCTTTTTAATTATCTATAATATGTTTTATAATAGAGCTAAGATTCATATCAATCGTTAGAAATGATTAATCTTAGCTTAAATCCTCTCTATACCCCTCTATCTCCTTACCTTCCCAACTTTTTATCGTCCACCCGTCGTGCGAAGTATGTTCGACTTTTTTTTATATACTATTAACAACTTTTCTAACAGAATTCTTGCCCTGACGTACGAAGTGTAACATCAAGTGTACAAAATTAAACACGCGATTTTTCGTAATAAATATAAAAATTTAATTTTGATCGATATAATAAAGATAAGTTTATCACTTTATTATTATTGTTATTATTTGTAATACTTACTGACAATATTGAACATATATCTATTTTAAATAATAGTAATTAATCCTTTTGTTATTATCAATATCTATTACCCAGTTAAATTTTATTTGCTTTACAATTAATTTAAAATTTGAGGCCTCTTTCAGAGACGATAGGGGTCCTAGAAAAATCCAAAAATGCCCTATCAAAATCTAGAAAATTTCTAGCAAAATATTGATATTAGTAGTAGAGTCCTAGCATAATGTGCCAGTGCCAACTTGACGGACATAAATATTACGGCATTTCATAAAATGTATAACCGAATTTCGCTCTGAAACGGTTTTCATTATTAATGGATTATCGTTAATGACAGGTTAAATAACTTAATGTATCTCACTATCTCCACTACCACCTATAACAGTGGCAGCACCCATTTCCAGTATTGGCTCTTTTTTTTTTAATAAATATAATTCATCGTTCTGATATTACAGAAGATTATTGGACAATTTTGATAAGAATTTTTAACTATTATTATTTTATTATTTGTTTTTTTAAACAAACCAGACGAAAAATTATTTTTTTGACAATTCTGTGTCATAAGTGTAATAAGTCTGTGTAAAACATTAAGGACATTTTTGGTTTATAATTCTGTTTAATTTTTAAAATAACAGTTCATTGAAACAACCAATTTGTATATTACCTTTAAACTACCTGGCAACCAATTCGTTAGGTAATTGGGCACCAACTCGTAGGTGTATAATCAGATACGAAGGTCTGTTGAAATTATAATCAAGAGGAACATTGAAAGGAAGAATCTGTAGAAAGATCTAGACCGGAATAAATAAAATAGGCGATTCATGTATACTACTGAAAGGGAAAGTGGATGACAGAAACGGGTGCAGTGATGCTGTAGGCCAATCTTGCGATTGATAACAAGAGAGATGAGCTATGAATAGTGTGATTAATATTATAGAGCACATAAAACTATCTATAATATTTTGTGTAACGATTATCGACTAAAAACCGTATAGCCTCCAAAATGCACTAAAATTACATAAAATACGTCTTGCAATATTTTAACAGACTAGGCGAGCGTACTAGAGGTTTATGGTTTATTGTTTAGACAATGACCGACGTGTAGAACTATAATAATATTATGTATTAAAGTTAATATGAAGGTCGGGGCAAACGAGGTCATAGTGACATTTATCCACGATTGAAACGAAAACAGAAAATAACGAAATGTGTACATTTGGAAACGGTACCAATTTAAATTATTACGAGAACATGTACAAAATGTAGAAAAAACTGTCGAGAAATAATGGTTTCCGGTAAACGACAACACGGACCTTTGTTTGGATGAAAGGCATTTCAAAAAAATACTTGGCCCGTGTATCGTTTGGACAGTAGCTGGTGAGGTAAGGGGTGGTATCTATATGTAAGATATATAAAAAGGGTTTATGAATATTTTTCGCAAACATTAAACATAAAATCTTAAATACTATCCAAAAACACTAGAAAAATACAAAATAAAAGTTCCACGTTTAAATTATATGTTACACGAATCGAACTATACACCAATACCGGGAGCAAAGAAAAATCTATATTTCATTTTTCTTCTAACTAAACATTATATTTTAATTTGTATATTACTATATTGATTATAATTTATTCGTTTAACTATATAGTACGTTTACCTTCGCAAATTCTATCCAGTGATTTGACAAAGTAATGATCGCACACGATCGCTAATCCCAAAAAGCTGTAAATGCATATAATTATGTGGATCAGCACGCCTCCTCGTCGTCTCACCGAGGGTCTCATAAAAGGCTTCGGAAACTGCTGTATCGCCGGCGGTGTACATTTCGTGTCGTCGGGTTTATCCGTAGTGGTGTTATTGTCTATTGTGGAGTTCTGAAAAATCGATTTTAAACTTTATTTCGTAACAAAAATATATAGCCCTTGCAATAATTAAATATTATATAAAGATCGATACTTTTACAACACCAATAATAATAACAAAGGCTGGTACTGCTGATGGGTGTGCAAACTGTTTTAGGAGGGAAGTTAAAAAGGAAGATATTATAGAGCAACTAAATTTATATATCTACATAACGATAAACGATTTTGAGTAGAGTATTATTAATTATTATAGTCGTATTTTTCCCCTTGTTGCTAAAACAACTCAAAAATCAACTAACATTTTACAAATAAATTGTCACTTTTTTCAACTATTAAGAAAACTACAAGGAAAATCGAAAAATGACCACATTAATATAAAAAAATGGCTGTACATTCTTTGATTTGAGTAAGATTTATAGAAGTAAAGTAGTTCATACATTTCCCGTTTCACTCAGAATCAAAACTCGCATACACGCAAGAAGAAATAATAGTATTTTCGTTCGGGCTTTATAAAATCTATAATATAATACTCACGCCCCCTTTTAACGGCAATTATATAACTATATAAAATACGGATAGACTTGAACCGAACAGTTTCCTATTTTTTTTTTTCTACATTCGTTGCCATAACGTACAGTACATAGTATTGATTGATGTTATAAGGTCATCATTCCGGTGGCAAACAACGGAAGGCGCACAGCACGCTAAATGTTCGAAAACAAAGCCAAAAAGGATACAGATGTTGGCTATCGTCGGCCAATATAATCTTCCCTTCTTCCACTAAGAGCACGGTAATAAATCATTACGTCCGAACAATATTATTCTGGCCGTTCACTCTTATCCGTCAGACGTTTAACGACACGTTGTATGTTGTTCAATAGTATAATATGGTACATATGTATAAATATATTATAATGGTCCTTATTTTGGTTTTAAGAAAAAACGTTTTAGACGCCTCCAGATAGGTTCTAAAAAATGAAAAAAATTGTCAATATTTCCTATCTCCCCATTGTCATTCTATTTTGTAAAAACTTATTATACAAACATAGACATAGAATACCCTATATAATTTTTTATTAAATTTTCATAAAAAGAACAGCCATTAGCAATTAACTTTTAATAGAAGAAAAACTAATTAAAATTATTATTTAAATTAGACTTTACAGTGAACATTGTTTTAGAAAATAGAAAACAGTTGCGTTATTTTTTTAAAAAAAAGCTTTTGAAAAACAGGAAAAGGAAAAACTGAGAAAGCTTGACTATTTGTTTTTATTATTTGGAAACGATTTTTGGGGTGCCTATAAATTGTTTTTCCCAAAACCATGATAAGGACCGTACTTATATAATACATACAAAACAAATTATAATAATATAACCTTGTAAAACCTCGTAATAAAATATTTAAATTGCATGCATAGGACATGTGAAATTTAATTAAGTTAAAAGGAATATTTACAAATAAACCAAAATTAAACTTCAATATTAACTTACGGTATTTTAATTTAGTTACAACACGCCAGTACGCTTCAATCGATTTTAACTTGACTATCAACTTACGCGATATAATTCAGGAATTGCTCGCTATTTATTAGGTTATAATGTCACAATAAATAATTAAAATCTAGTGTTAAAAATCAAGTTAACAGATAAAATTAACTATACTTTTAACAGTTTCAACATTTTAACTCGTGCCTAAAGTCCAGCCTTGTCAACGATCAACAATGTCCAGCTATATATACATAACGCTAAACCATTGTTGAAGGAAAAACCGATTCGGAGCGAAATTTCTTTTATACATGTACGTACATTTTCTCACGTTTTTCCCGGCTTTTCTTAATTGTTAAGAAAACCGCATGGAAAATCAAAAAAAAAGTGTTCTTAAAGTACCACCCAGATAAAATTTCCTTTGATAAATGTTATAGTTAAGGTAAAAATGCTACACTCAAAAATCGGAGCAATGGTAAAATTGTTGTACACAGAAAAAAAAATAAACATCATTGTAAGACCAATACATTCCTCGCCACGCTCCGAATATAAAAACAGTAAAACGATATAATTTAAATAGAACCATTCCACATAGCATGAGAGTTATTTCTTGTGAGGCATGTTTTTGAACCAAAAAATGCGATGGTGCACTTATAAAACGGTTGTGTTTATTATATTCAAACGATGTAATAATTGACAAAAATCAATGTCAGATTTCTCGAGAGTAGGTAGTAGGCACCCACTTGATAACACAATGCAAGAAGAACCCTTCATATTTTGTATAGCGGAATAAACTCCATACCAAATACTCAGACAATAAATAATGCTTTCGACGATTCGACGGCATTAAAATGTATTTTTATTCTTTTCGACGACGACGACGACGATTACTTTATTTTTGACATAAAAATCAATTAAACACTTAATCGAATGAGCTTTTTTCGGAGATTCAATTTAACGTACTACGACAGTCGTATATATTACCTATAATGTAATTTAAAATCATTTAATAATTGCTATTAAATTATTATCGGACAAGTAAAAAGCATTTGAACACGCAAGGCTGAATTAATAGTTTTTTTTTTCCCCCAATGAAGATTTATTTTTGTATTGTTATTATTACTTCAGAATTTATTTATTTCGTTAAAACTATTAACGATTATTTTCTAATTTGTAATTTATTACAATATTTTATCCACAGAAACCGGCTTACCACTGCAATAAATACAAAAATAAAATAAAAATTCATGATTTAGACGATTTAGTATTATATAATATTATAGTATATTATTTTTTCAATATTCTACAATAATGGTCAAAGAAGTATAGTGAATAAATCGATGAATAATTATTGTTCAAAGATGAATTTTCGTGCGTAATTAATATTGTGATATATGATTGTCCTTAGAGTAAAATTCCCCCCCTCACCTGTTTCATATGATAAAAATCTTCCTTTGTAAAACAATAAACAAACGAATACTATTAAAATATTAGGCGTATTTTGGCGAGTTAGTTTTAGTGAACCGTTTGCCCAATGAGAAAACAATACATTTTGCCGAGATTGTTGAGTGCAACTGTTTGCTACACGAATGCAATTTTCGACAAATTATTTGTCGGATTTTGTAAACACTTACTAGTGATGTTTACTGGTTTTGTTCACTATTTATCATGTTTAAAACATGTAGTGAACATTTTATTTACCGTTTTATCGAATAACCAACTAAGGTAGCAAATAACAGCGAACATATACCGAGAATGCAGCTAACTGCTTACCGAAAATTAACTCGCCAAAACATACACAATAATATAGGGACTGGTCTAATGAGTGACCTTTTGTTTAGTATAACATTACTGATTCACCTTAAAATTAATTATACTAATGCAGTTTTCAGTATAAAATGTATATATTTACATAGGAACATATTATATTTTATTGATAATGTGTTAGTGTTTATAGTATTATTAGTAAAAACGATGTATAGAAATTAGATAATAAATAAAATAATAAAAGTAATGACTGCAGATAAATAAAAGATTATAACCATTATAGGATACGTACATATTTCAGTTTGTGTATCGTAAGTGTTAGTGTGTTTTTCGTATTTCGTGTACTCTATGTAAATGGCTCATAGAATTAGTCATCTGTATAATAAGTATTATTAATGACTAAACTTCGTATAATCAATTTTAAAAAAAACGTAATTTATTTTATTTTATATTGCGGGTTGAGGTCACATATTGGATCTGTCCCTAATAATACAACACTATAACATCGTATACTTCAACTATATACTACTTCCAAAAATAAAGGTGGAATATGAGTACACGAATGATAAGGGCGAGGGCAGTGACATAAGTAGGGAAAAGTGAAGGATTACCCCCCACTCTCATTAGCCTCGAACATATAAAAATTATGAGTATTTATCTATAGTAATTTTATCTTGAAATTTATATAGGTATCTCAGCCAAGTTACCCGGAAAAGCTTGATTTATTCATTACAATTTATATTTTTGAATTCGCTTTTCAAATTTCCATAGTCGTTTTTGGCAAAAAAAAGAGATTTACAATATATTCGTGGTTATTATTTGCTATAACCCCTCCTATTTAATTTCTGAATACGTCACTGAGCGAGGGTTGAAAGTAGTTTAAACCCCCAAAAAGCTTGATACTTTCACGACGAGACTAAGTTTATGATTTTCGAAAGAAAATACTTAAAAATATATTATGGATCTATGCTTAGGAGGGGGGGGGGTTAAGGCTCAGATCTATACTGGATACTCTTATGATGCTTTTATACTCTTATTCTGAATAAGAGTATATGAGTATTATAGAAATTCTGTATTCTTTGAGGTACTGCGAGAAAAAATCTAGAGCATTTGCCTAATAGGAAAAGACAAAAGCATAAATATTTGTAAAAACGAACAGCGTCTTCGTTATACTCAGAATACTTGCAATGAACAATAACTTAAAATTTAATTTTTTAGTTCCCAGAAATTTGTCGAGGAAATTCTCCACTAACACGTTAAATAAATCGTAACTGATATTAGGCGATTAGCGTAATGTATTATAATTTATTTATTTTAATCGTCTTTGAATTTTTAATAATGTGTAATTTATTTTTGTTATCTTTACGTGATAATATTACGAGTATATAAAAAAATAATAATTATTATTATCATCATATACTTTCTAGTTCTGAACAATAAATTATTTACCACAGTGCCATCCGAGCGTGCCAGGGCAATGATACGGATATTTTATTGTAATAAATAACGTAATTAGAGCGACAAACTTTTGAGTAGTATATATAGTATTTTAAAATAATTTATGTACATAGTTTTAAAAAATTGTCGACTTCGTAATTAAAATTCGAACGGTCACGTTACAAAAATACAAATTATTATTCCATTAGAAATATAGTTTATACAAATATTTTTACTATAATAAGAGGCCGACACCGTTAAATTTGCCGTCTCCGTCTTTTTTTCTAACGAGGAATGTAGAAAAAATGTGCGGTTCGCATAAAATCTACGAAGGGGCCTTTAATATCGGTTTTATATGATAAAACACGACTAATAAAATGCGCGGACGGCAGCGTTTAATCGAAATACGAATAGAATATTTATGTAGAATTTATAGAGAATCTGAAGGGATTGTCTTCGAAATGTTATCATCTTCATGTTTCATTATCTTTATTTTATTTCTACAAGCGATTTTAAGATTAGATTAGATTAGATGAGGATATTTTTTTGTTTGTTTTATGTGAATATATTTTATACCATAGTTTATTGCCTGTTACAGAAATACAGTAACTGCAGCAAATTCAATTGTCACAATGACCTCTTAAGTACTTACACTTTAAAATAAAATGTATCCCCATAAAATAGAATAATAAATTAATGTTTTTTTATAATCATTATAACATGTTTTTATATATATATATACATAACGCGATTCTCTGAATTTAACATTATAAATAATTAAAATAACTCTACATAGTTTAGGCCACAATTTCCAGAAAACAATAAAGACAAAAAAAAAGGGCTGATATATTTCGCAAGATGGGTGGGCCACTGTTGTAGGTGAAAGTCAGGATGGTAGGATATAGAGGGGAATTTATTGTATACCTATATTCTATACGCATCGATAAATTTTTCAAACGATTCTGAACGGAGTTCGGTTATACGTGTTATACGTGTTTTAAAAGGCCATATTATTTTTTGATTTTCGTCAAAATTTGATATTAAAATTCTTATAAAAAAAAAAAATGACATTAAACTCAACTTTTTCTTATTGACCACTAAGTACAACTAATGAAATTCCTGTTAAATTTTCAAGCATTTTTGTTTGGTCTAACCATTTTATCCACACAGTACCTACTTACCGAATAAAATTTACTTAAACATCTCGCAAAGTTCAAATGTCTATAAATAGCTCAAAAATGGTTCAAATGTTTTAAAAATGTTGTCTAGAAAAATCAAATATAAGTATTTGTCTAAATTTCAAGTCTATATGAACATTTTGAACTGAATTTCAACAAAAAAATAAAATCGAAAATAATAAAAGCGTTATTTCGTAAATTTACCCGTTTTTCCTACTTTTTTTCCCAATTATTATGGAAACTACTTGGAAAATCAAAAAATTACCCCCTTATAGTACCAACTAGACGAAATTCCCTTTCAGAAAAAATGCTACACTTATACAGTGGAGCAAGATTTCTGGTAGATTTTTGTACATTGCAGTATACATAAAAAAAAAAACAATGATTATCATTGTAAAACTAATATATTCCTCGCTCCGCTCAGAATCTAATATGAGTAAAATTGTCGGTTTTGTTAAAATTGTTTTTAAGAAAAAATTTTACTGGTGTTATGGTTGAAAATGGGTTTTTTTTTTTAATGTTTATTACAAAAACAAAAAAAAAATTAAAAAATAGTAATATTTTACCATAATCAGGTTTTCGTCTCTGGTTGACAATGATGATTGTGTTGTCGGCTGATTTTGTTGTTCGGACGTGGTGGAATTATTTTCCACTTTCTCCGTGATAGTGGACGACGATTGGTTTTCCATTAACACGGGAAACATTGTGGAAACCACCGTCAAGTTGCTGCTTTGAGTACTGGTGCAGTCTATTATTGCGGTCAGTGCGGCGTATAGTAATAAAAAGCCGCCCCATATCAATATTGAACATGATCTACTCGGCCTCTTCTGTTTAATCATAGGAGCCCGCGAAACGTCCTATATACAACAAAACAAAAAATATTCTGATTATTGTATCAATCCCAATAATTTGTTTGATTATTAATATACTTATATGTATATTTCTAGGTTCTACTAGCTATTATAAATCAAACATTTTTTTTTTCATATTTAACTAGCGGCAGATACTGCTGTATTTAGTTTTCAAATAAATTAGCCATAACTACACCGAATGTATTATATTATAATATTATGTAATTTAAACAGGTTTCTAACTTTGATTTCTATACTTTGTTGTAGGTTCCAATAGCAGTATAATGCCAATTATTCCACCCAAATCTGGCATGAGGACCCCTAAAAGACATATAAATATGATGCAAACCATTCTCTATACTTTTTGTAGACAAGTTAATATTATGTTAACTAGGTATATATTTGTGCCCTGAAAAAAATGTATCTTCTAAAAATGTATTTTTTACCGATAGATCGATTTATATTTCGTCATATATAGGGAACGGATTTTATTGTAAATACATATTTTTATTGGAATGAGATATTTTTAATCTGATAAAAAATGTGTATAATTTATATCATTCTAATTGAAATAATCCCAAATTAATTTTAAATATTTTGTAAATATTTGGTAAATAAATGCATATTTTATATGCATTATTTATTATTTATTTATACTGCTATATATAAAATGACAATATTAGTAATTTTTGACCAAAATATTCTACGTTGTAGACAAATAATAGAAAAAAACGCAAAGACAAAGAAATAATCAAATTGTGTTGACAACATAATTTAAAAAAAATTCTAAATTTTAAATTATTAAAATCGTCAGAGATATTCTAAAAGAAAAAAAAATCAAAAATGAACTCTGATCATTGAATTTACTTCTTCTGATATAAATATACGCCCCTATCAGATTTGTTGACGTGAAACTTTCTTTTAGTCAATATAAAAGTATTCTCCAACCAAACTGTCGACATTTTTTATTTGCAAACCTTCAACAATATGTTGTTTCTCATTGCTTTGTTCCGGAAGAATAATCTTAGTTTTATATACCTACATTAGGTATTTGTATTATTTTTTTTTAATATGTATAATTATAAAATATATTTTTTTCTAATTTTCAATACTAATACAATTTTTCGATATTTACATATATTGGATATTGTATTCCATTATATTATAAGAAAAATTGATTATGTACCAATTTTTCTAATTCAACAAAATCCGTTCCGTAGTCTACATATATTTATTAACAGCATATCATGTCTCAATCGATTTTAGTTCTATCGCAACTATCTATGTAGATCGAAAGATAAAAGCAAATACCTACTTATCTGATCTCAAAATACATTTGCATTACTTAATCGAAAGGTAATTTTTTGAAAGTAAATAAGTAGAAATGAATTCAATGATTTTCATGATAAACATATATCGTTTCCAAAAAAAAAACCTACATAATCAATTAATGTACGGCTTATTATACGCATGTGCCATAACCGCTCTCTATAGATAATTGTTAAACAAAACACAGTACTATTACAGATGAACATATTATACCTGAGTACATTAGGTACGTATTTACATTATACAATATGCATAAATGCACTTGCAACTAATGGCTAATTATAATATTTAACAGCAGTAGGTGTAATATTATTCAATATTCCGAGTACAATATACATAATATATATTATTTAAAAATAGTGCATGAATATGACCCAGTATACATATAAACACAAGTCAGCGTTCGCATGCAGTGTTTAAAGTTTCACCACAGTTATTTAATAAAAGCCGCAACTCTTACACGACTGATGTAACTTTATTTTAGATTCTAAGTGTAGCGATGAATCTATTAGTTAAACCATGATGCCGATTATTTTTTATCGGAACACATATTTTCGGTTAGTAAAATTGCTCCGATTTTTAAAAGCGGATTTTTCCCCTGATACTATTTTTTTAAAACATTTTATAGAAATTCCAAATACTGTGTTCTAAAAATTTGATTTGTATGATTTTCTTGAAAACACCCTTTTGGTTGTAGTAAAATAGCTCCGATTTTCCAAGCAGTTCTTTCGGAAAAAATTTTCACCCGGTGATACTTTATTTGAAATATTTATCGGAATATACAGAAACTCACTCATTATTTACTTTTTAAATTCTTAGCAAAGTAAAGAATATTTTGTTTTACAAAGATGTTTATTTATTTTGTTTTTATGTGAACAATTTGTCTACTAAAAATCTTACTCTAATTTATACGATGTAGCCCCTTTCCTGAAAAGAAATTTTCTAGGAGTGGTACTTTCTTTAAGGAGGTAATTTTTCGATTTTCTCAAGAGTTTCTACATCAAATATAAAAACCGAAAAAAAAAACTGAAAAAAATGGGAAAATGTACAAAATACTCGTATATTAGTAAAATATTGGTATTCTTTTTTCTGTGAACACTTTTTCTACCCGAAATTTTGCATTTTTTTAAAAGGAAATCTGAGGAGGTACTTTGGAGAGGTAATTTTTCGATTTTTCCAAGAGTTTTCCTAGCATTTGTGAAAAACTAGAAAAACGGGAAAATCAATACAATGTTAAACAAATATTATTAAAGAAAATATATAATGCCTATTTAATTATTTTACCATAATATGATATATATATTGTTGACAAAGCATCTCTATCAACTAAACCTTAGAATCGTTTTTAGTAAGCAATAGCTTATCATTTCTTACAGATACAGTGAAATTTAAAAACATTCTGACAATTTTTTTTTTTTTTTATACAATGCTTACAAAATGTCTACCAAAAATACCGCTCAAATTTTAAAGTATAGCGCTTTATCTGAAAGGAAATTTTATCCAGGAGGAAATTTTTGATTTTCCAAGCAGTTTTCATAATAATTGGGAAAAACGCAATAAAAACATTAAAATAATGCTTTTATTATTTTCAATTTTGTTTTTTTTGTTAAACTGAAGTTAAAAATGTTCGTATGTTGATTTTTTAGTTTTAAATTGAAAAATAAATATTATATATTACAATATACGTAAGGTCGAGGTGGACGTGTCAGGTAGGTAAATAGGTATTTCGCGTACGTTTCGAAAACAAAAAAAAAAATCTATATTTTCCGAGATAACGAGTGTTTTGCGTTATTGTCGATCACTCAGCGTGTGTGCGCGCTGAGTGGAAGTAAACAATGCGAGTTCTGACTAGCGAATCGAATAAATAAAAAAATTGTGAAAAACGGCCATTAAGAATACCGCGCATAACGTCGGACGGATCGAGTGACATAATAGGTAATAATAATGAAGGGCTTGAACACGGTTCGATTGGAGCGGCGGGAATCGGGGACGCAAAAGATCGGCGGAAACCGCAAAAGGCCCGTAGAGCAAGGGAAAAAAAAATCCAATCGAAGCGATACGGCCCGCGTCGTCGCAAACGAATAAACCGGACGGCTCTGAGCCGAGCAGTATATTTTATTATAGTACGTAGCGAGAAACGAATTTGTCCGAGAAAATAATAATAATAAAAAAAAAATGACAAAAAAGACCGAAATCGCGGCGACAAACGGGTGTCTCGCGTCGCACGATATTAGATACAATGCGATAACGACAGTAACGGACGTATCGCGCGATAACGACGGTAATAATATAATAATACTGTTCGTAAATTCGTCGCGGACGCCGACGGCGGGCGGTCCGCCGACTTGATCGGGCCGAACGTTTTCACGGCGGTGACCAAGCCGCGCCGCGCTGTACAGTGATTTTTTCGAACATTATTAAAATCCACGGCGTTCGACATTCCCGGGCGTCCCCGGGGGTTAAAAGCGAACAACGACAACGGCAATAACGGCGATATAAATGCCGCGGGTTCGGCATTTTACGAGCGCGAGGAATGCGGAATGCGTTTGTTCCCGGCGGAAGACGCGCAATAATAATACGGCGGTTCGAAAAAGAAAATAAGACCCGCGCAGAAATAATATCGCCGTGGCCGTCCCACCCACAGCCGGGGGAACACGGTACCGGGGATGATGGACGGTGACGTGGACGTGGACGGGGGGGGGGGGGGGGGGGGGGGGTGTACGACGGTAATCGCGCGATTGCCGACGTTTTCGCGCGTAATAATAATATTGCCGTTATTGTACGTTATTGCCGTACGGCGGCGAATACGATAACGACCGCGGACGAAAGACTCGGCGAATTTCGTCGCGATTTTTATTTTTGTTTTTTTTTTTTTTTGTAGAGAAAATCGCCGCGATTAAAACACGAAATTATCTTCTTTTTTTCTTTTTGCGCGCGCACGCGTGTGTGACGGGCGCGGACGCCCGGTAACGGCGACGCACTGTCACTTTCCGGTTGGGGGCGTACACGCGTAATGGTAATAACAATAATATAGCAATTGCCGTGATCGACTGCAGTGTTAGTTTACCCGATTCCGCGGTACGACGCATATCGTTATCATTGGTGTACACCGGGGCGATCGCGTTTTCTTTTCCCGTTATCAAACTGGCCGGCGCGCCGTCGACGAAACCGAACAACAACAACAATAACGGCGTTTCACTCCGCCCCCCCCCCCGGATTTTCGGATACCCGCGGCCAAGACTTGCGATACTCATAATCCACACACACACACACCCCCCCCCTCCCCCACCCGTAACTTCTTATCGATTCCGACGACGTTGTGCCGCAGTTGAATTTCAACTATACCGTCGTCGTAGCCCCGTTCGGATGCTCAAGTCCGCCGACCCGTCTCTCGTTTTAAATCGTGCGCATGCGGGATTACAATTAGGTCCGCCGAGTGCAGTATGACAATCACGCAGGACACGCCGACGACCGGCAGCGGGGTGCCCGGGAATCGCCAATTGAAAACAGCGTGGCGAAACATGGTAATCGCGAGTAAACCGTAGAAATATACCCGAGACCCGCCAATGGGAATTTACGAAAACCGGATCCGGAAAAACCGATTCGTAATCAATTAATCAAATTTTTCCCGGCGACTTTGGACACCTGAACGTTTCGCGATTGAAATATTATCAAAACTGCAAACGCCCGTCGTCGACGTTGTACTAAAAAGCCAATTGATCGGAGGAGGGAGGTAGAAGGGGATATGACCCCTAACCTCCCTTCCTCTGCGCGCGCCGCTGCTGATAACTGTCTGTTATATTTTACCGTGTTTGTTTTCGGGGGAGGGGGAAGGGCAAATCAAAATTCACTCGCTCGAAAACATTCGAATGGCGTTCGCTTTTTGGACAAGTAACATACTCCAAAGCGATCTCGCGTATCTGTAAGTAATGGCATTGCGATGGAAACGTACAATTGGCCACATAATTACAGCTATTGCTATTGTGGCGTTAATATTGACAGCGATTCCCATTTTTCCATTTGGAGATCGCGATCCGTATACGTGAATTATTGTATCCGTCTTACAAACGTACGACACACAGCAAATTCGAGATTCAGCAGCGACAATATTGCGCTGTTAGTTTTAATATTAGATTGGATTTTTGTACGATTATTATCATTATGAAACTTGAATACAAGAATTTTATCTCGGGAACGTTGGCACTATTTTTTCGATATTTTCATTTTCAAACGAGATACGAGTAGGGGTGTGAAATATCACAATTTAATAATGTTTTTATAGGAAATGTTCGCTTGAAATGTAAAATATCGAAACAACAGCACCCATGCCGTACAGATCGATAATGTTCTTGTTATTTTTGAGTTCGATGATAGGGTCAATTCACTCTAATGGTAAAACTATAATAGCACAAAGTTGTTATAAATAATGATAATAAAAAAGATTTTGGATTTTTTCATAACACTCCCCCCGCCTTTGAAAATTTCTGACTAGGCGCCCGATGAATTTGATATTGGATACGATTTTATTAACCCCATCCCCCCTCTTTAAATAATACGAGGATCCACCACTGGGCATACGATCCTAGTCGAAATTATTTTATTGAGTTTTCGTTAGTCTGAAAAGACAAGACGTTTATATTTGTACAGGCGGTCGACGTCGAGGTCGGTTATTGATTTTTCGATTTGTACCTACTCGATGGCCGGGATTGAAAACTGGTATAGTTGGTAAGTTGAACCATCCCCCCCTCCTCTCCCCCGATCTCCCAGTAACTATTTTTTTTTAATAAATTTGAATTATCGACTAAACGGAAATGATAATATTACGTCGTGCCATAGATAGGTAAACGAGTCGTGATGAAAATTAATTTTCATCCTATTAGCTGTTCGAAATCGTAGGATTATCATCTAACCTAACTTTACGGGATAAAACGATGTTACGACACGAGATTTAAAAAAAAAAAAAAACCGTTCTCGCCGACATATCATGTTCTTAACTTGGAAGTTTTTTTTTTTTTTTTTTTTCAATTTTAATGATTATTATACATTTGTACGGCCCCCATAATAGTAAGTGGTGTTGTGGTGCTCGTGTTTAACAGCGGAAATGTTATTTTTTTAACGCCATTGTTTTCCCCTATGCGTGATAGTTTCCAACAGTATTCGACATCGCGGTACTTGCAATAAAATGTTTTACTACTACGGAATTCTGGAATTAGGGAAAATTGAAAAAAAAAAACCCCGAAAAACTGTCCAATTATAATTGTCGCGGACGACGACACACGTGCTGACTGCGGCTATTTGGCGGCCGATCGATGGCCGCGCTGACAGGGAATTCGCGTATATCACGCACACACACGAGCTATAATATTATGTGGGTACCCGGGTGGCAGGTAGACAGGCGGACGGCAGCGACCGTGTAATCTCTTTTGTGTCGTTAATGAGACAGCCGCGAGTGTGCTGCCGCCGCCGCCGCCGCCGCCGTTGCCACCTTGTCGCGGAACAGTGGCGGTGTGCGATAGCGACGCGCCACTACAGCCGTCATCGTCCGGCCGTGAGACGGGTAAAGTACTTGCACGACTCTCGCCCGCCCCGCAGGCCGCAGACAATCGTCGTCCGCGTACCGGGCATCAACAATAATACAACAATATAATATAATGGGGTCAAACACCTGTCAGTGAAATTCGCCGCCCACCCGGAGCTCTCGATTATTACGCTTACGCACAAAGGCTGCGCGTGACGTTTATCGGGTTTAGAACTACGGCCGCCGCCGTTTCCGCGGTGCGTGTCGCTGACGCTTTGAAACGAAAACGGCGGCGGCGGGAGAACGCACAGGGGTGGCGGATGGCTTCTTTTTTTTTTCTTTCCATTCGTTCACGTTATTCTATAATTTATTTCATCCTACAACAATAGTCACATTATCATGATGATACTTTTGTATTTTTACCTTTCGAAACCCGTCCGGGGCTGCCGTTTCTGAGTGCCGCGCCGTGGCTGAGCGTCGCACTGGCACGCGTCCCGGCGTGTAACGCGCAATGGTGACAGAGTCGGCGACGATGAGGTTTTACGGCCGGGCTGTGTCGGCCTGTATCGGAACACCGCGCGCGGATGAAAAACTAATACCTAATAATAATAACAATAATAACAATAATGGTAAGAGCGGTGGAGGTCGGAGCGATTTTACGGAGGGGGATTAACCCGGCGACAACAATATTAACTAAATATTGTTATTGTCCGCGAAACGCGGCGTACTGCAGCGTGACGGCTGATACGTGGGCGCAGCGACAACAATAACACAACGTTTATTACATGTATAAATAAACGGAGTGGTGGCGGCGGCGGCGGCGGCGGTGGCGGCGGCAACGGCGGAGACGTAGCGAGTAGCGACGGAACGACGACGTGCCCGGCACAGGGGTGACTGTGTACTACACGTCCACACTAACTGGCTCGGAATAATACGCGGCGCGCACCGTGCGGTAGTGTATTAGCGTATACGCGTGTGTACGTGCGTGTGTGCGGGCAGCGCGCGCGCGCGCGCGTGTGTGTGTGTGCGTGCCGCGTCGTCCGTACGAGGCGGCCGCGTGCGTGTGCGTGTGCAGAGGAGTTTGCGGAGTTTAGGGGGCGGCTAAAGCGCAAGCTCGGCCGCGAATCCGCACAAGTCGAGTGGCGTTTGTGTAACAACACGCCGCGCGCGGGCCAACGTATCGATATTCCAATGGCGCCGCCGCTGCCGTTGCTGCCGCCGCTGCCCCTGCCGCCACGGCGAAGCGATTATGTACCCTCGGCGAGGGTACGCACACGTCGTCGGGTAGACGTCGCAGCCGCGTCGCCGCCACTGGCGTCCGCGACCGCATCCGCGGTCACCCATCCTAATCTATCGACCTATAAATAATATAATCATAATGCATACGGTAGGACGGACCAGGATGGCCCGCGACCGCGCTGTAAAACCGCCGAAATTTTGTTCTACGGCTACATAACAATAATCACATGCGCATCATTATGAAAAACACAATGACGTGATTAGGGAGCTTAGCCCCCCTCCCCCCCCACCGGATCGTCCGAAACCCGTCCCCGGTTCGTACAGAGAGCCCCTTGGATCACGTTCGTATAATATCACTGTGGGGTCCGAGCCCCCCTCCCCCGGGGTTCGCGAGTTAATTGTGCCTCGTATTATATTATAATGTGAGCAGCACGTCTCGGATTGAACGACGTGGTTCAAAACCAACTGCCGTCGAACCGTTGTTCGTAATCGTCATAATTGTTCGTACAAGTCATTAATGTTATTGATATGAAATCATGACGATTATTTATAATAAAAAAAAAAAAAAAATTTTTATAATAATACCGTATTATGTATTATGCATCTGTAACTGGTAATGGGATATAAAATTACAATCCACGTTCGCCATTCGATTCGAGCCTCCCCCCCGTCCTCCCCGATATGGTACACGGGCGCTTTACGGTGGCGGTCAGACGATTTTGTCACGAGAGGGGGGGACGAGGTTGATTTTTTTAAAAGTTGCAATTGCAATTATAACTGTTCGGCTTATAAATAATAATTCGTCATTGTAAATGCCGAAGGGAAAACGGTGTCGTTGGGCTCGGGGACTGATCCCGACGCTTTTTTTATTTCGATGACCGGTGTGTGTATCGGCTGTTCTATAAAGAACTGGTTCGGTGCATCGCAACAATACAACAGCGTGGAAATCCACTAGTACAATGGATATGGGTACGTAGCATTTGGTGACTACCCGATAATTGCACTAGATAAAAGCATTAGAAATATCCGAAATCTGTAAAATAGCGTCACCCGCGAACAGTAATTAATGTATGAAGAACGGTTCCCCGGTCGGTCGCTATCTTAGTGCACGGCTTATCTAGACCGGTGAATGGTACTTGTTCGCAAAATGATTCGCAGAACCGTTTTCGGGAATCCGGCTCGGTCACGCAATACGTTAACATACTAACTATACGTGCACACGAAATAAAAAAATGCCGTCCGACGTGGTTTTGCGTAACAATGTTTAATTCGGATTAATTTCCTTCGGCCTTTGGCTTCGGGCGGAGCGAACGGAGCGCCATTCGTCGCCTCCCTACAGACGTCTAAACAAGATTGGGTAGGTACTAACTAGGCACTCGATAATATACCGGCTACGGTGACAATATCAGATATGTAAAAAAGGGTTATCGCAATGCGAACAACACCCAACGAGACCTCGAGTATCAATTGGCTGCCGTTCGGTTCAACCGTAACCACTGACGCGATGAGGATGGCTCGGGAAGTACAACCGGACGAAGTCTCCGTCGAGGGATTACAAAGCGCCAGCAGCGTAAACGGTATTGTTGAAGGGGGAAAAAAAAAACACTCGGCCGATTTACGCCCACGACGCACGCGGTTCGTAATTAATTAATTTCCGCGCGCGACGTTAAAACTTAAATGCCCGCGTCTGTAGATCGGACGTAATAAAACATTACCGGATCCGATGATAATATTACGGGCCGAATGTGCGGCGAACCGCATACCACAGCGTCACATCTGATAAGCCGCGTCGTGGGCGCGCTATAAATGCGTGCGCGCGCGTCCCCGGCAGGGGCGACCGACGGCGGGCGAGTGGCGCCGAACGGGGGAGGGGGGGACCGTTGTGTTATGTCCGACGAAAATCACGATTTCGATTGTCCGTCGGCGAAACGGCGTGCCACACAACAAACACGTTCGACACGCGGTTACACGGTGCACCCGGTGTAAACATACCCAGATTGAAATTAACCAAAACTGTCGTAGATCATTGGAACGGTTATCGAACACGGGAGAAAATTAAACTGAAAATGTTATTTGAACGCGCGTGATTAGTGCCTGTGTACGCGTCATAATGTTTCTTATTTTCAAACGGTTATCGCTAAATAAACCGATTTAATTGTCGGATCGTTGCGTTCCAAACGATTTAATAGTTCCACATTAAAACACGCGCGTCATATATTTATTTTGTTCGAACGCTCATAGTGTAGTAAAATTTTAATACACGAAAACTAAAATTTCACCGTGATTAAATAAGAGGAGATAATCAAATGACGTTTTTCTCAATAAAACGAAACAACAAAATACTTAAAATGTAAAACACGAGGATTTCAAACTTACTTTAAATCGCATAATTAACACGTACTTAATATTTTTTATTTGATCGGATTCGACTATCACAAATTCAGCGGCGTGGCGACGGGGTTTTCAATATGCATGGTTATAATTGGGTGGGTGGGCGCAGATTGGTAAGAAAAACGACAATAATGGTGATGATATTTGACATTTGGTAATAGTCACCGGGTACTATTTAGTAAATTCTCTATCTAGTTTTACGTATACAAATGTATAAAAAGATTTTCCACTTAAAGGGTTCATAGATCTCCATAATTAATCATTGAATCGATTCAATATGTAAATCTTAAATATCAAATTTAAGCCGTTTAAGCATTAAACCTGGTAATAAATACAGTATTGCGTCCAATTTTTTTACACC
Source organism: Cinara cedri (assembly GCA_902439185.1). NCBI lineage: Eukaryota > Metazoa > Arthropoda > Insecta > Hemiptera > Aphididae > Cinara > Cinara cedri. The sequence continues at coordinate 1,086,248 of CABPRJ010000952.1, read as the reverse complement.
ACTGTTATATAGGCATGTGGTAAAGAGGCTTAAGAACCAGACAGACGGCAAGACCACGAGTTTATAAAATACAAACATTTATTTGGATTTCATTGATTGACTCAAGAACGTTTGCCCACAAAATTTATTGAGGCAACTTATGTATCACTCCCACTACATTCATAACAAAAACTAAACTTCACAACAATAGAATTTAAAAACATAAAAAAAAAAATCACAATTATAATAACGATACACATGTTTCGTATAGTATACCCAAACAGTATTCCAAACAGACTTAATTTCACCCAATAACAAACACGACCAACAAAACTATTTTCGTGTACAATGACTTTCGCATAACCAAAGAGTGTTGTCGATATAAATTTGGATAAAATGGCCAATAGAATACCCTACTTAATCGGGAGTCATAACTGAAAAAATCGGAATAGGCCTCTGGACTGCCTACTTTTTTAGTAAATCATTTTTACTGCATTTTACTAAAGCGCGACGGCGCGCGTTTTAAACGAATTTAAACGAACCAACACGACGCGACATGACATCGAACATGACAAAAATATTGTACTAATATTGCAATCGGTTTCATTAGGCGCCGTGACAAATGATAACTAATTTATGATTATGTGTTCAGTCGTTGAACGTGCCGCGGGTTTACCATAATAACACGTCTATTTTTAGTACACGGCGGCGATGGGAAAACAAGCCGCGCGACGATCATTGCGCATGCGCCCCAAATTCTGTTCATTTAATCCATAGGTACGCATCGAACGGATCGTATGAAACGGATTTTAGAATTATTAGTATAGTAAGTTATACACGTGCGTCCACTGACCGGCGACGGACGGACCGCACGCATCGGTCCGGCGGTAATGCCGACGAAATTGATCGAGGGGGCGACTTTTCCGAATGGTGCGGATGACGTCATACGGATTGCCGATAAGTGGACGCGTGTCACAACCGGTCGTCTCTGGTCGCCTCACTGATCATTTGAATTTTGTTGTATTTCGACACTCAGTACACGCGTGTTTTAATTGTAATATATTTATTATTTTACTGGAAGAATTTTACATCGCCGTTGAGCAAATCAGTAAACAGTGCATGATATTCTCCAAATTGTGACCTTTTTTTGAATATGTCATGTATCCACATTTTATGTTTTCTCTTAATTCCTCTTCTTTCTTCTTCATCTTCTTCATCTAATAACAAAGCAATAATGACAAGTCCACTCGCAACGAAAATGCGAATGTTACTAAAAAAAAATCCGACCGCCGCATCGGCAATCCGATCGCTACGTATACAGTGGACGCACTACCACAAATTGATCCGTTTCATACGATGCGTACGATGCGTACCTATGGACGCGTACCTCAAACAGTCGCCGAATCGCGTGCAATTTGCGCACATACGCATGTGTGTGCAATAATTAATGTACGCACAAGTGAAAATTCAGAGCCCACGTTGAACGGTCGCCTCTCTGACGTCACCGGAATATCGCCGCCGGCCGAAATGTCAGCGTTTGTTTACGTGATAATTATTTCGTGCATTTCTTATTGGTTTATCGGTATTTTTGGTAATAAACACGATAACAAAATTAATAATTACACAATAACAAAATAAATGATAATTCATATTATTAAATTTCGTAAAGAAAAAAAAATTTTTTTTTTCAAATAAAATCAATAAATACGTTAAAAATTATTAGCGAAACGGGTGCTATCTGCGAGCCAAGATTTATACTTTTAAGAGTTACATTTATTACAAAATTTTAGGTGAGGCGCCGCCTCACTTGCCCCACCCTCGAAGGCGCCACTGTTTGCCCAAGTTATAACCCGAAAAACTAATGAGAAAGGGTAGGTATTTTATGAGGGGGTGAGGTGAATATTTATACATAATATGTTACGCATCATAATTTTTCTCTTTTTTCCATTTCTGCAATTATTATGAAAACTACTTGGAAAATCAAAAAGACGACTTTTTTACACACCTAGACTAAATTTCAGAAAATATTCCTGTCAACAATACAAAATATATCTAATAGATAATCTATCGCAATGTATTTTAAATTACGCAGTGCCGTCCATTTATTTGGTACCTACCTACTTAACGACGCATACGGACATTTTATTCCCAGATATTCCCCCCCTCCCGTGCATTTTTCGACAATATGGACTTTCCCCACCACATTAGGGCATTTTCTCCAAAACTAAAATAATTGCAGTACCTATTGTTCACGCGTGTCGGGTATTAATGCATTTTATATTTTAATGTCGAGCTATAGTCTTCCCCCTCAAATATGACGTCTCACTGCCAACCTCTGAAAAGGGCATAATCCAACAATTCAAAAAGTTTTATCGTAAGCAACTGTTACAAAAAGCTAATGCTGATTTATAAATGCTGGTGATTCTAGCGCTATTAATGTTTTTGAAGCTGTGTATTGGGTGGCTTCTGCTTAAGCCCACGTCAAGCCTGAAACTGTAGAAAAGTGCTTTTTGCGATATGGTTTAAGTCGCCAAAACAGTCAATAACAATCAAAAAACAATCAGAACAAACAATTGATACCGTAGAACAATCGGCAATATACATATTTGTATAGAGAACTTTTAGCACTCATCATACGGATCGACAGTAGTGTTAAAGCACATCTATTTTTAATTGGACGAAATAATTTCCACTTACAACGCCAATCTAACGAGCACTGATGAGCCCAACAATGAGGAAGAAGAAACCTGAAGAAGTAGAAACTTCAAAATGTCAAATTATAAGTTTAAGGGTCACCCCGCGGGACGCTTTGTCTGCTGTGAAAGACGTAAGTAATTTTATTTCATCAATATAGGTAGAAAGCAATACTATTTGCATTTGTACTATACATTGGCGAATAATATTGCTAATGAGATTTCACAGAGACGGTATAGTTATTAAAAGACAAAGCTCATCGATTTTTTTTCTCACAGAAATGAATTGTGTAACCCAACATACTATGGACCAATAAGTAATTTGTAATAATTTGCAATAAATAATAACATTATGCATACATAGTACATTATTTAATTTAACCTATAAAATGTGTTTTTTTTTTTTTTTTTAAATATACGCTTTATGCATTTTAAAAATGTACCCCCTCTTAGTAACGGACACCTCCAAATAATGGACGAAATTTTGAATACTAAGAGTGTCCGCTTTTTAGAGGTTTCACTGTATATTTTTCTCGAGTATTGTTATATACAAAAAATGGTTTCCATTTTCCATTACTCGAATACAAATTACACAAACTATACTTACAAAATAATACTAATAAAAATGAGTACGTGTTAAATTGGATGCACAAGAATTGCCTCCCGATTTCAAAAATAACATTCACTCGAATCGCCTCCTATTTTAGGTAGTGACCTTGTATCGGAATCGATTATTATTTAGATTTTTTTAAACTAAAAACAATTATACAATATACATAGACATTAGGTACACGACATTAGTACACATGTAATTATTAGACATTTGTACACACTAAACGGTATTAGTAATAAGTCGATTTCAAAAAAGCAAATAGGTATATGTACTGTATCAAAATTTCACGAATTAAAAATCAATAAAAAAAATAATTTAGATAAAATAGCATTATGTTTTACAGTACCAATACAACAGTTATTAATAATAATAAAAAATAGTAAACAATCAATAAATAAATATCATTATGTTTTATAGTCAAAAATATAAATTTAAATTAGTTATGTTGTATGTATCCGAGGTTTAAATGTATCTGCTAATATACGTCAGCTATCGATATATTAATTAATAATCTAGGTATGCTATGTGAGGCAATTCCAGTGAACGGGATTTGAGTATACTCGAATTGCTTCCGAAAACACCCGGAGACGATTCGAGTGAAAAAAGGTCACCTGCCTAAATTTGGGAGGCGATTCGAGAGTACCTGTTAAATTATGTTATAAATACAGTTATAAAATTAATTATCCATTAATGCATCTTACAATGGTGTTCTGTAGATAAATCCTATGACAAGTAATATGAGAGTTGTTTAAAGGAAAAATTTAAAATACATTCTTTCTTTATAGAAATTAAAAAGAACTTTTAAAAATCGATTTATAGTATAATTATACAAAATATCATTATATTATATTAAATTCGAACGATTCTATAATTTATTCTACCTCATTTAAAAATTTGACCTACCGCGGTGATTTCGTGGTCCGCTCGAATTTAACTTATCGGGTGAGGCTTCTCTGAGGAAAACAATGTAAATGTTGTATTTAAACGTATGCATTTAGACGTGTGTAAAAATCAATATATTAATGTAGGATGTATCCGAATCGGTTCCCGAGTTCATACCCTACATGCCGAATCGATTCCTCTTTGAGAAAGGTGAACCGAATTGGTTGGTTTCTGTTAAATATCTACATTTTTACAATAACCACAATAAATGTAGGTATAATGTAGTACATTTTTAAACTTTTATTTAACTTTTAACGCAAAAAGTGGGAACCAATTCGATCAGTAGTGGATACATCACAAATTTAAACGGGAACCGATTCGGATACACCCGTATGTATGTAGACACCTGCAATAGATGACTTGATTACGCAGAAATACATTGAAGCAAGATTTCTAGTAGAAAATTAGTTGTAACCCCACCCCTTCACGCTACTAAGGAACCAAGAATGTTTGGTCTGAACTCTTCTCTGTTTTATATTATTATAGCCACGCGAACTATTTGTTTATAAAATAATAAATTAGGTGCCTACCAACACGAGGAACGATGCGTGGTTATAGTTAGTGACTGTCTACAATACTACTTGTACAATATGTATGCGATGAAATCTAAATTAAAATTTCAATTAAAGAAGGAAAGAAATAAAGTCAGACAAAAAGATCCACAAGTACAAAATTGTTGTACTGTTTTCAAAAGCGCGCCCGCCGGAAGGTTAAATAAAATAATGAATGAATAGGTAAGTAATCAAAGTAATTTATTACCATTTAAACTGCCGTCCAGACCGGATGAAAAAACTGCGGGCCACTCCCCAGTCGTCACTCGCCAGGTACCGACATTCAAATAAATTTGAAAATGTGAGAAAAGGGTTTATTTTATTGCAGTTTTTCGACATAATATTATCAGTAATTAAAACACGATGACCGCGCGCGGTCGCCGGTCGTAGGCATCGTTGCGGTGATCCAGATGCGGGTAGTGCGGGTACAATGAAGAAACGGTGGCTGTTGGTGGGAGGTTGAAAAATACTTTACGATCTATTATCATACCTACCAAATGCACAGAACGAATTTCAGTAAAATCGGTCGAGCCGTTTCGGAGGAGTGCGGCCACAAACACCGTGACGCGAGATATTTATGTATTAGAATATATTGGCGTATTCAATCAATGCCATCTACCGTATATCAGGGGTTGTGCATAGGCAATTTTCACGAATATTCGAAAACTATACGGGGAATATTTATGATAAATAATGTTGTACATTAACCGTAATATAATCGCCACAATAGCGCGACACGAGCGTATTGCCGTTAGCGTCCATCCTGGTAGGCAATACTGTGCACATTGTAACGCAGCTCATTCAATTAATCTCGTGTCGTGATAGTGGCCAATTTCAATTTCGGATTTTGGTTTTCTATATTGTTGGCTGCAGCGGCGCAGCGCGTTCTTACTGGTTGTGAGGGGATGTGGTATTCTTGATCGCGATTTTCAGTGCTTTTGTATGTAATGGGACGGTGGTAATTCGGATGACCGGTCTCCTCGGCGTGTGATTGGGGCCGTCGGTCGCACGGCCAATTTGGTGTTTGTGCGCAAAGACGCGGCGTCGGCGGCCGGGACGTTAATGCGTATCGTTAAAACAACGCAAGCGTCGAAAATATTCTGTCGTTTTGTGATGATAACGTGACAACATGCTAGACGATTTCTGAATATCCCGGACGTAATAATAGAACCTTATAATAATAATAATATTACGTCTATAGAATTTCCGATAGAACGTACACAATATTGCCTGGCAAAATATAGGCACTCAAAATGACTTTTGAATAATGAGTTAATATTTCCCCCAACACCTATACAGGTAGGCCACAATTTGCACTTGTTACCAAAAAATGATGCTAGTTATTCAACACTAAATTTCTTGAAGTTGTTTTTTTTTTTTTTTAAATCTTTTAAATTTTGAATTCCCAACAGTCACATTCTTGTCATTTTGTAGATCTGGATCCCTGCCGTATAATGACAAAGGGAACAGTATTATTGATATCTTTTCGGATAAAAAAAAAAAAAAAAAAACTGTTATATTTTTAGAAAATACCCATATTTGGATGTCCTAATATGTGCAAACTATACTTATTACTAACAGCATTATATATTGCACGTGATGTATTTTCAAATTTTAAGGGAAAAAGTTACGGTCTCGTTAGAGCTACATCAATAAATCAGCCTATTAATCGACAATATGTACCTACCTATATTTTGTTTCACTAAGGAGATGGCCGTTTTAAGTAAAACAATTACACAAAACCAAATTTTAATACTTATCCATTCCGTGTAAAGAAATTCCAAATTCTTAACTGGAAAAAAATGGTTTTTTTATGAAATAGGTAGATGATTTTATAAAGTAGATGTGATATACACATCTTTCCAAACATAATACAAACCGTGTATTTTATTTTAAAAAACTTAATGCATTTACATAGTAAAAAAAATGATAAGATTCGTTGAATCATTATTTTAATGTATTCGTTTTCTTAAAAAACAAAACTATTACCATCATTATAGCACTTTTAATTTGCTCTAATGGTTCACATAGCATTAACTCAAATTGAATGTAGGTATTAATATTACATTTTAATATTTAGCCTTTTAGTCTTTGCTCTTATTATAGTGCAAAAATGCTGTATAAATAAAAATTAGTACTTATATTTTAAAATATACTGTAACTATTATTATTATTATTATGCGATATAAATTTAATTATCTATAGTGTAAATTTCTTTTATTTTTTTTTCAGATTTTCGGGTTGTTGGTTATAATTATTTAAATTTGTGTGTAGCAAATCTTGCATCCTAAAAACTAAAAGTAATTATTGAATTCTTAACCATACAACAAGCATTAGCTTATAGGGGTTAAGTAGTTTTTTATGTAAAAGAATATGCTTATTGTAAATATATTTGGTTACAATAAACGATATAAATTATGTTGAAAAAAAAAAGGTCAAGTAAAACTTTTGTTTAAGTTACACTTTTGAATTTTCCAAACAAATATTCACTAGGTACTAATATTTGTAGATGCCAATTTGACACTAAACTAAAAAAGAAATTAAAAGTACAAAATATAAATAAACTAATAACCTATCAAATTCTAGATTCTCAGTGTAATGAACAGTGTATTGGTTTTACTAAAATGTTTATTTTTTTTTTTTTTTTTTATACTGACAAAAATTTTACCATAAATCATGCTTAGATATATATGAGTGGCACCATTTCTGAAAGGGAATGTTGTCCAGATACTTTTGGGAAGTCATTTTTTGATTTTCCAAGTGGTTTACATAATGTCTGGGAAAAACCAGGATAAAACGTAAGAATAACTGGAAATTTACGAAAATAATGTTTTTATTATTTTATCAATTTTGTTATTTGTTGTAATTCAGTTGAAAATATTCGTATGGACTTGAAATTCGGACAGAAAAATTATATTTGCCTTTTCTAAATTAGGTAAAAATTTCAAAACATTTAAGCCATTTTTAGGATTTTTATAAAAATTTAGTAAAAAATATTTGTATCTCGTCGATGGACTTAAAATATTTTATGGCCCAAAATAAAGAACACTATGAGTTAATGTAGTATTTTTTTTATAAAGAAATTTTAAAATCAAATATTGACAAAAATCGTTTGTGTAAAAAATTATTTGGTAGAAATCTAATTTTTCAATATTTTGCTTTGAAGATATGTATATTGATGATTTATGAACAATGGTGAAGTCAAAATTGAGCGGACTAACTTAGTTTCGAAATTTTAAGTTCTGATATTATGCGAATATTATATATGTTAAATAGCTCTATATTTTCCATAAAGTATCCAAATAACTCTATTGTAGTTTAATGATACTTCAAACCCAATGGTGTCCTAGGGGTCATAATTTCGAACCCTTATTTCGGAAAAATTGTTTGCATTATTTATTATTTCCCTTTTACTTAAACAGGAGAAAAATAAATGCATTTTAAGTGTACCTAGAGACCTCGCTATCGCTGGCTCGGACTATTTTAATCGAAAATTAGATTTTGTTTCCACATGATTTTTAACACACATCACATTCTTGCATATCTTTTGTATGAGTTGTTTTATGATAATTTAAATTGATTAATTCAGAACATTTTTCTTACTAGCATTATACTTGTAACAGTGCCGTAGACAGGAGGGCTTAAGCCCATAATAATCATTGGTTAGATATAACTAACTGGTTATTATTTTTAAAATATTGTATTCCAAAAGGTCCCTTGGATACAATATCAAGGTGTTCAGAAGAATTGTTTCCAATTATAAATGTTATTTTTTTTAAAAAATATTATCAATGTTACCAATATAAACTACATCAGTATTATTCAGTCGAAAGATGTTTTTCTACTTCAAAAAGAATAAAGCCTTATTTAAGGAAATCTATAGACAGAGCGGGAAATACGTATTTTGTCGCCCTGTGAAATTAAAAAAAAAGCCGCCCCTTACATTAAATTGTAAATATAATTAGTACATAGTTATTAATACAAAATGAACGAAATTAATTAAAAACTGGGTTATATTGTAGATCAAACGGGGAAATTTTGTCTTCCGAACATTTAATTAATTATAAGTAGGTTGAATTGTGGCACAATGTCTTTATTTAAAAGAATAATGAAAAAAAAGACGTCCTAAGATAATGGGGTAGGGAGCGAGGACGGCCACTGTTACAAGTAATTTAATATACACCTGTAAGGAACAATAAACTATTGTTAACGAAAAAAAAGATTTTGAACGGAATTCAGTTGATAGTGCTGCTGTGTGAAGTCAACAATTTATGTGTCATATTATGGTAAAATTCCAAAATTAAAATGGATCCCGATTTTCCCATGTTTTTTCCTGGTTTTTCACAATTGTTAGGAAAACTCTTGAGAAAATCTAAAAATGGCTTCCCTAAAGTATTTTCCCAGTCAGATTTATTTTAGAAAAAGTGCTATCATTGTAAATCGGAGCAAAATTACTGGTAAAAAAGTTGTCAACAGGAAAAAAAAATTCTTTGTAAAACCATAAGCTTCTTCGCTACATTCAAAATCTAAAAGTTTGATATGTTTATTAAGTCTTGTAAGACTTTACTCCCATTTCCGTTGCAAGTGATGTTGAATCTATAATAATTTTCTCAATAGATTCTTCTGATCTTAGATACTTTAAATTTTTCAATAAAGTTTCTGAAATGCCCAAAGCTAAAAATATGTCAAAATTTGATTTTTGCATTAATTTACTAATTGAATTTATATGATTAAGTATCTCGTACCAAACGACAACAGAACAAATAAATGTTAACGTTTTTATGAAACTACATAAACATTTAGCTTCTAAATTTGTGTTTTCTGGTATTTCAAAAAAAAAGCATAATAAATTCATAAATTTCTCCTATGTAATATCAAAACGGTTTAAGCGCCTCTATTCGACTATCGTGATTACCGTGATTTGATTCGGCTCATGTTTGCTAACTAATAACTGTAAAGATAATCGCATGTATTTGTATTTCGTGTGTTTGACACTTAGAAATTCGAACCGATCATTATAAATACGAAATTGATAGTATGCAATATTATCATCACATTAGTCACGATGATAAAAATTATCCATACAGGTAACCGCAAAAAACCATTTTGGTATACCAAAGCACTAGCTAAATGCACAGATATCTATAATATATATTTATATATTATAATATTATATATAATATAGATATCTGTAGCTAAATGATGGCTCTTGTTACCTTACGTTGAAATAATATGAATGACCAATCTATTCTTTATTATCTACGAAATCTATGGACGCAAAAATATGACGCGACCATAGATAAGACCCAATGTAATCATATTATATCATAATTTATTGTTATCAGTATAAACAAATTATCAACACGTGATTTAGAGTTTAGTAAATTATTTTGAATACTAGATATTGAATACCAATAACTTAAGTTTTGTTGGAAATAAATAATAATTGTGGATTGTATTCTGGTGTTATTACAATATGAAAACAAAAAAGAATGAAAAAAAACTAAATCCATTTGAAGTACATATAAATAACAAGAAATTTACTATATTAGGCCGTAAATCAAAAAATGAAGTGGGCAAACCAGGTATTGCTCGGTCAAAGTCAATTCAAAAGGTATTTATGAATATATTTCTGTGTGTTTATGTATTTGAACCAACTATTGCGTTTTATTTGTAGAGGAAGAAATCGTTATTGATCGAGTACAAACTTAAAGATAAATCAAATAAATTTGTTGATCGTCGAATAGGTGAAAAAAACCGAGCAATGACAGCTGAAGATCGTATTATTGCCCGATTTACTGCAAGTAGAGTTAGAGATCAAAAAGTATGTATCAATATGTTTATAATATAATATTATAATTATCATTAATGTATACATTAATTTTTAAAAGAAAATGAAATATAATTTGGGCGAAGAAGAAGATCTTACTCATCAGGGCCAAACACTGTCTACTATTGAAAAATTTGAAAAACCTATAAGTGATGATGATGATGATTCAGATGACGAACACACTAGTGGAAAGTTGGCAGGTTCTGATTAAATTTGTATTCATTGTACTTGACCTTTTGGTTTTCTACCATGATAATATATTTATTGAATATCATTCTTTGAATAATGAGCATAAATTATTTTTAGCCGAATTTGTTGAAAAGGCTCATTTTGGCGGAGGTGTTTTAAGCAGAGCTGGTGATGGTGAAAGTAGTCATCGTGATTTGATTGACAAATTGATAGCTGAATCAAAATTACGAAAGTATGAAAAAAAACAACTTAAACAAGAGACAAATGATCTGACTGAGCAGTTAGATAAAGATTGGAAAGAACTCATGCCTGTTGTGCCAACTAAAAATCGTGGTGACATAGATGATGAAGATGAACCTCCTATGAAAAAGAAAGTTGATAAAAATTCATATGATGTTCTTATGAGATCATTAAAGTTTGATCGCAGAGGAATGGTATGTTTATTTTTAATGAAATTGTATTTTCTATTTTATTGGATTTAAATTATTTTTTTGTTTTCTAGGCCAGTGATAAATTGAAATCTGAAGAAGAAATTGCTAGAGAGGAAAAGAAACGTTTAGAGAAATTAGAATCAGAAAGATTAAAAAGAATGAAAGGTATAAAAGATGATGAAATTATTAAACACCGGAGTGCTGATGATTTGGATGATGGGTATGTAATTTATGCTAAATATTTCTTTTGTTTTATTATAATTTATACGTGTATATATACATACATTTTTAATAATAATGGTTTATTATTGTATTGAAATATCTTTTATATTTATACTAATAATGTTTAGCTTTGATTTTGGTGATGATGAAATACAGCCTTTAGCTTATGATTCTGAAGGAAAACCATTGAATTGTGGTGATTTAGTTCCTGTAAATGAAGATAATGATGGTAATTTATAAAATATAAATTTTTAAATTATTAATTTTGATTTGATGTTGGACACTTTTGGATGCGATATAATTGTGCGCGGTCCTTATCGGTGGTATCTTTTTAGATGTACGATTGTGTGTGCTATAATATTTTTACTTCTATGCAAATGTTTCCAAATATATAGGTGCACGGTAAATCAGATTTTATTTATCTGACTTATTATTTCCGATACCAGATAAAAAATACAAAATTTCTAGCACTTATCTGGAATTATTATTTTTACTGTAAATTCTCAAATAGGTACAAATATACTATAATATAGTTTATATCTCTTCTATAAGGCCTCTTATATATATTTTTTAGTAGTGAACAAGCACACATTTTTTGATGCATCAGACAGCTGGCTGATGGATATGTCAAATGGAGGTGCTGTAAAAAATAGTGTATGTCTATCAATGACAACTGATAATTCCATTTTAAAAAATAGTGAGCATAATCTCCCTGTAGATTTAATTCAAAGAAAGACATCTAGGATAATGGGGACCAGTGCTGCTATTGTTATAGATAATTTAATGTATGTCTGTAAGCAACGATAAACCAAAAAAACACAATATAATACAATACATAAAATATAATAAATATATAATAATAAAATACAAAAAAACGATTCTGAACGGAGTTCAGTTGATAATGATGTTTTGTCAACAATATATATGTCATTTTATAGTAAAATAATTAAATAGGCTTTATTAATTTTCTTTTAAAATATTTGTTTAATGTTGTACTGATTTCCCTATGTTTTTCCTGGTTTTCCAATGTTTTATCCGAGTTTTTCCCATTTGCTGGAAAAATTCCTGAAAAAATCGAAAAATGACCTCTCTAATGTTTCTTCCTAGTGAAATTACCTTTTAGAAACATTGCTATCATTAAAAGTTTGAACAAAATTGCTGGTAGAAAAGTTGTTAATTAATTAGAATTGAACTTATAAATAACATTACAGCACAAAGATATAAAATCAGTTGGAAAGGTTATTTATATTGAACAAAAAAACTTCCCTCCCTACCCTGCATCTGAAGAAGAAAATGCCATACGGAAATTAGGGGAGTTACAAAGTGGAGGTCTTTTAATTATTGTATTTTATGACGTATACTGAATTTATAATAAACATATTACAAAACTATGGTATTTGGCAACATCGCTTCAAATATTGCGTGTAATCATATGCTTTTCAAGGGTCAAAATCATATTCTTTGTCATTTCGTTACCATGCGCAGTCCTATACTTAAAAAGGTAAACGCACACAATTTTCACCGGCAAAATTTTTGTTATCTATTGTTAGATATTTAAAAATGTTGATTAATAATATTTTTATTAGACAAAATCCATGTAGAAATATAGAAATTATATATATTTGAGATTTAAAGACACTTTTATTTAGTTTTATAAAAAAAAAATTTTTTTGTTTAAAAAATTGGCTAAAGCGTGTATAAGTTTTATTTTCACAACTACTAAGTTTCGGCTTACATCATCATCAGGTTGATGATAAACAATGTAATTAAATGGCTTACATAATATAATTTAAAAAAGGAACAATATACATTTTAAAACAAAAATAAACAGCCGTTATAATATCAAATAAGTGTGTATGTATGTTTTATAACAAATCGATAGCAAAGAAATTTGATTAAATAATGATGATGGAGTAAGTCAGAACTTAGTAGTTATGTAAATAAAATATACATACGCTTTATGTCAATTTTTGAACAAACTTTTTTTTTTTTTTTTTTTTTTTATATAATTTATAATTGATGGTGATTACTAATATTTGAAATATTTTCTGAAGTACATTTTTTTTTAACAAAATTTTAATTACATTTAATTTATCAGAAATGTTCAAATTATAAACTTGTATTCTAGTGACATTTTATGTTTTTTTTTTTTTTTTTAAACCTGTACTTATTTTTTAGCAAATTACAAAGAAAATGAAATGAATTCCGAAGATGATGTTGACGAGGAAAATGAAAATAGTGATGAAATGAGTTCAGATGAAGAATTAGTAGATGATATTGAGAACAATTTAGATAATGATATGAGTGATCTAAAAGAAGAAAATGAGATTTCCGACGATGAAGAAACTAAAAAAGTTCTCATTGAAAAAGAAAAAAAGAAAACAACAAAATTATTTACCCAGAAGTTAAAAGAAAAAAAATTAATTATGGATGAAGCAAGAAAACAGTTGCCTTTTACTTTCACAGGTAAATATATTTATAGTGGAATTTTGATATCACCTTATTCTATGGATACATGTGGATAGTAAACATATTATTATTATTATATTTACTATTGGCATTATTGTTTGTATATGTTTTTTATAGTATTTACATTTTTCATTAAAGAGATACTTCTACACTATTGTATGTGTATAAAATTATCTATTTTAAAAAGGTTTTGAGTGGGTTTCAATCTGAACATTCTATTTTTCCATCTGAAATAATTTAAACTATGATGTACAAACTTATTAAATTAATAACATTTTTTAAAAATGTTATTTATATGAAATTACCAATTTCTTAAAAGACTTAATTTTATAATTTATAATATAAATTGATAATTAATTATTATTTGATTTTGATTAATCTAATATTTATTTGTATTAAACAATAATCGATTATGTGTTCTTTCAATTTTATTCAGTATCAAATATTTATCAGAGAATTGGTTTAGAACGTTTAGATTTTGAAGTATTTTTAAATTTGTAGTGCCTGAATCTTATGAAGAATTTGAAGAAACATTAGAAAATAAAACTATTGCAGAGCAAATAGTTATTATTGGACGAATGATCAAAGTTAATCATCCAAGTTTAGGCAATGATAACAGATCAAATTTACAACGCTTCTATCCTTATCTTTTACAATATTTAAATGATAATTCACATTCTATAGTGAGTTTTAAATTTGTATATCAAATAATTTTTGTAATCCATGTAATTTATTAATATTAATATTTGTCATTTTAGGATGGCTGGAAGATACTTAATTCATTATCTCCATATTTGTATGATCTAACACAGTTCTTCCCCGAATATGCAGCCAAATGTTTAATTGAAGTCTTAAAAGAAAAACATACTGACTTTGTTCAGTCAACACCAAAACAAATAACTTCAGACATGGTAATGTAGAAAAAATTGAAATATTGTAAAACCCAATATACAGTAAGAAATAAATGTCTTTTTTTATAGTTGATTTTTTTAAAATTGGTTCCACTATTATATCCACCATCTGACTATTATCACCCAGTTTGTACTTGTGCTGTTATGATAGCTTGTGAGATATTATCATTAACTAGGATTAAAAACCGTTCAGATATAGCATTATGTTTATTGTTGACAACAATTTTATTAGAAGTAAGTGTTTAATTTGAAAATTTTAATAAAACTTGTATGTAGTTATTATTTTATAGTTTATTAACTTTCTATTTTGGCATTATATTATTCATTAGTATATTCAGTTGTCTAAAAGATACATACCAGAAACAGTAAATATATTACGAGGCTTTTTATTGATGGCAACTGAGAACAGCTCTGTGAGTTATGTACAACAATTTAGACCTAATATGAAAATGTTGATTATTCAAAATAATGAAATTCCCACTGAATGGCCAACCAAATTAAGCATACATGAAATATTTAATGAAAGAGACATAGACAATACTTTTAAACTGACTTCATTGTATATCACATTAGATTTAGTGTGTAGATTTTGCAAATTATGTGAAGGTATACCAAGTGTTCAAGAAATTTGGAATCCACATTTGTCAATCATAAATTCACTCCGGGTAATTTTTTATTGTCATTAATTTTAATATTTGTTAAGAAAACATTTATTTATTTTTTGTGCTCTTTATTATTTTTATATGTCTGTATTAAATATATTAATTTATTTTATACTATTTAGATCGAATCTGACAAAATGAATGAGCAAATTGATAAAACAAAAATACAATTACAGATTATTGACAAAAAACTAGAGAAACTTCAGACTTTATCAAACAAACCAAAAGCACTACGATTATATGAGCCTAGAATCCAAAAAATGTATATACCTGTTTAATATTTGTATAAAAATAAAACAATACTATATTGTGATTTAATGCATCATACATATTTTATTATTTAACAGATACGATGGTCGTACATTTAAAATGCAATCAAAAGAGAAAGCTGAAAGGTCAAAACTTCAGCATCGCATTAAACGTGAAATGAAATCTGCTGTTCGTGAAATTAGAAAAGATAATAGTTTCTTATCTAAACTTAAGTATCATGAACAAACTAAAAGGTTAATGTCTATTTATATTTTTATGTATTATTATTTTTAATGTATCTAATTTTAATAATTATCAATATTATTATTTTTTAGTGATATGGAGAGGCGTCAAAAAGTCAAACAGATTTACAGTTGGGGTGCAAATCAAGCTCAGGAAATTAATAAAATGGACAAAAAAAATAAAAAATAAATTTCTTTAGTTAAATATTTTTAATTAGGTATATGCTTATATATTTAATTTAAATTTTATAGTACAGTTTTTTTATAAGTAATTTTATTGTTTTACACAATCATTAAATTGTATTTAATGTTTTAAAAATACAATATTATTGATGTAGAGTATTATTTTCTATATTTTATCATAACAAATGTATTACTATAATTAAAATCAAATTTTAAGTATTAGATTCTGAATAGAGAGATAAGTGTATTGGTTTTACTATACTATAATCTTATTTATTTCTCATGTTGGTGGGAAGTAGGAGAGGTTTTTTTTAAAATCGTAAATTTTGTAATAGATACTATTATTAATTAAAACAATTAGCAAACTGTTTTTTCCCAATTACTAAGAAAATTACACATAAAATAAAACAAATGAATTACGAACTATACTCTATTTGGAATAAGAACAGTAGTCGGTGGCTACAAGCTTTTGTTGCCAAAGGTCAAAGTCACTCCCATTCTTATAATATTCACTCCCTTGGACAGCAGTGCCAGCGCTCCGTGCGTGTAGAGATGGCTACGCCTATTCGCACAACTTGGCCACTGATTACTGTTCTTATTCCGAATATAGTATAGACAACATTTTCTGTCAGAAAAGATGCTTGATACTCTTGAAATTTAGAGGATGATTATTTATATAGATTACTTATGAAAATAAAATTGATTTTTTTTTTCTGGTTTATCCTAATTAGGAAAACGATTTGAAAAATCAAAAAAATGACTTCTTCAATGCTCCTACTAGATCCAAAATGATACAAAAAAGCGTTAGTCTTTTTTTGATTGGAGCAAGATTTCTGGTAGAAGTTGTACACAGATAGAAAAATACAAATCACATATAGCAAAACTAAAACATAGATATATTGAATAGAACAAAAGTTATTGTATTTGTTAGAACACTCTAAAACAAGTAGCTTTTTTATTCTACTTTGAAAAATACACGAGTACTTTTTAAAATAATATCACCATACGGCACATGATTATAAATTAATTAGGTACTTACCTATTTTGTATTATGTTAAACTTTTGTAAGTAACTATAGATAAGTAGGTTTATAATAAATTATGAGTATAATTTATACATTATAGCTGTAGCAAGTTGCATGAATAAATAAATTAA
This sequence comes from Cinara cedri, assembly GCA_902439185.1. Classification (NCBI taxonomy): domain Eukaryota; kingdom Metazoa; phylum Arthropoda; class Insecta; order Hemiptera; family Aphididae; genus Cinara; species Cinara cedri. Next base: position 1,068,927 of record CABPRJ010000952.1, on the reverse strand, counting down.
TAGTCATACATCATGATCGCTATGTTAGAAATATAAACAAAAATACACACAGGACCAGATTAACATAAAAGACAACCTCAATCTAATAAAAAAAAAATATTTCTTAGAACATAAATCCTTTTAACCAATTTATTTACCAATTTTATATGTCTATGTACAAATGTATAATGGATCAATTCAAAAGTTGTTTAAAGATAACCTAAAGAAAATACTTCACTCAACTGAAATTGAATAAATTACTGTTTTCCAATTAATTCAACATTATGTAATCCCATGTTTCACATATTCACAAAAGCTACCATTATTTTGTACAAAAGATTCTAGATATTCGCTTATGATTATTGTATTTAATTGTCCTGTCCTTTTTCTTCAAACTCATACTCTGTTTTACTTCTTATCCTTAGTCTTTTTCCTTTAAGTGCTATTTTTTATTTCTCAAGCCTACTGTTAACTTATTCCAGATTTTCTCCTAGGTATCAAAATTATATTATCTGCTAAACCTCCTCTCATATGCAAGAAGAGATAATCCGTAAAATTCTTGTTCAGAATTATTCCTCATACTGGTTGACAGAATTTTTTATCAGCTATCAACTTGACGCAACCACAATTATTGCCTCTTATGACAGTGGATAGGTAAAGTTTCTGTAGGAGTATTCTAATCCTCTCCCACGGGGAGCATGTTAAAAATAATGTAAATATGTAACAAAAATGATATTATAATATAATGTAAAGTTTCATCTCCCAAATACTTATCGAATGTTTTAATGACATTCGGCTAATTCCGAGCTACCTATTTTTTATAATTTTACAATAGCAAAAAGCTAATTTACAAAAATAAACATTATTTAATATCAGTATTTATGTTCAAAAATAATTTTAACTAAATAGAATTTTTTTTTCTAGTAAATGGAAAATTTAATTCACAGATAGGAATTACATCCATAATAGAAAAGAGCTGATACTAGGGATGGGAGCGGCCACTGTTATAGGTGAAAAATTGGTAAGATAGGATATATAAGGTTATTTCATTTAAATCTGTAAATAACGATAAATTGTTGCTTGACGAAAGACGATTGCAAGCTCAGTTCATTTAATACATGATTTGAAGTGCCGTAATTTTGTTTGCAATTTTTGTTTAAATTTGATTTCAAAACATTTATTAAAAAAAAAATCGTCCGATAATTTTGAAAATTTTACCACGTCTAGGTAAATCTAATATAAGTATTATTACCAAGTTTCAAGTCTAGGTGTATTTATAACCGAATTCCAACAAAAAAACTCCCAAAAAATTATCTCCCTTAAAAGCTCAAAAGTTTTGGCGATGATACCGTAAGTTATGAAATATAGGATGATACCGTTTTTTGTGGTAGAATACGTCGTCCGTGTTTTTAAAAAATAATGAAGTCGTGAAATTGTACATTTTCCTACGTTTTTTTTTCACTAAAGTGCTTTTATTTAAAAAATGGGGTCGAAAATCAAAAAATTACCTCTTCAAAGGATAATCTGAATAACTTAAGCTTTCAGAAAAGGTGTTACACGTAAAGATCGAAGCAAGTTTACAAGAAAAAAATGTGTTCACAGACAAGAAAGAAAGAAAAAAAAACATCAGAAATAGTCAAAACCAATAGATTCCTCAATACGCTCGGAATCTATAATAAAATCTGCTGGCCACAGCGGAATTTGCTGGGAAAAGAGGTGGAGAAGTCCACCCGGGCCTGTAGGATTATTAATAATTTGAGTTGCTACGTACATCATGTGAGATTTTTTTTAAGTTTATCGTTATGAATAAAACTGATTTGGTATTAAAACAGAGTACAGAAACCATCTAAAAGTAGGCACCCAATACATGCTATATATTAGAGCACGTTTATCGAATTCGGTGATATTTTCTGTGACAAAAATCTATGGTGAAAATTATGTACCTAAACCTAATGATAACACGTTATCAGCAAACAATGGCGGTTTTACCATAGACTTAACTTATAATATTGTTGCCGTCTTAGTTTTGTTGTATTTAGTGCCTTTTGTAGTTTTGTTGATTCACTACATATAGCCAATTTTTTTAAATATGGAATCAATGAAAGAACTTTTAAAAAGCAAAAGAAACGTTAATTTAAACAAAAGAGATGAGAAATTGCTGGTCGAGTTGGTGATAAAATACCAACTAGTTATGGAAAATAAAAAACCGTGATTGGTAAGTATATATTATTTATGTTATTAGCATTGTTTTTTTAAAATAAAAAAAGATTTTTTTTTTAGCTATGCCTGAAGAATGTGATGACTCTACAAATCTTGTTGACGTTATTGCTGAATAAAATTTGGATATTATACACAAGTACAGAGGCTTAATAAGTTGAATTAAATATATAAAATAATCTAATCTAACTAGTTGTTTTTAGTATTAATTAATGAACGAAATATTTTACATATTTCGAACAAACAAGTTTTTATGTTTATATTTTAAACTATAAACAAAAAATTAACTTCTACTTTAACTTAAGTTACTATTTTCACGAAACTAACTTCTAAGTTAAAAATTTGGAAAATTTCAAAAATTAACTTATATTCTAGCTTGGTTAGTTTTTGTATTAAAGTAACCTTAACTTAACCTTAACTAGTTAAATAAAATTACTAAATTGCCCTGCTTTAAATGTTGTTATACATTACATTTATAATATTATTATTGATATAAAATCGACTTATTTGGTATGTTTTGTACGTATCTTTTTTTTTAAAATAATTTTCTTCTATTAACTTAAAGATGACCCTGAACCTCCTATACAGTCAACTACAGTTTATATAGTTGCAGCTAGTATACTTATTGACAAACAACTGACATTGCTTATTGATAAAGGTATGTTTGACTTAGATATTTGTACAATAATATAATATTATAAAACTTATATAAATCTTAAAATGTTCTTTTCTCAAAGTTGCAAGTACCAGTTGAAAATCGCTGTAGAATGTTGTAAAACCTCAAAATTTAAAACTGAGGAAAAGTACTCCTTTTGGAAGCAAAAGTGAGTTAAAATCCATTTGCAAGTTCAGATTCTAAAATCATTCTGTATAACATTATTTTATATTTTTAGACAAATGTTCCAAGAGTAGGTCTGAAGAGGCAACAAACTTAATGCAGCGCCGAGATAGACTTGTAGAATTACAAATTAAATGTTTAAAATAAAATATTCAAATAATCGAAGCCAAGAAAAGGACTGTTGCCTTAGAAGAAAAAAAAATGTTAAAAATAGAATTACTGGAAAAAAAAAATGAAGAACTCAATAATAATAATAACAATAATTGTATATTTAAAATACATTTTAATGTTAATATAATAATAATAAAAGGCCATAATTTCACTATAAATTGGCAAAGTGATCCCTGATCAGAGCATCTTTTTTTTTGTCTACTAATGCACCATTTGGAATTTTATTGTGTATATTGATACAGATATTATAGATAACACCACATGCCACAATTATTACTTGTGTATTAATTATGTTTGCTGTTATTCCTTTGCTGAGCACAGGAAGCCTTTGTTTGAGAACACCAAAACATCTGAAGAATTATAACAAATAACGTTAATATGTTAAATAAGCTTATATAGGTAATAATTAAAACAATGCGTGTTTTCATTTCGCCGCCATCATGTTAAAAGTAGTATAAATTCACTTTAGCTACCCAACAGGCTTTTAATTTTTTTTTTATGTAACTTGTATTTTGTTGAGTTATAAAAATAATTTTAATTAAAAAAAATCTATAAAAACCATTAGGTAGTTTTGAAATTTGCGATTTACTATCTTTAAATTGTATTTCTTGTTCTGATGTGGCTTTCATTGTACAACTGATGGCTTTGTGTGTCGGCTCAGCAGAGGTGTCATAATATAAGGCTTTACTTTATAACCACAGTCTCCTAATAGGTATTTTTTTATGACCCCCATTTTAAATTTATGTTTGATTGAAGAGTTATCAAAAATAATCTGATCAAGACATGACCTCGGCCATCACTCCACTATATCCTTAATTTTAGGCTATGGATTACAAATACATTGACGGAAAAATAACTTTTTCTGATTAGAATGTTTCTAAATTATTTTCATCTTCAAAATTCATGACAAACCATGGTTTAATCATACAGGGCACATCAAATAATAATAGTATTTTATGACTATGTACCTAATTAGTAGTTAATAATTTTTTTTTTTGCCTATGTACCGGGTGATTGAACTGTTATATGAGTGCAATTCACAGCTCTCACCACTCTAGGAAATTTACTAAAATCGTAAAATTCACTGATTACTTTCCTCATGTCAACTGCATTTTTTGTAAAATAAATTAATTTTGATTTGTACCTTGATATGGCTCTACAAACTTGATCAATATATCGACAAGCTGAGGATTCACTGACACCAGTAAAGTCTGCGACAGTTAACAAAAACGATCCTGTTGCAAGGTACCTTGGCATCGTGTATAATTTACATGGTGCTAATATTGCTTTGTTCCTGAAACGAAAAATAATATCTTAGGTGGAAGAAAAGGAAATTTAGTAATAAGGATGATTGTTTTTTTTTTTTTTTTTTTTTATAGAAACTTTATTTACTGTACCTAATTAAAAGTTACCTTTGAGAAGGCGGAGGTGTACCTAGCTTCCATCTATCTCGAGAGAGTGCCACACGTTTCTTTGGGCGAAATCTGTTCATTAAGTCACGGTGGTCGAACAATTCCATATAGATGACTCGCTCCCGAAAAATTCGTTGTCGTCTTTGCATTGCAATAACCACTTCTTCAATGTCGTTCTCGTCACCATAATCGAAAACATTATGCGATTCATGTTACACGACGATTGACGACAAGATAAAAACAAACAAATAAATGATAACCCACAGTTAGCTTGTCATTACCTATTAATATCGGGAGTTAAAATCCGGTAGTCAAGAATTACCATTAACCAGAAGTTACCGCCAACCCCAGGCGGTGAAATCACATTTTATCGGTAACCGGAACATTTAACCTCAACACTCGATGGTGAAACCGGCCTATAATAATACTCGCTACCTATTTTTAATAAGTAATTCGCAATAGATAGCACTTTGTAATTTGTTTTCATTTTGTCTTTTGTTTTAAATATTACATGATACGTTTTCAAAAATAAATAAAAAACTATTCTAGTTGTAAAACGAAGAAAATAAAAATCAAGAATTCAAGGGTCGAAAACCCCGTTAAAGCGGAGCGGAAAAGCGTCGCATAAGACGATGATTGCCGAGTTACTTATTGCAGGAGATGACGTTAATCAAAGAAAGCTCAACTTTTTTTAAAACCAAGGTAAGACGTTTAACGTTTTTGTAGAATATTTTAATGCTAGATCTCGATTGATTATCTATTTACCTAAATATAGGATTTACAGTAATATTTTAGACAGGTACCTTAAACGTCGGTATTCGATTTTAACATTTCCTTCTCCGCCCGGGTCAAAATACTCCCGGTCCGCCACTGTTCCAGGCTACGGCCCATGTAGCCTAGTTCTAAACCCGGCCCCGAATACATGTAATCCGTGCAACACGAAATACACCTACGTAGCTATTGTTATACCGTGTTATCAACGGTGTAAAATGCGGATCGTACCTGTTGGTTCGACACCGTCGTCTTGTATTGTATTTGATTTTATGATTTTGTCCCGGATTCTTCTAGTAACGTTGGGATTCCATTAGCCATTGTGTTTGATAATATTTACGCACACGTCTGTAGTGCCTACCCGTACGATACCGCGTGAACAGAGTGGACAATACGCCTAGTAGAAAAAAGAAAAGTTTATTATGTTCTCTGCAATTATAATTGAAGGTCGGATGTAATTGATGTTGTACATTTTTTTTTTTTGCAACAAGGATAAATCGGATCCGATTAAACGCGCAGCCGGTACACACCGAACGTATTCCGCATGTTTAATTTTATAATGCAATTCACCCGCGTATTTAAATCGCAGTCGTTCGCCGTTCGTCGGGAATTTTTCTAAGAAGCACGGCGAGCCCGCCGACCGATAAGCGTCCATGTGTGCGTATACGCGCGTACGGCGGCGATTAAATTCGACGTTGTCGATTGCGATTCGCGCGCGCGTTTACCCGTCGGTACCGATTCCCTCGGATCGGTTTGACCGCGCGGCGAACGTGTTCGACGTAAAACGTCGAAAACGTAAAACGTGAAACGTTTCGAATTTGATCGCCAGTTACAACGCAAAATGAAAAAGTGTTTTCGTCCGACGGAAAGGTTGCACGTTGTCTCGCGTGTGACGAACCTGTGTCCGCCGGGAAAGAATACCCGTTCCGAAACGTGTAAGTTTCGTATTTTATTGTTCACACTGCACGCAGTGTACTACGAAATTATTTCGAAAAATACGCGTATTTTTTTATTATTTTTTTTTTTTTTTTTTTTTTTTTTTTTTGGTTCAACGCGTAAATGCGTTACAAAGGAATAAAAAAAAAAAAAAAAAAAATACGGCTTGTGATTATTTCTCGAAATTCGAATCCTAAAAATGTATTTTTTGAAGATTTATGTAATGCATTTGTTGTTGCGAATATTCCTGTGCATAAGCCGGGCAATCATGTGTTAAAACCATTTTTGGAATAACACACTGGCAATACACTTCCGGACGAAAGCGCTTCAAGAAAAAATCGCATGCCGAATACTTCTAATAACGTTGTGGACCAAATAATTAGTGGTATTGGAAATAATTACGTTTACATAACTGTTGACGAAAATCAACCGATCCAAGTGGTTTGTATAAATAATTTTTTTTAAATTCTCATATAATAAAATACACTATTTTCGTTTGGGTTCGGCGAATTTATCAATTGGTAAATTAGATGGGACGCCTAGTAAATCATATTTAGTTGTGTGTAAGGAACTAGAATCCACCGATTATTAAAATATTTGTCAGTTTATTAATTCCTCGTTAAAAATATTCCCTGGTTTTGAACAAAAATTATTACATTTCATTAGTGATGCTGGTACTTATATGATCAAAGCAGCAAAAACATTAAACAAGTTTTTCCCGAAATTGATTATTCATATTACATGTATGGCGCACGCAGTTAATAGAGTTAATAGAGAAAATTCGAGAATTGTATCTCGACATTAATAAATTGACTAGCAGTAATTATATATTAAGTACCTATTTAAAATTTAAATACATATGTAACTTATTTCGTTTATTTGAGGAAAAAACGCATTCCTAAAAGCGGCATCGAGAATAAATAAATACAGAAAAGAAATGCCGGGTATACCTTTACCACCCGAACTTTTTATTACAAGATGGGGAACATGGTTAAATGCTGCACTTTTATGTACAAATAATTTTGAAAAGTTTAAAAATCTAATAAAGAACGACTGAAAAGCATGGATATTTTTAGACAAATTTAAGATATTTTAACAAATATTTCTGGTCCAAATGGGGAAAAAAAATTAAAGAAAAATGTATGTATGCAATTGAACAAAAATGAAGGGTATGTAACTTTAAAATCTTATTGTGACGTCATGTCAGGTAAAGCAAATGTTAATTTAAATATAACGTCTACTTTATTAAATTGTTTTAAATATGCACCAATAATTACTGTAGACGTAGAACGTAGTTTTTCTTTGTACAAACATCTTTTAAATAATAGAAGATATAATTTTAATAAAAATAATTTAGAAATTTATCTAATTATCAATTCTAACTTTTGCATTTTTATAGTGCATTTTTTACGTATTTTTTGGTGCAATTATATAATTTTAATATGCAACTTTTGTGTGTTTTAAATGCAATTAAATCCGGTCTTTAATTATAATTTAAGGAGAACGCCTCGCAGCTTGTATTAATTACAATTGCTTTTGCCCCGACTTGATAGGCTAACACGAGGAGTAATTTGCATTGTACGAGTTTATTACCTACCTACTTATATTATAATTCCGGAAGAACAGAAATGGGTACGAATCGTAATTCAATTCAAAGCCGTTTAATTGTTTTTTTTTCTTAAATCGTTTTTTGTTAATCGTTATACGCGTGTTACGGCGTGACAATCTCTAGGCATTTTGTTCCGTTGGATTGTTCAAATTTACATTTTTTTAAATTTTTTGTTTTAAGTAATATTATATTTTCGAATAAAAATGCGATTGCCACGTCCATTGTTAGTATACCAGTATACTCGTACATCTAACCTAACAACCTATACAAATTATTTTGCCATTTTTTTTTTTAATTAAAAATGCCACTATACATAATTACCTTGTTTTCGTATAGTCTTATCTCGCTTCGTTTAGCCTACTCTTTTTATGTTTCCAATTTGTACGAACGATAATAATTATCACATTCGAGCATAGATAATATAATATAGGTACGGGGTAGGACAGTGAAACGGGCGATTTTAAAACAACTACACAAAACCAACAAGTATTTTTTTCTAACAAATTTATTTTTATATACCATCTTTAATGTATGTAACTTAGTATCAAAAAAGTATTTATTTTTTAAATTTAATTGTTAAAAATTATATTCGCAAGCTGACGTTTATCCCGAAACATTCGTTAAGGCCGAGTGATTTGTGCCATCTCTTCTTGTATTCTTAGTTGAGACCGTTAAATGTCGTCGGCGTTTTTTGATACACTTTACCACAAAATACATCCACAGAAACAAAACCAAGTGAACAGAAATTTGAAAGTAAATAGGAATAGGAATATAGGTACATAAGTGGCGTAAATAGAACGTTTTTAGGGGTAGGGGCTATAATGGGCAGTGGTTTTAAAAAGTGAGGAAGTGGAGAAGATACGTCCGGAGTTTTATTTTAGTAACACAATCGTGTGAGTGAAATAAGTTAAATTAAATTTATTGATCAGCATTCCTGTAAGTATTAAAGTATACGCGGAGGTAAGCACGTATTTAGGATCAATTTTCGGGAGGGGGGAAGAGTTAAAATATTTTTAATATATGAACTTATAGTTAGTCTTTGTTAAATTATAAATATATACCTACTTTGAAAATTTCGGGGTGGAATTTGAACCCCTAATCCCCTTTCCCCTCTGTGTACGGGCTTGAGTGGAGATAGGTATATAGAAAGAATAGCTAGTCCCTAACATTGATTATAAATTATCGTTATTAGACACAGTACAGAATGAAGAACTTAAATAAAATTTTAACGGATCACTGGCGTACTTTTAAATGCGTTTGTTGGAACTATTTGTGGGAACTGATGACTGATAAGGGATTGTTGTCGATATGACACACCGATAAAATATTGAACTATTAAAAACTAACTAAAACAGAAATTAATAATTTATTGGTATTGTAAGATCGTTATTATTACGATATAATATATTATATTTACGTTATTGATAGGACAGCAGAGACGATACGCATGATGGTTTTATGAGTATATATATATCACTTAAAACCTTCTGGGGAGGAGGCTGCGGCATATTGTGCCCCCTTCCTTATACACATATACGCTACTGAGTTATAATATCTTGTGTGATATTATATACCTATTGTGTCCTGCAAAAGAACGATATAGTTATGTAGGTATATAGACGTCCGTAGACTTTTCCAGGGGGGGGCAAACATAATTTAAAAATAAATGACGATTTTGGTTTCTAGAATAAATTCTTAACTTTAATACATCATAATTATTAATATAGGTATTTTTGCTTAAATTTATTAGTTTTTGTTAAACACAAATTTTTTATCTACGTAGACATTATTTACCACATTGTTTTAGTGCTTTTTCAATTAATTGGTCTTTCTCTGAATTTATTTGTTTGCGATGAACACTTAACATGCATCTCCCGATTCTATCCGAAAGTTTATAAGATCATAAAAATGCCCGAAGTTGATATTTTATCACGTAAAGGAAGATCATGAGTTGCAAAAAATAATATGGTTGAAGTTATTGGTTTTAATTTTGTCTATTATTTTCTTTTTCTTTTGGTAAGCCAGAATTTCCTGTTCAAGAACATTTATTTTGTTATCTTTCATAACATTTGAAAAATCGTTTGCTCGTGTTGTAGACTCTTGATGCCATTGTGATGATAGATGTGTTTGACTGCAAGCATGGAAATCATTATATCTGGTAATGGTTTTATTATAACTCACCTTGAATACGTCTATGGACATTAGGCTTAAATAAAACACATACTCGACAAAAAGCTTCTTTATGTCTTCAATAGCCGAATATGAGAGCCATGAATTATTTTCTTCCAGCCATATGTGTCTAAATGGATGAGCACCTTCTGATTTTAGATCATTTTTAAAATTTTAAAAAGTAGATGGCACCCATTGATTACACAAAATATCTAATTTTAAAGCATCGTCAATTTTTTTAACTTTTAAATAGTGTCCTATATCGTTTTTATAGTAAATTACATCTTTGTTATCAACATGTTCTATAATAGCGCCAATTTGGCTCGACTTAATAATATTAATTGTACTGGTTGAACTAGTCGGACTATTTAGATTATCTAGCTTAGTTGTTTGTAACATTGGATTTACTTAGTTAAATATTGTTTGTCTATTAAGACTGTTATTAAATTTACGTTTTTGAAAAAAGTTCCCGATGTCTATAATATTATTAATTTAGAAATTTTACTTTAATAAGATTTGTGTATTTTACTGTAGAAACTTGTAGAAACACAAAAACAAAATAATAATGAATTGATTTATAAAACATTATTAAATACTGTTTGTAAATACTAATTTATCACTATACGTAAAATTTAACAACCGTACAGTCTACACTCTACAGTTAGTTTACACGCGTTTCGGTTGATAACTGCTATGGAAATATACCAATCTATATAATCATGGTACGAATGGCGAATAATTGCTCAAGCATATCAACCTACAATATGATAAGCTTTTACATATTACAAATATATTTTAAAATTACATATAAAACGTGCGGCGCGAGGCAATTTCTTCAAAAACCATTGAGCCTCAACATTCGGTTCAGCAACGGCTGAGAAATCACTACATGACACGCTATCATACTACTGTATATTTTATATTAATACAAAAATGCCTTTTATTGCCCCACTCCCCCCCCCCCGGAGACGCCCATAGGTATATTACTGTACTATAATATAATAATCATTAACATAAAAGTATATAATATATTAATATATATATATATCACACACACACATACATACGGTTTTATTAGGTATATATATTAAGAAAAAAGAAAAAAAAATGGAAGATGGGTAAACCGGAAACAGTATTTTCTCATATAGAACATATGTATTATGGGCGTACTAATATATCCGACGCAATAGAATACGAGTACGATACGCGAGTATATTGGTGGTACCTATCCTACACATATAATATCGGAGTGCCCGGGAGAAATACACGGTTTTTATATATATCGTATATAAATCTCGGCGAGACTATTGTAAATTGTTTTTTTTTTTTCTCTAGCCGAGAAAAGTGTATTTCGCATTTTTTTTTTTTATATACATATATCGAATATCCGTATGTATATATATATATATATATATATATATATTATGCGACACACGTACGCGTAGTGTTATAACATATATATATATGGGTAGGCACGTTAATAAAAATATATATGAAATGCGCGATACACTTTTGATTACGGTCTGAGGAATACAATTATTTTCGTATGCTCGCATCAAACTTCGCCCACAAGAGTAAAACGGTAACAATAACGCATTCCGTATAACGTACATAATATTACATAGACGGATAAAACATGTGACGTTTGCTTACGGTTACGGGTTAGGTAAGGACATAATATTTTACGATCACAATACGTATGGTATATAAGGTATAAATAGCACGTGCATCATAATCTAATAGTTTCACCGGTGGTTCCGCGTTGAATTTTCAATATCATTTTTTTTCTTCTCGTATTTTGTCGTTGCCCGTTCGAGAAATTAATAATCTTTTTGTGAAAAACGTATGCTATTCGGCGAACAGATACCTATTTAGTCCGTTTCAAATATTATACATTTTCGCCCAGCAAACAGCGTGCGCAAAAATTCTCTATAGGCGTTTCGAATGATAATTCGTCTCCCTTCCCGTCTCTCCCAATATGCTTGTATACATGTTTCAATATACATTTTAAACTTCCATACGATAACGGCATCCGATCACCTTAACAAAATATCGGATGGGAGAATTCAACGCGGAGATAACATTATTATTGAGTGTGATACCCTGTCTATGTCTATGTCTATGTCGTACGAACAAACGTAAAAAAGACAATTTCACGTTTATCAGAGATAAGATTGTGCCGTTGGCAGGGCCGGTGTTACGACATCCGAGGCCCTGGATAAGTTAATTTTTGCGAGTTTTTTTTTTTTATAGCGTATCACTCCTCTCATCTTATAATTGCGATAATAGTGCGGACGTTGTACAGATACCGTTCTCGTTATCTGTATATTTGATAATGGGTCAGTCAGGCATGGATTCAGAGGAAAGATCTGGGAGGGGGGGCAACAATCTTTTTACAACGAATACAAGTACATTGTAATATAATATATTGATATACATATTTGTGGTTGGAATATAGTGATGTCGGAATCTTTATAAAAAAAAATGGAGAAATAATATGTCTGGAGGGGCCTGAGCCTCTAGACCCCCTCCCCTCGATCCAACCCTGAGAGGTCAGTTCACTCTAACAGTGTTAAAACCAACAGCGCAATATCGTCCCTGCTGAACGCAAATTATTGTCATGCCGTGCGTTTGTAGGACGGAGACAGCACGTGCGGGTATCACTTTTCCCCTAAAGATAACGCAGTAATATAATACATACAGTGTGTCCCACCATGTTCGACGGATTTTTCTAGTGCTGTTAATATTACATTTTTTTCGATTTTTTTGCAATCGGTTTGTCTTTGAGGAGGACATCGATTTGGGGAAAAATTCAATTTTTATTTTCATCCCTTAAAGATGAAAAAAAACAAATGACTTTTCATTTATTCACTGTAGAAAATGTTCAAAATAGTCATTTTTTAAATAATATTGTTCAAACAATTTTAACGTATCACGCATTCATATCCGATGAAAAATTTCTTACTTTCAATTACGCGTGAAAACAATTAACAATCAATAATCGGCATATACTACAATCAGCACGGCAATTCTTTACCCATCTACTATTGAATTTTAATTGTTTCATGCTTATTTTCTAGAAATGAAAACGGCTATAAATAAAGTTATTTATTTATTTTTTTTCGTATTTAGGGGATGAAAATAAAAATTTAATTTTTTTCCAAATCGAAATCAAACCGATTGAAAAAAAAAAAAAAAACCAGAAAAAAATTTAATATTAACAGTCGCTTGAAAAATCCGTTGAACATGGTGCGCTACACTGTATAGTCTTATAATTTAATTACGATTATTATTATTATTATTGCACGGGGAGAGGTTTTGCGGGTTACAGTGTATATTATCGTGGCGAACCGTATACATCCAAATAATAATTATTGTCCGGCGGCGGCGGTTTAGCCGGGCGCGTTTGCCACCGCGGCGGCGGCGGCGGCGCGACGCCTAAAGCCGTTGTACACCTTGGGCGTGACGGGACTGCCGAACGGGTCGCGGTGGACGGCGGCCGCGGCGGCGGTCTGTGCGGGGGCGCCTTGCTTCCCCGCGGCCGCGGGCACGCCGCGGCCGCCGACGCTGTCCCGCCGGGTCCGCCGCACGCCGTCGCCGCCGCCCGCGGTCCCGATGTCGGGCAGAGAGCGCCGGCCACCGCCGCCGCTGAAAACCGAATCGCGGTCGCCGCCGCCGCTCGACGGGCGGTGTCCTTCGTCGCCGTCGTCGTCGTCACCGTCGTCGTCGTCGTCGTCGTCGTCGTATTCGTCGAGGCTGTCGCGTGATTTTCGCGGTATGTCGAACGCCTGTCGGCTGATGATGGACGCGAGCGTCGACGCCGCCGAGTTGAGCCCCTCGTCGATCCCGTAGGGTCGCCCGTTGACCGGTGACGGCGGCGGTCGGTCGATCGGCATTCTGCGGGCCAAAAGAAAAAAAAAAAAAAAAACGACAACCACGCATTACGATTATTTTCGGATACGGTTGGGTTAGGTTAGGTTCGCGCAACAGCTCGCGACGCACACTTATCGATGACCAATCGAATATTTGTGAAAATATCCACGACGATAATGTAATATACTATATAACGCCGTATAGTCGAAACAGTTCGCGTTTTAACGCGAAAATCCCCGTATTATTTCGTAGGAAATAACAATAATTGTTCATCAATAATCCTATGACAGGTTTGACGTTAAAAACTCCCGTGCGAATTCGCTCTTATTAATCATCTCGCTGGCAGCATTAGACTAAGAGTGGTGACCCTAGACGAAATATTTCAATTTTTCATTTGGTCGCCGTCTGGACCGTGGCAGTATACGTCCTATCAACCACTAATTCTTCGCTAGGTGACACTAATGTCACTTACTTTATACATTGAAATACGCTCGGATTTGGAAATATTTTTTAGTGCATAGTTTGAAATACAATGGTAACGATATTAATTACGTTCGTCGTGAACAAAATGGAAATTCGTGTACCTATCCGCATTTAAAAATCAGAACTATTTTGCGATAGCCTCAAAAAAAAAAATAAATAAAAAATGCCGGTTTTCTCGAAAGGCTCGAGGCCCCATAGTTCATCCAAGTTTCCCAACCCATTGTGTCGACCTTGAATGTCAACATATACCTATGTACCCTTTGACCCTTTGAATACGATAATTTAGGGTATACGACAATAATATTTTTATATTGTGTTAACACCCATACATTTTGAATATTGTTCGTACGAAAAATAGGTAGATTTATTATTATTTAACTTCCGACAAACGACACTTTTGCGATTCCCAACGCGTGCTGCGTATAACAATAAAAAGTGACACTAGCAGTGTTTTCCGATCTTTTTAAATACACGCCCCCTATTCAGATCCTCGAAAAAAAAAACTCACGGGTCCCTTTCAACATTTTTCAAGTGACCTTTTTTTACCCGACTGCGGATGGATGGAGGGTTAATGTATTAATATTCTTTTTTATTTTAACCACAAAAACAAATTATCGATTCTTCCGATAAAACAAAATAATCTCGTGGCTCTCCACCAACCCCCCCACCTCCTTTCATCGGAGACTCTTCCATTCTCCCGCACGGTTTGAGATTAAACTGATGTAGGTACAATAGCATGATATATATTATGTAATATGTACGATAATCAGCGTTTCTTTCCTTTCGACCACATCTCGCGACCTTTTCTTTAATTCTTTTTTTTCCTCACACGACCACTACGCGATACAGATATAATAATGTAATTCACTTATATAATCCGAACACGGCGTTCGGCCGGAGAAAAAAAAAATCGGCACGTGGACTACGCGGGTAATGATATTTACGACTCTCGAGAATTTCGCACCCCGTGTGCGTGCGGTGCGTTATAATATTTTATGAAACCGACTCGTATTAATATCATGGTGCATGTACATTGTACAGGGTGATTTTTGTTTTTGTTATCACGGACCAGCAATTTATATAAAGCGGTAACCATTTAGATTTCATAATCCAATATCCGTGTTTGGAAAACATTTCCTTGTACTCCGGATACATTCTGAAATGTTATAACGTACGTATTTATCGCGGATATTATTGTTTTTTGTGTAAAAACATTTTAATGACGTTTTCCCGCCATTTTAATCTGCGATTGGGACGCTGTTTTCGGAAACTAAAAAGTAGTTGTTAATATTACGTTTTTATGAAATCCTGAATGATACCAGGGTAATATTTCGAAAATATTAAAATAATAAAATGCGATTTTATGCACGCATCTTACTATACTATACAATGTGTGAAGAACTCGTGTTATGTTATGGTTAGCCAAAAAGTTGATTTTTAATGTCGAATAAAAAGAGTCCTGCTCTTTTTATATTATTAATTAATAAACTATAGATAACCGGTATTTTATGAAAATTAAAGTCGAATTGCCCAAATATTTTACTGAATTTTTGTGGGTCGTTTCTATCGTTTTTTAATGAAAAAAAATTGTTCGATTTTTGTTTTCTCTAGTTCGATTTTCGAGCTAAATTGTATTGGGCAATAATTAGGTTACTTAAAAAAAAAAAAATATAACTAGTGTAGACGTAGAACGTAGTTTTTCTTTGCACAAATATATTTTAAGTAATAAAAGATTTAATTTTAATGAAAATTATTTAGAAATGTATCTAATTATCAATTTTAATTAAAAAAAGTAACATTTATCTAATTTTCTAACTCTTGCATTTTTACAGTGCAATTTATTATGCAACTTTAAGGTATTTTTTGGTGCAATTATATAATTGCATATTAATGCAACTTTTATGTGTTTTAAATGCAAATAAATTCGGTCTTTAGTTATAAGTCATAATATTGTAATATATATACTGCTTCACTAACCATTTTGATATTAGGTAGGTATATAATAATAATATGTCGAAACAACTACATTTTAATAATAATATAGTGAATAGAGATAGAGAAATACATTACTATTCACATCAGTCGTCTAAAGCTTAAAATTCGGACATCGACCGAGACGTGGACCCTGGTTAAATTCAAGATTAGCTGGTGTTTGGACATTTTATCACCGTAACAATGATATATTACAACACATCTATCTACTTAACTTAAATCGAATTTTGTAAGTATATATAGATATACTTATAGATAAATACGTTCAAATGAAATGTTTAAAATGTTTTTTTCGGGAAATCGATTAAAATGACGTATATAATATAGTGGCGTATTTTCAAACATTTTTTTTTCGGGTGGTGGGGGGTCTATAGCTATTAACATTTACGTACTGTGAAGGTTTTTAGAGAGGTTTAATATAATAAATGTCTTTGAATTCAAATCGTCTAACTGCTTAAATATTATTCATCAATAATCAGCTTTTCTGTGTAATGAAATCCTTGCCTTTATCGTTGCAGCTTAGAAACTTAATAGCACAACGACACGACTATATGTAAAATTTCTATTCTTATTAGTTATTAATACACTATAAAGCAGGACCATTTAAGTGATTTGTTTTCTTTTTAGATTGTTTAGGGATTCCAGTACCCTTTAGCAGTGCTAGATATAAGGGTAGGTAAGTTCGTATCCTTAATTTGGGCGCTGGGCACTCTTGAGTTTATGAAAAATCAAAATAGCCATGAATAAATTAAAACAAATATATATCCCAAGTTATAATTTATTTCAAATTTTTAAATTTTAAGAGTTGGTATTGTGGGAGCACATTGGGTACTTTTTGTCGCACAACTTTTTTTTTGTGGCTCACTAGTTGCTTCGGTTTTTGAGGACGTGCATACGATGAGCAACTATTTGCTGAAAGAAAATTCATCTCCTTGTGTTAGAGTAGTGCATTTGGGTGCCCACCCTATGAAAAGAATTAATTTTATATTCTAAATTTGTTATTTACGAATTTATTCTAATTTTTAAAGTATTTTTGTCCGATGTTGACGTTATTATTAATTATTTAACTTATTTTTGGATAAAATCCAACCTGACTGGATATTTTGAAATAACTTTTCGTTATTATAAGAATGCGATAATAATATATTAATATAATTATATATTCGCTATTATCAAGGATAGCCGAATATAGTATAAATAGGAATACGATTATGAACTATGAATGCGCGATAAAAATATATATTTTGTATTGTAAAGCTTGATTTAAACTTGTATGGCGCTCCATGACACGGTTTGTCGGTGTCTGTCTGTCAATTTAATTGAAATTTACTTAATTTCTATATGTATCTGTATAATAGAATCAATCAATAAATAAATATGTATGTATTAGGCTGATTTAAAAAAACTTAATAATTGAGTTTTAAATTATACATTTTTTTTAAGTGATGAGAAAAAATAATTTTATGAAAATTTTGATTCGATAACACGCATCCTTCCCGTGCTAAAAAGTGATTAAAATACAAAAGTCCGACTGATAGAAACAAAAATCAAACTAATATCGGTTTAAAATAGTGTAAGTAAGTGCATAAGATCATCGTAATGAGTGCTTAGAAGTCGAAAACAACACAATCAGAAGAGGAAATCAGTTAAAATACCTAGGTGCTTTGATAACACAGCAGAATGAAATAGGCATGGGAATAAGAGCAAGAATCCAAGCTGGCAATAAATGTTATTTTTCTGGCTTAACAAAATTATTACGATCTGGATTAATTTCAAGAAATTTAAAGTTCCAAATATACTAGACACTTATCAAGCCAGTTGTGATATATGGATCAGAAACGTATAGAAATATTTTGTCAGTGTTTGAAAGGAAGTTACTGAGAAAAATGTATGGACCGTGCAAAGATGAATCTATAGATGAATGGAGAATACATAAAAACAAGGAATTCCGGGAATTGTATCAAAGCCTAAGCATTACAGAAGATATCACCAAAGGAAGGCTTAAGTGGATAGGATATTCTCGATATAAAGAAGGATCATTGTTAAGAATAGTACAGGAGAATGCAACACAAAAGACTCGACTACTTGGAAGGCTGAAAATAAGATGAGAAGATAGAGTCAAAGAAGACGCGGAGTAAGTGAGACCAGGATGATATAGAAGGGGTTATTATTGGAGAGAGAAATCTGGAGACAAATTTGTTGGATGATATGGTCTTGAAGGCAAAAGTCATGGAAGAAGTAGAAGAAGGTAAGTGCGTGTTTGTCGTTGTTGGTTGGTCATATGTGAACTGGATGATAATTGTGACTGTTGTGTTGCACCCTACAAGTGTGAATCGGCTTTGTTTTTTGATCGTTTGTTTGTTTCTCCTAAGTATGTAATCATTGTCATTATCTGATAATTATTTGTTAACCGTTAAGATCAGAGATTTTAAACGGTTACTATATAAATTTTTGGTTAGCATTACAACTTAATGGTAATGTAATATTGTGCTTTTGCCTTTTAACCAATTTTATTTCAACATTTTAATTAATCATTAAAATAATTAAAGAAAAGAATTTAAAAAAAAATTAATGAGGCCAAAAATAGAGCTTGAAAAATATTTTCGAAAATCTTCGCTTTTTAAAAATAAAAGAAACCATTAGTAAGCCATTTCATTCACTGTCAATTTTTTCTAAATATTTAATTGTATTAGACAATGCGTCTAGTGGAAGCCTATGTAAAATTTGGTTAAAAATTATTGAATCAATTTGTTACTTTTAAAACATACGCCTATGATTGCTTAAACATGGTAATAAAATAATTGTTTACAAAAAAATTCTTCATTTTCAATGTTGAAATATGAGGTGAGTTTGCTTTTTATGTGCTAGATTTCTTTTTTTTATATTGAGATTGTCTTTCCATTTATGGGATGCACAGTTAGGGGGTTTAATTTTTGGGCCGACAAATGCTCTTGATCAAGCATTTTTCTTAGGACACCACCGTAAATACTCCACTTCGTATTATTATAAGTACTATAGCGCGTTTCACGAAATTAGAGATTGGATTGAAGAGTGACTGGTGTTAAATAATTTGAATTTTAGTGCCATGTTAATGTTACGTTTATCAACGGAAAATGTTTGCATGACTATTTTAGAGAATCGAATTTCTTTATTTTATATAATACATACGTAAAGTTAAAAGTGTACGATTTTTACCGTTTATACTGTAGATTTTTTATATTTACAAACTTTTTTTTTTGAAAAGTGCATTTAAACTGCAGATTTTATAGTTCGTTAGATATTATACAATTATAAAATTATCATTTTTAATTTTTAAATAATATAATATTATAGTATCATATACGAGTTTCGCAATATACGCGCATCCTTAAAAGCCACCAGTAGAAAACTTTTCTATACTTTATAGTTCCATGCAGAAAGTTCGCAAGACTAATAATTATATTATACAATGGGAAAATGTTGAAGTTTCCATTGTAAACTTATTTACTGGAATTCCTGCGGGAATTCCAGTTGATATGATAATATTCTATATATATGCTACAGCCTAGATATTATAATCCAATTTTTGTGTATTTGAATCAATTGGAATAATAATAATAATATGATATTTTAATATCATTAATTTTGGATTAATAACTCGTATTTCCCCTTCATGAGACACATTAAAGAAAATAATTTGTTGTATTTATGTCATCTGATTTTCAATGAAATATCGAATTCATTATCGTCTTATTTATTGTACCTCGGTGTCGTAGAAGTTTGTTTTGTCGACGGCTTTTTGCTGCTCGACGACGTTTTCTCGCGGTTTTTCAAAGAACCCAGGATATTACTTATACTGAAATAAAAAATTCGTACTCAATGTGCATTTTGTAAAAAAAAAAAACTGTCCGTTTAAATACCCGTACGTCCTGCCGATTCCTTTGATGTCTATTTCTCTTTGGTAAGTCTCGGGCAATTCCCTTTTATCTCGTTCTGCAGACGTATTATTTTTCTGAAATAAAAGAGATGATTTATTTATTTATTTTATCGAAACAGGCTTAACAGTTTATCGATAAGATAATATTGAGATTACTACGAGATAAATACCAATACAATTTTCAGAAGGTTATTCTGTATGGGAAGACTAAGATGAACCTTAAAAAGTACTGCTGGAGTAAATAATTTGATTTTTTATTAAAAAATATCTACTATAATTAATTAAAATATTAAATATTTGATTTTTACGATGACAACTAATTTTTAAAAGGTATAGAAATATAAATTTATGTATTTAAATAATTAAACTACCAATTAGCGTATTTATACTATAGTAATAAAGGTTGAGCTTTGTTATTATTATCATTTTTTTTTTGCTAAACTTGATATTTTAAAAACGCTATAATTTTTTATTTCATAATCATATTAACGTTAAACGGCTTAATTTGAAAATAATCACACGAAGATTTGTTTGTTTAAATAATATTGTTATATAAGTACCATGGGGCTATCAAAATCATACAAATTAAAAATTGCTGAAATTTCTATGGTAATAAATATAATGTTGTCTTTTCAGTATCTCAATTTGGATTTCGTCAAAAGGTAAATAATATACCATAGTATAATGTATTGAAAAACATTTAATTGATTCACTTGTCAATTGAGTCACTTCTTCAGTTTACACTGTAGTTTCTCAACAATTTTTAGCAATAATATTAATTATTGTTATCAAACATATCAATTAACAAAATTAATTTTTTAGAACAAATAATAAAGACAGTATCAATGAAAATTTATCCCATTTATTTAACTCCAAAAATAATTAATAGCGTTTTAATATCTATTTTAAAGATGACCTATCTCTTCCATAAACATGCCACTGAAACAGAATGCAACGAAATGTTCAAACATATACAATTATATTACAACAGTTTTCTTTAGGAATGTACAATGCAAAGTATAATGTTTCCTATTGAAATATTATGATATGAATGGAATTTTTTCGTAGATATTTCATATTTAAGATTCAGAGTGAAGCGAGGAATGTATTGATTTTATAATGATGTTTATTTTTTTTTCTGTGAACTTTTCTACTAGACGTTTTACTCCGATTTTCAATCAAATTTATTATTTTAAAATCGTAAATATTACGGCCTTTTATAACATATATAACCGTACTTCGAACAGAATCGTTTTTCGTTAGTAATGATTAATCTTTGTATACAGATATATAAGTACATTAAATTTCTCCTCCCCCAACTTCTCACCTACAATAGTGGCCCAACTATCGTACAAAGTAGGTATTTTTTTCTATAAACGTAATTTTCTGTTGTTAAACCTTTGAAAAAGAGTACAAACATGTTTAACCTTTTTATTGTAAAACTGTGTATTTAGAAATTGCATATTATATTATGTATATCAATTAAATTGATCAAATTGATTTATTTGTGGTAAACATTTATTTACTCTGTAGAAGGCGGAAAAAAATTGTTACGGTTTAATTTTTCATTCATCAAACACGAAAATTATATTATTTTTTAGACTATGATTTTCTTTCCGCTCTGTATATAATATATTTTAATATGCCAACAATATTATTTCAAATAAAAACGGTGTCGGATCGAGAGTATTGCATTAATAAAATATAAAATTGAGTTATACGATGTTCTATTTAATGTGTTTTTTATAGCAAATTTTGTGTTTAGTAGGACAAAATTGGTGCCGTTAATTTTAATCTTAAAGCGAATTGGCTTATTAACAAACTTAAAGGTAAGAATATTATCTGTTGATTTTTTTTCGATACTTTAATATTTTAGTGGGATATAATCATTTTTGAATTGTGGTATTTCCTCGGTAATTGATCAATTCGTTTTAATATTAAAATTAACGGCACACAATTTGTATTACTGAACTCAAATTTTTCATGTCGTACGTTTGTAAGACAGCTACAGTAAATGCGAGTTTGGCTTCCTATTAATAATTGGATTTGAAGTCTTCGTAGATTATCGGCAAAAAGGCCTTTTGCACAGCAGTGCATTTGGCCGCTTGAATATGTTGTGCATTTTATTTCCGTTTCGTATAAAACACTCGTTGAAAGTGTCTTTCGTAAGATTAATACTGTACCTGTTCATTATATTGGAAAGCATTATATTTTTAGGGTTCTTTTCTAAATTTACACGCAGTTCTAAAATGATAAATAGGTATTTGTATTGATCTTTTTTTTTCACTACGGGCTGATTGAGACTAAAAAGTCATTGGGATTTAGATCTCGAGTGGCTATATTTGTATATTGTTATTGTATAAAAAAAAAATAGTGTAAAAAACCACATTTTTTTTACACATTCTCCAGATTTTTTAAAATCATAATATTGAATAAATAATTTATAATATGACAAATCGATCCTGTAAATGAGCAACGCGACGTTTTAACCGCTATGTATGGTGCAGGCCTTTTAGGTAGTGATGTAAATTTATGTAAATTCTATAGTGGTATGTATTTATATAAATATAATATGGTTTATTTAGTTTTAATTCAATTTATTTAATATTTGTCTACCTAAAACATTAAAAATTACAATTTATAATGCATTATATAAGATTATATATTGAGAAACAACGTTTCCGCAGTTTGAATATCAGTATAGGAAAATAAGCATTTTTATAATTTCAATAATATTTTTTTATTTAATTTGTCATAGGAAAAATAAATGTTGCCAATTATATACGGAAAAGTAGGTTACTGGCATTTTATCGGTATTAAATTTAAAGTCATTGACCTCCAGTCTCCAACGAAGACTTTTTCGAAAAGAATATTTTTAGATATTTGACCAGGTATTATTTGCATCAAATATAACGAAAATTAACATTTCAAAACGTGGATAATAATATGCTTTGTACTTATTATTTATTACACAATAATTATATCGTGTAATAAATAATAATGGGTCAGAGGATTTCTCAAAGAATAAATTAATCATAACCCATCGTTGCTAAAGCATTTTCAAGGTTAACAATTTTTAAAACAAATTTTCCTCAGGTAATGTGAAGGGGTGAGAGGTTTATGGAGCGTTGACATATGTTGGAGGAGGGAGTAGTCCATTTCTGTTGTGCAGAGTTTGACAATTTTTTGTTGATATTGAAGTGCAACGTTATAACTAATGTTTAATAAATAATATTATATTATGAAATATACTCGGATTCAACTGTTTATTATACTGCACACTCACCGTATGGATATTATACTGCGTTTTTGTCGGGATCGTTTCCGTTTTGTCGATATACTGACCGCGAGCCGGGATAATTGGAGATCTTATACACGCCCTGAAAATTTATGTTTACTGTTATATGTATTACGATTTCAGTGATGTCGTGGGGTTTGCGATGTGTGGCGGCGTGTCGCCGAAGCCGTGGTAGTATTATTGTCGTCACTGTAGATGTGTGTTAGGTATTGTTATCAAAAAGGCCTCGACATGCGTACTGCAGTTTTGTAAAGTTTACGTAAATTTTTTTGTTTGCGCTTAAACTCTAATTTCAACCCAAACCCTTTAATATAAGTTAACAGTAATGTAATTTTGTTATGATGTTTTTTAGTTAGATTGGAATAGGAGCGTCCTCTTAAGGTGACTAGTATACAAAAAAAAAAAAAAAAAAACATGACTTCGGAAAACGTTAATATATCGTAATTAAAGTATGGGTTCAGAGCATAAATTTGACCATATCCCGCGTAGTATAAACCGAAAAAAGTAAAAAATGAAACATATCATTCCTTTTTAAAATTATAGGTAATATGGTTTGAAATTTGTTTTAAAAGAATTGAACAAAACTATCATAAACACACTGAATGTGCTTAAAATGTATATTATTTTGTCATTATTTTCTGCGAAAATGTTGCGTCTTTTGATTTTGTAAATGGTGTTGTTTCTCCTAAAATTAAATCTAAGATGAAGATCGAATCTTTTGTTTTCCGTGATGTTTTTTTATGTTTTTACCAGTAAAAATTGTAAATGTCTAAAGAGAAAAAATTTTTCTCAATTTTACAGGAGAACACAAAAAACACATATAGTTCATAAAGATAACACGCAGTTATATTTCGTATATCTCTATTTTTATATAGATAGGTTAGGGACATAATGAAAGTTGGCTAAAATAATATATATATAATTAATCATATTCTGGAGTAAAGATGCATAGTGGTCTAGGAATATGTAGACAGTGTTGTCCTGAGATATTTAGATACGTTATTGTGTGATCCTCATCAAATATTCGACTAAGAAGTGCTGTGCTGTCTTTATTATACATTTTAACACCTCAAATCATTAATCTTAACATTTTACATGAAACAATGCCACCGTCGATTCAACTTGACCACCATATGAGCTTAGTGGTGTTGCTATTCTTAAGTGACGATATTAATGTTAAGAAGTACGAATGAAAAACTGTAATATTACGACCTATATCACGCCAGCTGCAGTGTTTTGTTTTTCTTTAATTAAACGATTTTTTGTTTCTAATGTGATTCTAGTATTTGATTGTATTTTAATGTTTGTCGGTTTATTTTTATTTCCGGTCAGCAGAAACATAGTACTTATACTCTCGTATTATATTAAAATGCAGTTGTGATAAAGTTGTAGAACATATAATAAAAGTTCAATAAAACGAAAAAGACATGTGCCGCAGACGGTAAACAAGACAGTGATAAAAAAGGCATAGCAAAAAAAAAAAAAACAACAAACAAATAAATAAATAGTAATCAAGCAAGAAAACACAAACACACGTACACACGCTCGTAACATTTTATTGTCATCACGAGAGAGACTAAATTATATATATATATATATAATATATAGGAAGAAAGACAAAATCACAAAATCGATATTATGTCGTTTTCAAACGTATTTACGAGTTGACGTCTTCCAATTTCTTCAACAATCGTTCGTTTTCCCGGCACACGATTTCGTGGTCCCTCTGTAATAGGTCCCTGGAGTTGAATAATTCGGCGTTTTCGCGGCGCAACGCTTCATTCTCGTTGGCGTAATGTTTTACCAAGTCTACCAGCTCCTTGGGGTCCATTTGTATTAACCGGTCCATGTCCATGTTGGGCGGCATTTTCACGTCTACATAATAAATAGAGAAAACGTTGAAAGGTTATGGTTTTGTGACGGTATCGTTATTTTTAATACTACAGTCGCTGCCGCCGTTTTCCGTTGTGTTTGTTGTATTATTACTAAAGAGTTGAAGACGTCTACGAAATTGTTTGAAAAAAAAAAATTGTTTCGCAAGACCAAAAATAATACCACTTGCCACTTGGGAAATACGAAAAAGTTATTGTAGCTATTTTAAAATTTGATATGATTGTTTATATTTACTTGAATAACTTTTTCTGTATTGTATACTAATATAATATAGTGATAAATCGATATCCAACAAATGAAAATCAACGTTGCCCGCAGTGCAAGACGTCATTTTTATTTTTTGTTTATTTCTCTAGTGAAAATTTGGTTGTTTAAAAATATTCATAACCCAAACAGTTTAATTACTTTAATCTGCATAGAAAAAATAAAGATAAATGAAAACCTACACTAACGCAGTGGCGAACTCAAGATTAAATCGAAGTATCAAATTGAATATGTCTATTTTATTCCTCGCCCTCTAATTACTTTAAATCAAATTAACATTAGTTTACCTATTTTCTTTAATTATTAATTATGATTTCAAGTAAAATGTTTAGGTGTTTTTGGACCATCACTCATACAATCACTACCCACCAACAGTTCAGGATAGCATTTACTGCCCTAGAACTCATTGGAAACACCACTGCACCACGATCGGAAAACTACATCAATGAGTTACTTACTCGATATAGTTGCTGACGTCGCTTTGGTAATGTCCAATGCTTTACGCAGATGGTCGTTTTCGTTCTGTAGCGCCTCCACTTCACGCCTCAAAGTGACGATCAACGCCTCTCGAGGGTCCTGCAGCATAATATAAATATTTTTTTGATGGTTCTTACACGTTATACAATTATTAGAGTAATTTATTTAAACCGTCCTAAATAGGAAAATAGTAAATCTCCCTAAAAAGATTTCGTACATAATCACTGTAGTAGACAGAGAATTAGACACTATTCTATATTTGTTATAAATCATTTTAATAAAACGGCTTTGTTTTTATTTTTCATTGAAAATAAAAGTACGCTTATTAAATTGATCTTCTTCCATGTTTGTACTTGTAATAAGTGAGATAGATAGTGTTAAATGTATTCTTTGTTTATACTAATATTTCTATTCGTATAAACTAATGAGTATACAAAAAAAAAAGCTAATACTATTGATGGGTATGCCATTATTGTATGTAGGAAGTTTAATTTAATTTAATTTAATTTATATCTGTATGCAATAATTAATAATTGTTTACGAAAAACGATTCTGAACGATATTCAGTTAAACGTATTTTGAAATGCCGTGATTTTTGTCAAAATTTTAACTTAAAACTCTTATTAAAAACCGACTACATTACGCATTACGCTGGACTTATGATAAACCTTGTGTTAAATTTTCAATATTTCTGCTAGGTCAAAACAATTTTATCCGTATGAAACCAAATGAAAACCACACAACTAGAAAATGTTAAATGCTTTTAGAGAGTTCAAAAAAGCTAGTATATTTTGAACATTTACCATGTCTAGAAATGCCTAAAATAGATATTCCGAAAATATGACACTCTACGATAGTTGTTAACCAAATTACAAAAAAAAAAAAAATAAAAATAAAGAAACCGTCGTTTTATTTCGTTTTTCTCAGGTTTTCCTAATTAAAAAACCTATATGGAAATAACTTTTCCAATGTACTAAGAAAAAAACCATGTTACATTTAAAAATAAGAACAAAATTTTTGGTAGAAAAGCTGTTAACAAAAAAAAAAAAAAAAACATAGTAAAATAATAAAAAATATTCGATTGGCTGTTCGGATTGGTAGAAATTGAGTATATGTGACTGTGCACATGAAATTTGTATAACCGCTACGTAATACAGTCAGTGTAGTTATATTATTTCTTGTTCGAAGTTTACACGGTTTTATTATATTTTTCCTACACCGTTTCGTTTCTTTGACCTGTTCTATAGAGGAAGGACGAATAATATTATGGCATATAGGGTGTCCCCACAATGTTATTCGAATGCTAATAACTTTGTAATATTCATTTTTTTAAAAATATTTTTCTCAATTGAGTTTTGTTTTGAACGGGTATAAATGTAGAGAAAAATTAAATTTTTATTTTCATCCCTCAATCGCTGAAAAAAATTATTTTTTATTTTTTCTGTTTTTAAAATTACCAAAATAGCAATTTTATGTAATATCTTACAAATTTGAATGAACCATACATTCATATTCGATTAATAGATTTTTATTATTAGTTGTTTTAAGAATTTCTAATGAAAACCCGTTTATTATAAAAATGATTACCTTTTGACAGTTCTATTATTTCATATTACGATTTGCTATCGCATAACGTGGTAGTTTCGTTTATTACACCTTTCTTTAGATATTAAACTGTAGGACTACCCTGTATTATAGTGTTTAATTTACGAGCAGGACAGGTGTATATCGGCAGTAACATTGTAACATTCGCAAAAACGAAAATAGATATCACATCGTGATGACAATAGGGGCGTGAAATTAATCTAAAACAGCAGGAACGAAATAATAATTATATTTCGCCCGAATGATTGTATTTTTTTTTCTAAATATACCTATATTTTTTGTTTTCGATAAACGATAATTTATGATGATTATAAGCATGGTATAATTGTATAAAAAAAACCTAATTACTTCACAACATGAATATACTTTGAATGTAATCATTATTGTATATCTGCGATTTTGTCGCAAAAATGATAGATTTGTGATTGTAAATATAATTTATTATACTTTTTACTCTCGGCGGTAATAATCGAAATTAAGGGTAGATGAAACCGAAACACGTATTTTAAATTCTGAGTGGAGCGAGGAATTTATTGGTTTTATTAGTCACTAGAAATATAATAACACACATTATGATGATGTGTGAATTTCGTAATTTTGTGTTTTGTTTTCGTAACTCTGTGAAATTATTTTCGACCAGAGACATTAGCTTCAACTGTATCAAAATTTAAGACGGTTTCTGATTGCAAATCAGAGTTTGATTGCAATGAATTTAAGAGGTCATTTTTTGATATAAGTATTGCACTTTTATTGATGATGTGGGAAAATCGAAGAAAAAAAACTCTAAGAGAACGGGAATGCGTTTTACGTCATGCCAATGGTTTTGGTCAAAACAAATTTGGTAATTTTTGGACTTTTGGTAATTTAATAAGAATTAATCGTTGGGGTTTTGAATTTGTACTGGGTATAATACCGCGAAATTCAAAACGAGAAATTGAATGGTTCTGTACCCGACAGCTTTACATTTCGACGAAATTTATGTTTTGATTATTTCTGAGAGAGAAAATTATTCTCGCGTTTCCTGTGTTTCGACGAGACAAATCCGATTATCCGTATGGAAGTTGCAACGCGATTAAATACAATTTTAGTTAATTATGGCCTAAAATCTAGATAACTCGACACATTTTAGGTTATTATGAATAGTACCTTCATTTTGAAGAAACGGTAAAAAACAAGTAAAGTTGAACCTTTTTTTTTATCTTCATTTAATGTAACTAAATTAATTGTTTTATGAACGAAATATTTTCAAAAGGTTTTTTTTTTTAATGCATTTTATCTTAGACGTGAAATATGTAAAACCTCGCGCAACGGTTAAAAATTACACAGGGAATAGGAATATGCGAACGCGTTGGTCTTTTTACGTTTATTCAACGTTGAATCAATAATAATTTTGACGAAAATGATGATAATAAATATGTAGTTAAAATATAATAATGACATTTTGTCACACGAATAGTCAAAGCGTGTATATTATATGGTGTGAGTTCGTGTCGTGTTTATTTTAAACTAAGCGACCGGAAACATTTGAAAGCCATATATCATGACGAAAACAAGTATTCTATTTAGTGGAGAGCATGTCAAAAGTTATTTGTCACTATTGTAATGATTTATGACGTATACGAATAAACGTATAGCTTTAGCTATATTTACTTACTATAATAATATGAAATAGTAAATTAACGCGTGTTTTTATAGTGTCGTTTAAACGTTTAAAGTCTCGTCTTTAGTGTAGGCATTAATGTGTTGATGATTCTATTTGCTTCTCCCTCCCCCACCGGTATAATATATAGAATGATTTTTCTAAAAATTATGCTATCGAAATGGTTCGGGAATAGAGAAAACAAACTTAATATTTCTCTATAGAACCATTTAACCTACTCAAGGGAAAAAACTCCAAAAGAAAATAAAACTACCACGAATGAGTTTTCTTTTCCTTTTGGTTTCCCGACTTTCCAAGAGAGCCTTAACCACTACTGATAACGCCTTCCATATCTCCGACTATCCAAGACGATTTCCAATCCATCTAATATATTCATAAATCCCGACTTATCTCGTAAACCCATTGCTTTCTTGGTTTTTTTATTGATCTTTTCCTGACTAGGTGAAACTCCATATATCTGCCCTGACTGTAAGTTGCTTTATTTTTGCACATCGAGTGATAGAAGCTGAACCATTGTAACTATTGCGGTCCCTTTAGGTAATTTTATAATTTTTGTAATTTCAGCGTTTTCACCGTTATCCAATCAGAGGCAAGAGCAACTAACATATAAATTGATAAAAATATTTGATTATCATAAAACACTGCACGCCCGTTAATTGATGAAAAAATTGAAATAAACCAACTTTAAAGGAGTAATACATACTGCAAATTTTATAGTTTGGGATATTCTGGCGTTTTCCAATTCCATATCTTTATAGAATGTAGATAGCTTATCAACCATATGAAATTCTGATAATTTATGTTCAAAAATTACTAAAAATTTGTGACAAAATTTACTTAAAAAAAAAATTAATCTACGTGCAATAATTATTTTAATTTTAGTTGTTTACTAATTAAATTTAAAAAAAATTATAAATTATTTACCATGACGATCACTGGTTTCGTTTTGATTTTTTTCGCACGGGCCGCATACCTTAACGTACTGATCGTTTCACTGGCGTTCGATTTCGCCGGCGAAACACACGCTATCTGTTTATAATGAAAAAAAAAAGAAAATGATTACTTCGTTATGACTTAATAAAGCAAATATTTCGACATGTGTCAACACAGTCCGCGCACTAATGTCAATCGTTTGTATGCCAATTGTTATATAAATATAATTGACTGGAAACGCCGGGTGGAATACACGTTTAAAAAAGTATTCTGATTAATATTTGTTCAGACACTTATTATTACGTGACGGATAGTTTTACCGGTTTATAATGTATTATTGTTATTATTTTAATATGAGTGTTTTAGGTTCGTTGTACTTTTAAAATGTTATTGAAAATAAAAATTCGTTAATTGAAAAAAAAAGACTTAGGCCGTCCCTGACGGAGAAGAGGTTTTAATCAAATCTCAAATATTAATATAAAATATAAAATATTAATCATATTTGCGATTCGAAAAAAATCGGATAAACCGATAAAATTTAAAATTATCCATGTCATATTTGATTTTGAAATGTGTAGTTTGAACGATTCTGTCACATGGGTAGTATCAAAAATAAATCGTCGATCAGAGTGCTTCAATGTATATTATAAATTTATGATAGTGCTACGTAAATAATTGTTATTTTGAAAATATAGGTAACCGGAGGTGTTATATTTTATTGCCCGATCGGTTTTTCGTCTATAAAAATTGATAGGTTGTCAGGCAGTGATATAGCCAAGATTTTTAAATGGGGAGGGGGAGAGCAAATTATAAATTCAAAATTATGTGTTATGTTAATTTCTTTAACTACATTTAAATATATACTACTTAAGCATTACAATTTGAACATATATTTCATACACCATAAAATAATATAAATGAAGCAATGAAGCGTATAAACATAAAACGATTACAAGTATGATAACAATATTAAAAAATACGACGATTGCTAGGAGGACAATGGCTCCTTCAGTGATTTCAAGTATAAAATAAAAACCTACTTTATGTAAAACTACAAAGGATTTAGATAAAACAGGAGTGAATGAAGAAACTTAACCTATACCTGTTGCACGTTGGTCCAAACTTGTAACAACTCCAAGAAATTTAGGTTTATTTATAAACCCGATTGAATAAAAAATCTGGTTGATAAAAAATCACGACGGGTTTTGATAAACCATGCGGAGGAGGAAAATTAAAAAACTATGCTAGAATGGACACGGAAATTGTAGGTAATCAGGAAAATACAAAAGTAACAAGTAGGGCCCGGATTTAGATGCACTAAAAATCATCGAAAAAAGTACTAAAAAAAGTTAAAAATGCCTTTTAAAAGTTCATTCTACCGCGAAAATGTCCTTAAAATATAAGGTAAACATTTTTTACATTTATTAGTTTATTGAGTTATTTAGGGCAGTGTTATTTTGTTAAAAAAAAAAAATTAAAAAGTTTGACTTGTAACTATAGCGACTATTATCGACGATAGTATTGACTGCAAAAAGGCTATATTTGACTAATTGACTGGAAAATCCGAAAAAAACATGGGTAATATTTTGAATTGTTTAAATTTAAATTATTTCTTTATATTATAGGTTAAATATACCAAGCATATTTATTATATGGTCGTATTATGTATAAATACTTATAGTATAGTATATTTTAGTATGCTCGTATATTTTACAAATATATTATGAAACGACAAAAATGAATGAAAAATGGTAAAAAAAAAAAGACGTCCTAGGATAATGGGGACGGGTGCAGCCATTGTTATAGATAATTAAATGTATACCTGTATACAGAGTTGTGTATGCCTGTATGCGGAGTTCAGTTGATAGTGATGCTTTGTCAACAATATATATGTCATTTTATAGTGAAATAATTAAATAGACTTTATTTATTTTTTTTAATATTATTAGTTTAATGTTATACCGATTTTTCTAATTTTCTTAAGTTTTTCCCGGTTTTCCCATGTTTTATTCTAGTTTTTCATGTTTGCTGGGAAAACTCCTGAGAAAATCAAAAAATTACTTCTCTAAAGTAATTTACTAGTAAAATTTCCTATTAGAAACATTGGTATCATTAAAAGTTGGAGCAAAATTTCAGGTAGAAAAGTTTTGCACATGAAAAAAAATCGTAAAATTTTAGTAATTTTAGTAATATTTCGAATATTTTCTCGTTTTTCGGTTTTTCAAATTTGATAAGAAAACTCTTGAGAAAAGCGAAAATTGACCTGCTTAAAGTACCTTTCCATGCCGAATTTTTCAGAAAAGGTGTTTACATGTTGAAATCCGGGCCAGTCTTCTAGTAGAAAAGTTGCGCACAGAAAAAAAAAACATCTTTGTAAAACTAAAAGCTTCTTATTCGCTGCACTCAGAATCTAAAATGCAAAAAATTGCAAAATAAATATTTCACCTTGAGTCTGTGTTACATGAATCAAATTATGTCCTTGGAAATCATTATCTTATATCACTAAAAAAAAGGTATATTTTGTATTGAAATCCAGGCCCTAGTAGCAAGGGATATCCGTTGGTTGGTATGAATTGTAATTATCATAATTTTATTTATGTTCTCAAGCATATTTTATAGGTTAGTTTGTTAAAATATCATCAAAATTTTACTAAACGTGCTGTGGACTAAGATAAGTGGGTTCGTTTTCATTATTAATTTTCCGAATGGCGTTTTGTGTACGTTTTCTAATTTGTTTATTATAATTAGAAAAGATCAAATACAAAATTAAAAACAGAGATCGCGGGGGGGGCTGTCGATAGAATTTTTATAATGTTATTATCATTACCATCAACGTGACGCCGGTGCCGGCTAAGCTGTCGGACAAGAGTTTGGTTAGTTTGCTGTCCCGGTACGGGATGTGACCGTTCCGTTTCTTCGGATCGCTCAGTGACGCTATACAATAGCCTTAGTATAGAAAAAAAAAATAATGATTATATATATACGTATTATCAGTGATTAAAACAACGTCCCGATTGCCCGCACCCGTCGGTTCCCCCCACCCGTGCCGCGGCGGGGGCCGACTGTTCCGTTTGACATGTCGAGGCGCACTGATATTATAGTACCTTTACACCTTTTATAGTATACTTATGTATGCACACACGGACACTTGACCAAATGCGTAAGGGCACCATCGATCGCCAAAGGGTAATTTGTTTGTTTCTTTTACATTTTAACTTGTCTAATAGGGGACGACCAACGCAAGAAAATACCCTTTCATTACTTATTCAATGGCCGCCAAAAGGTCGACCTCGACAGCGATAATTCCCCGCATAGTGACATATATCGATCGCAGACGGTTAAATAACGGTATATTATTCTTATTAATATTTTTACGTGATGTACGGAAAAAGAAATTAATATTTATTGACGATGACATTATATTATAGTTTTGTAAGTGTGCGTAAACGCGATGGTGATTACGTCGTAGCACCCATTGTTTCGAAAAATGAATACTTTCAAGTGCAAAATAACCCGTTTAAAATGTATCGTGTAACCATTATATAAAATAATTTAATATTTACATATTGTGCGATTGAACGGATTAACGAGTTGTATATTAAATGTTTTACGATGGAAACGTTCCGTTAATCATTTTCTGCGGTTAATAATAATTGAGTATATCTTGTTTGTTGTTACGGCAAAAATAGTATGATCTCGGTTAACGTTCGTTTGTAAACTATACCGATTTTCGGTTTTACAAATCTGTGTTCGATGAGGGGGTTTTTTTATATGTTGTCATTTTATAGATAGTAAAAAAAGGACTACGAATCTAATTCTAAATCTTTAAGTTCGAAAATTGGCGGACTTACGATGACTGACAACAACAATGACATCGAGAAGCCGGATTTTTAAATTTAAATATTTTTGTTGGAACTCACACTTGAATTTTTGAGTTTTCCGTTTAATTTGATTGATTTCTTGGTTTCTCTGACCAGGAAAAATAATTGCTTTAATTAGTTAAACCTAATTCAGAATTGGGTTTTCTTTGTAACGCTTATTGTTGCATATTAACTATGATTTTTAAGTATTTAAAGTATTTAATCTGCTCTATATACAAACTATTCCTTCCGAACTTCTCACCTACCACAGTAGCCTACCCGTGATGTGTTGAAGTACGTCCTGTTCAGCTTTTGTTTTTTTTTTCAAAAGATTACTTTACCTAAAACCATTAAGCTCTTGTTGATGTTGTTCGCTTCCGCCAAAGTTTTCCCTTCACTCATTGTCTTCTTGGTCATTTCACTGCCGGCTAAATCGACAAAATTGATTTTGCCCTGTTTCGTAATGAAAACACCGTCCTCGGACATCTGAAAAAGCATGTGCTGTACAAACGTTGAAGAAACTGCAGAATATTATACACAGTGATCTATTTATTTTGAGTAGATAGCAAATATTTCCATAGCAAATTTCTCGAAGAATTTTAAGTGAATTAGATTTTTTTTTCATTAGTCATTATGAAATCATTGAAGTGATATTTTAACAAATTTTTAAATTTATTACCACTATTTTTTTCAAAAAAATGTTCTCTATATGTGAATTTGTGTTTGAAATTAGGATTTCTATTGGAAACACTGATGTGTATACTCATTTAAGGTATAAAAGAGCAGGGGTAAAAAATTGAAAACAATAAAGTTTAAACGATTGCTTAATATATTATAATTGAAGAAAAAACAGAAATCAAATTTACTTGAATTCCTCCGAGAAAATCGTTATGTCTTTCTAATAGCCCGCAAGATTATTTCAGGGGCGTCGTCAAGACACATAATTTATACATGTTATAATATGTTAGGTATCCGTTTTAACCGTTTAAATTTTAAATCGATTATTAAAGTCGGTATTTAATCCCTAAACAAATGTAAATATCGCGTACAAGGCTAAATAAACGTCCAAAACCAGTGCAATCGTATTACTATCACGTATTTTACTTGAAATTTAAAGCGATTTAAAATTATTCGTTTAAAATCAATGACAGCATTGGTATTTTAATGCTGCCTTTATTCGGAATGGAAACAATATAGGCACATAACCACCAGCTGTTATCACGATGTAGACAATAACACCGCGTATACACACGTAACATTCACGATAGAGACGATAGTACTTATTATTGTCGTTGTCCCCGTGGGGTTTTAGCCGTTTAGTGTTACTCAACAAGAGCCGATTAAAAAGCGACCGAGTGATATCGAAATAATAATTATTATGTTTATGTGACATAATTATTATTCGGACGGAATTTGGATAGCAAATAAATTTCGGACACTCGTGACACGATTGTAAATTCGAAATATATGTGACGTGACCGATTAACCCGTTCGTATCGTTGAGTTATTAACGGGGCTGTAAATTAAATGATGCACTAAAAAACTAAATCATATTTATTTTCTTATTAAAAATAATGTATCGTTATATTTTATTCATTGATTGTCGTAAAATATCATATCATATTAGGTATCAGGAATGAGTAAGTAATATTAGTAGACCGGTGAAACGTTCGGCAAATAAGTAAACATTATAGTTAAATACTAGACTAAAAATAATTTTGCACATAACAATGCCCAAGCCCAGAATTATAGTCATATCGAAACTATGGAAATAGCAATTAAATATTGACCGAATCCATTTGCATATATGATGTAGCAAAATAAAAATACAAAATCCATTACCCTGGTTATTAGTGGTATAAATTTTATTGTATAGATTGCGATTCATTTTCGCAATATGGGGAGGAGGGTAGGGGCAACGATACTGTAATATTTTGTGTTTTACATGGGATTTCCTTCGGCTGCTCGTTAATTATTATTTATAATTTTAGCATTGGACGCAATCCAAGAGAAAAAGTAATTATTGAAATGTGAAAATCGCATATTTTATAAACGTTGGCACGTAATTCTGGAAATGTTTTAAATTTTCCACGGCTTATAGTGGGTATATCGGTTGTATAAAACTACGAGACGGAACTTATAAGGAGAAAAAAAAACAATACCTACAAAAGAAAAACCAAACAAATTTGTGATGATACAACGATCGCGAATTTAAAATTAAATTGTATAGACTGCACTTTTCGTACGTCTGTGACTTTAACCACAAATGAGTAATTAAGAACAAGGAATATAATGTATGTACTCGGATGAGCAAATCTGTAGTTTTAATCGCTTATTACTTATTCAAACTTACTATTATGTAATCATAAAGTCTAGAGTTCTTGAAAATTAAATTTTCGGAAATGTTATGGCTCTAATTTTCATCATAATTTATGTATCAATATCATATGGATTAAATCCCGTTTCACTAGTAATATCATCAATACTATTATAATCACTCACTTGCTGTTCTGACGTAATATACACCGTTAACATGGTATGACTTCTACTGGAACATTCGTTCATATTGTGACTTCCTACTGTTCTGTTCTTCATACCTAAACATATTGTTACAGCCAGTAATGAAAAACATTAGATTAGGTTTTGAAATCTACACGAATGTATTAAATACATCGTATTGTAGTAATTTTAGATTCGGTGTGTAGCGAGTTTTACTATGATGTGTATTTTTTTTATTTTGTTCATGTAAACACCTTTTCTACCAAAAATATTGCTCCAATGTATAGAGCGTATAGATCTTTTTCTGAAAGGAAATTGTATGTAGTTGGCTCATTTTTTGATTTTTCAAAGGATTTTCAAAATAATTGAAAAACTCCGAAAGAAAATTATAGGTAAAATGGCAAATATTTATGGCACACCGCGGCTTTAATTTTTTAATTCTTTTTAATTTTTGTAAACTATGTTTTCTACCAGAAATATTGCTCCAATCGAAAAATAGCAAGAGATTTTGTTCCTTTCAATATACAGTCACTGACAAAGAAAGTAATTTTTTGATATTTAAAGTAATTTTCATAATAATTGGCAAAACCAAAAATAAGAAGAAAAATACGATTTTTTTTTTCAAATTACGGCGCAACGATTTCATTATTTAAAATTTTTTAGATTATATGTTTTTACATGACCTTTCAAAAATAACATATTTTCTAAAAGAAAATGTCTTGATTTTGAGTAGGAAAGCTATTATTGGATTTTCCGTATAGTTTTCCTAAAAATAACGGTTAATTATTTTTTGTTGTTATTCGGTCAAAAAATTACTGCAGAGATCTGTAGATTTTACAAAATAAAAATATTGGCATTTTGCAGGCATGGTAAAATTGTCTAAACATTCTAACTACTCGTATTTTGAGGCTATAGGTATTTGATATTTTCGTGTTTTTATATGGTAGTTATCTGTTATTAAAATTATATGACTTAAGTGAAATGCTTGAAATTATAAAATAATGTACATTTTAAGTTATATTCAGTGGTCTAAAAACAAATTTGAATTTAATTTATTTAAGTTATGCACGAAACTGTGGTATTTTGAAAGAGAAAGGTTGGGAATAGTGAACTACTGTGCCTGGCCTTTTATCATTTTTCTGGCAACTCTAGCTCTTCCTATTAAAAATATCATGTGATATTTCATGCCTTTTATTATACCTTCTTCCAGCACGGCTTGCAAATCGTCTAATTCTTCGCAATCCACCATAAACAGATTGTCCACGTAGAAGTTACGTGCTTTCCTGGACCATCTCACGTCCAGCGGTTTTCTGACGGTTCCAGGATTTAATAAATCTATCACCTACAATTTTATATAGAATCGTTTATTTACTTACTGGGTTATAAAATATTATAATAATATATTAATTTTGTATACATATATACAAAATAAACATTGAGTGAAGTGTGTGCGGGTTCAACGAACGATATGTCAATATACGTTCTCGTGTCGTTATACTTGTTGTCATAATGTTAAAAAAAAAAAACGAAAATATAATAACGAAATAATCGTATTTGAACCTTACATATTATGATGCCTATACAAGTTCAATGACTGGACACGTTTGATACGTCATGTAGGCGTTAACGATAATAATAATATTATATATTATATTGAGTGCGGAATGATTCATATTCCATTATAATGTTGCGTATAAATATTATTATAGAAACACAGCAATAATAATAATAATAAATTAATAACGAACATATAAAACTAAGTTCAACGAACTCCTTATCGATTCAAACGCGTGAGTGAGAGTGTTGAATTATTCAACGAAATAAATGCATTTTTTGTTTTTTCCCTTATACGGTATAATATATTATTATTTTTTTTTTCGGCGAATTACTTTTTCGTTGTAAATTTCCAAAAATGACGCCTTGAGAACGAAATGGAGATCTTGTCGTTGTTGCACCAACCGGAATAGATACATAAACGATCGAAATACCAAGCCGTGGTCCTTGGAGAACGGTTCGATACGCCTGTTAAAAAACTAGAAAAATATTG
The DNA here is from genome assembly GCA_902439185.1 of Cinara cedri. Classification (NCBI taxonomy): domain Eukaryota; kingdom Metazoa; phylum Arthropoda; class Insecta; order Hemiptera; family Aphididae; genus Cinara; species Cinara cedri. The sequence continues at coordinate 1,030,025 of CABPRJ010000952.1, read as the reverse complement.
AGACAATGATATTAATATAAATAAGTAATACGGTCGTTAATTGTATTATTCAATGAAACAAAATAGGGTAGAGGTGGTACAACGTTAAGAACTCGTGAACTGGGTAAATTTAATTCGTATAGTGTATACATGTTATATTATTGTGCATAAAATCATCTGAAGCTATAATATTAAAAATAATTCGAAATGTGCTTCAACAACACGTACACAATTTGGTGGGCGAGTTCGTAATAACACGATTTCATGGAATCTAGTATTTTATAACACGGTTGGGTGGATTTTTCAAGTTCCTTTTTTAAACATATTTTTAGTTCCTATTAAATATAACTTATAATGTATCTTATGAAGGTATTGGTGGTTTAGTTCTCAGAATATCTTCAGAAACACATATTTTTTTAGAGAATTGATTTGAACGCATTTAGTATATTATTTTGTTTTTTTTTCTATTGAGTAAAATGCACAACAAATAACTCACCGAATTTGGGAAAAAATTTAAAGTGCACGTAACAAGCTCTGAAAATTTGAATACCTACAAGCGGTCGAAAATACCTTAAATAAATAAATATAAATAAGCCAGCATTTTTAAATTTTCAATTTCCATAGGAGAAAGTTAATACTCGTACACTAGTGTAGTTGAATTTTGGAATTTTCGCATATATTTTGTGTTTGTTTCTATATTAATTGATTAATTTAGTTGGCAATTTGGCGAACGAGTTCCACTTAAAATATTGATATTGGTTAGGTATATAAAGTCCAAATAAAATAGTGATACAAAAAAAAAAAAAAAAAAAAAAAAAATGAAAAAAAAATTAACGAATAAAACTATGTGCAATGGCAAAAAAAAAAAAACTTTTTTTGCGATCAGTGAATATAATTATAGGATCTAGGACATTATATATAAAATATTCAAGGTTATCATTATGCGCAACAAAGGCGATTGACATCATTGCCACTGATGAAGGACTTTTATTCACCCGGGTCAATTAAAATGTGAAAGAACGAAACTTTGCGTTTAATCAAAAAACGATTCAATAAACGCAATAAATGCCCTTCTTGTAAAAGTTGTTAGTATTTTTATATAGGTTATAGTAATTTGGTTTAGTAATTTTGATAAAACGGATTTTCCAAATATAATCGAGAAATAAACATTTTGAAATAAATCAAAACATTGTCACATTATTGTGAAATAAAAACAATAATATGTTCGTAATTTTATTAAAATTGTATAAGTTATTAAGATGATCGTTAAGTGGTTTGTCTTTCTCACACTCGTCTGATATAAATTATTCATTATAATGTTCAAAAACTAAAAGTCAGTGATAATGTTGATAATATTGAATTATTAAAGATAATATAGAAACAATTAAGGTATTGAAGTTAAGATAGCGGTTTGATACCTGCGTGTATTGTCTCCGTTTTACAAATGTATGATATACCAAATTTGTGTTTAGCAGAGATAACTTTGTGCTGTTCATTTTAATTTTAGAGTAAATTGATCACTTTGTAGTGGATTGATCACCGGTAAATTGATCACGAACAGCAAATTGGTCGCCTGTCGAATTGATCTCAAAAGAAAAAAAAGAAAAATTATATATTGATTTATATTGACTTGTCTCCGGTTTATACTACTTAAGTATTGTTACTAAAAAAATTAAATAATTTATTGGTTTTTAACTCAGTTCTATGTAGACTTGGTTAGAAAAATTGTATATATATTTTTATTAATATACATATATATATATATATAAAAGAAAGTATTATAGTATAATATGTACATCGTACACAAATATTTAATTAAAATATAAAATGTATAGATAAATTGTTTAATGTTTATGTTGAAAGTTATGGGTTATTCTTTTTAAAAAATCCTTTCAGAATGCCCTTGACCAACTATTCGACTTTTATACAAGTAATATTAATAACATACATTGAATATAGTTTAATAATAAAAATTTTGAAAATATTGGAACAAGAGAAAAACCAACAAAATGTTGGTGTATGTTGAATGTTAAATGTATTAATTTTATTAATACTAATTAACAATTTAATAGTTTTAAAAGGAATACTATTTTGTTGTATACACCCGAGAAAAGTCTTTATAAACAAATATCTTCTTTTTTTTTTTTTGGCGATCAATGTCTGGCCACCAATTCGTAGCCGTGATCAATTCATCGAAATCCTAGAATATTATCTGTGCAACGATGTTGGTTATTTTTCGATATTTTCCCTTTTAAGCGAGATATGATTATAGGAAATATGAAAATTTAAAAGTTCTTAACTGTCCGTTCTACAGCCAGTGTAGATTATACTTATGTATTATATTATACAATTATAAAATAATATTCCGTATTTACGGTACAAACTCTGAAACTACTCGACCGATTTTCATAAAATTTGCGTAATCAGATTCAGCGAGACCAACAAGAAAAAATTAACTCCCTCATAACCCTCCTTCATATGTTATACATTTAATTAGGTTCCATTAAACCATGTTACCCGCGTACTCGCCACATAATTCCGTATGTGTCGCTGTGAAAATACTCGGACAATATAATGCCGCCACCATATCATGTGGCGTGTTAACGTACACCCTGTATACGGGTAATATTGCATTATAAACGGGTATTATCGGACCGATATTGAAATTTAAGCGAGCGCGGTCGGGGTGTTAAACGACGGTACCTATAAGGCAGGTACCCGGAGGCGTCCATCTTCAAACATAATATAATACATATATATATATGTACTTCAGCGATTTCCCGTTTCGGCGCGGAGAGGAAATTGAACTGACCTCTGCGGGTGAAAAACGACGGCGACCTACCATCGTTGCATCAGGTGAATATCAAAATCCGATCGAGGCGAGCAAACGAAAACACACTTGCGACGATGACCGGCGAAATTATTAAAATTATTATGATAATATTTTAATATTAAAAAAATGATCGGAAACGAAAACAGATTCTGTACGAAGTCCTGTTATTAATTTTGTGGATAAATTTAAATTAAGAATAATTGCATTGTGTTTTTCCTTATTGTTCAATAAAATTACAAACGAGTTCAAAAAAAATACTTCCCCAATGCTCTGAATGAGAACATTTGTTTCTAGAAATCTCACCTGGTTGTGATGTTTGGAATGAGATTTCTAGTCAAAAACTCATTTACACAAAAAAAAAAAAAAAAAAAAAAAAAAAATAAATAAATAAATATATGCACACGTCATAATATTATAGTAAAACCAAAACTCCGCACGGAATCTAAAAGAGATCAGTAGCCGGCGGATATGAGTTTTTATTTGATTTTCTTTTTCCCGAGGTGCAGAAAGATGCGCGAAACGTTTCACTATAAATTACGATGGCTACCGAATTCATCCATCACTCGATCAGCATTTTTTTTTCCGTTCAACAAGGGAGACGGTCAAATAAGCCGTCTTCTTTCCTTCTTTTCGCAGTGCTCGCTTTTTACTTGTATTGATTTTTGCTCGCCACCTAATATAAATCGCATAACCCGCAATATATGCCGCAGGTAGATATACTGTTATATTTGCTAAAAATCCATCGGTTTTTTCTCTAATAATAATAATAATTATTTTAATATCGTGTATTTTTTGTTTTAATATTATTGATACCACCACGGTATCATACCATCATCTAATACTCGCCGACACCCCGATATCGTCGGTTGAAATTTTTGAACGTTGTGGAAGGGTATATTGGAATGATAAAAAAATTAAAAAAATTGACTGATGTATTTTGATGCTCTCCAATCCTGCGTCAAATTACAGCAGCCATTAGTATGCTATAAACGACTCATTGCACCACGACCTCTTTGTATTGACATTAAATAAATTTGCATATCAATAATTTCAAAAATCCTAACAAAACATTCAACATTCATACAAACCATCTTATCAATAGCCTCGCTTTCAAACAAATTCTAGACAACACATCTCGTCACTTGAAAGGAAATTGGTGTACGGATATCCTTTATCCTTAAAACAAAGACCCTTTAGGGGTTTCATTGTTGGGCTTTCCTGCCTTCTTATTCTTCTTAGTCATTTATATCATATTTCCTTAATGTATAATTTACCTAGTTAAAGATTGAAAATATAATTTTATACTAAAATAAATAATAATAGTTTTAATAAAAGAAAGGTTTTTTTTGTGTGTGTCGTTTCTCGGAATCGTTTTCGTGCCTAAATGATTTATCACCGGTTTTAATTTGAAAATATTAACGAAATAATTGCTCGACTGACCTAAACCAATGATGGCCTCCAAAAACGCGACGAAAAGTGTGTGTGGGAGGGGCTGCACTCTCAATTATTTTACACGACGTTTTTGACTTAATGAAAATCCACGTTTATCACTCGTTACCCAAACTCCATATTTTTGAACTAAATACAATAATTCGTGACCATTTTCATAATCGACTTTCACTGTAAAACAGTAAGATTGTTTTAGAAAATTTCGAAGTAAGCCAATACTATTGAGGATGTCGTAATCGGACGCTCTATCTCCCGCTGTGACGTATTTATTTACTGGAATATATTAAGGAATTATATCTACTTCCTAGATTCTTTTTTTAGTTTAGTACTATTTTTGTGAATATCTATTTTTTAAATTTAAATTTCTTCACTTTTTAATCGGAAAAATCAACGCGTTATCAAATACAAAATGAGTACCCATTACAGTTGATATATTCAAAAACGTATACATTTTTGCGTTTTAAACAAAATTATATATTCAAATGACATTAGATTACTTAAATAATAAATTAATAAATAATAACTAATCACCTAAGTAAATACATTTGTATTTGTAAGTTAATTAATTTCAATGATAATTTTAATATTTAGGGCAAATTGAATTATAAATTACCTACATGAATATAAATTAGTAAAAAATTGTTTTTTTATTTTTGATTCACGTTATACAATATAACATAATTTCCAAATTTAATATCTCTATCATTGGAAAAATCGTAAATACGCCACGGACTATCTCCGTCCTACAAATGCGCGATTTAGAAAATTTGCGTTCAACGGGACTAACCTTATGTTATCTGTTTTAGTATTAGAGTTAGTTGACCTGAAAAATTATGTGCTTATATTTAGATCTTTTATGAGCTATAAGCGATTAATAAGCATTTTTAATTCGTTATATCATGTTTTCAATCATTAAATATATATTAATTTGTATGTATTAAAATTAAAGTGCGAATTTAATTCGCTATTGTAATTAAATATAACAGTATAATTGATTTATAACGACATTGAAAAGATTATTAAAAAATCATATTTTATTTTTAAATTTTATCCGTTAGCGTGAAATTGAATTATACAGAGACTCCGTTACCCAAACATCTTTTTTTGTTTTTTTTTTTTTTGTATTCTGTATATTATTCAGTCTCATGTATTAATTCAGTTTCATTTAATTGCGTGCATAGGGTAATGATTAGAAGTTATATACTCCCTAATTTGCTTAAAAATACAGCAAATATGAGTTTTTGTTTTGTAATTTTATCTTGACATTTTATTTTCTAACAAAGTAACTAGGGAAACAACTTGATTTATTTAAAATAAATTTGCTTTCTTTTTTCAGCTTTCGAATTTTCATTGTTAGGTTAAGTTATTGATTATAAATCCTTTCTAACCAAAAATTCTTTGGAATACCACTGGGTTTTATAAGTTTCGTATACAGGATGATTTTTTTTATCACAGACCGGCGATTAGAAACGGAGATGTTGAGTACATTTGATTTGTTCAATCATCAATTTTTAATTGTTTTATATTCGGAGCATAGGATCAGATGTATTGGATTTACTATTTATTTATTGTAGCTGTTAAAAACTTTTAAAATTTTGCTCCAATCAATAGCGAGATCGGTTTTTGCAAAATTTTGATGCATTAGTAAAGTCATTTTTGAATATTTTTTGAAGTTTCTGTATTAATCTGGAGAAAAACCGTGAATATGTACGCAATAAATTAAATGTTTGAAAAGTTAATACAAGTTAAGTAATTCTTATAGTACTATAAAAATTCCAATAATTTGCAGTCATGATTTTTTGTTTCGAAGATAAATATTGTTCCTATTTTTTAGTTTTAAATATCGTGACATTTCGCATACGATTTTTCAATATATGTGAATAAAATTTGTTTGGTCTTTCAAAAATCTTCAAAAATTGTATACAAAGTTCACCATTCGATATCGCTGTCGTTTTGTTAATTATGTATACCATGATTTTCAACTCATTCTTATCGCATAACTTTCAGTTAACCGTATCAACCGACAATAGTCGGTTTATCAACGGTAAATTCTTATGGTGATTGGTGGGATTTTAATTCATCGTTATAATGTATGTATGTGCATTGTATATAATACCCAAAAATGGAATTTTAACAAGTTATTACTTTAGAAGTATTACCGGTCAAAAAACTAACGGAAATACTGAATTTTCTATGTTAATAAAAAAAAAAAAAAAAACTTTAGGACGAGACGATAATATTAAAATATATACATAAAAGAATTTAATTTCTTTTTTCGTTTAAAATGTTTATTACGTGTTTTACGTATAGTCAATTTACTTATGGAGAAAATTCAATTTTCTCTTTGAAAAAAAAAAAAAATTTCTATGCATTACTGACTTGATATTAACGGAGTGAAAAGCGATTATATTATAAATACTCTTATGTACTTACTAACTATAGTCTATAAATCTCTTTCACGTTATTTAATCACTGTTTCTTCGATTGGTTTGTTACATAAATGATTACACCAACAATTGCGCATAGTAGTGTTGTTAGACAGTTAATCGCGCGGGACAATAATCATTGAAATAATTACTGAGTAGACAAAATCGATTTGTACAAATAATACCGTTTTGTGAGTAGGAACGTACCTAACCACGATTTACGAATGCGCTTAAATCGCAATAATATGAAATAATAGTGTTTATTGTATTTTCGGTTGTACACGAATTGCGTCTCAGAATAAAAAATCTGATGAGTGACTATATGAATTGCTTACAGGGATTCTTATTTGAATGACTCACGAATTACGTCTGTTCTATCAGAAAATTATATTTGCATCAATTATACCTACTTTGCGGTTACACCCCAGTTTTTTTTTATAGATATTAATAATGATAATATCAAATCAATAACGAGAGACCAGATTTTTATTGATTAATGTACAGATTATACTTTTATCAAACTATTTAATTTAATTATATACATAGAACTATTTATATGCCATCTGTTTAGTCATAGCTCGTTTCTCTAGTTATGATGTTGTGCTCGTAATCTTGTTAATAAAAAGACTTCAGTAAATAAAAAAAAATAAAATATTATTTTGTACATAGATGGACACAAATTTTGTTATCGTAAAACATTAAAGAATGATAATAATACTGTTACATCTTTAGTTAAATTTGACATGCCAAAATACATATATAGATCCCTATTTGGGTGGCATGTTCGTTGAAGACGTCTATGCATATGACAGTTGTTCATGTAGAAAAGCGATTTCTGGACGTAATATATGTACAGCGGTTTTTTCGGACGACTTACCATACCCGGCGGCCCGGTTAGCGTGTGCGTTTTCCCGCTGCCTGTTTGTCCGTAACAAAAGCAGGTGGTGTTAAAACCTTCGGCAGCCATCTCGATGAGTTTCTTGATCCCCGAATACTGGAAGACGTCCTCTTGCGTGGCGAGAGGTTCGAAAACCACGTTGAAGGAGAACAGTTTGGTTTTCGGGCCATTGGATCCACCGATAATCGACTGTAGCCCGTCGATCTAAAAAAAAAATTAAAGACAGTTTAGTGTAATATAGTATTAATTTACTTTTGTTTTATTTAATTTCTTAGAAATTGTGTTTTTTTTGGTTTCTTTTTCAGGTCTATGAATTATTGATAAGGCTTTTAAATAAAAGTTTTAGTGTATACTACCGTAAATCGTATAAAACATGAGATTAAACAATTGTTAGAGAAATGTCAAAATGTTGAATATTTTTACAAGTAGCTATATAAATAACTTAATAATTATTAGTTTTTATCGAAGTGTCTCTTATCTGGTTATTCTATAGTTGAAATGAATTATATATGTAAACTAATTTCAAAAATAATTACTTGTATGTGAATTAGTACGTTACGTTGAAAAATACAATACATATTCATAAAAGATATTTAAAATAAAATTCACTTCGTGTTTAGAAATAACATTTCGTTATTATTTTTAAACAATATATAATTATTTTATATTTGAACGTGGTAGTTATCACATTAGATAAATGTTCTTGATCAAATTGGAGCGCAGTATTTAAATTATTCTTTTAATATGATTTATTTTAAGAAAATTTGTCACAGTATATATTACAATCAGTGTTAAATCAATAAATTATTTTAGTTAGTACCTAATTAATACTCCCTATCTAAAACATGAATTATAAAAAAATTCCAAAAAAGAGTTAATACTTTCCGAGATAATAAGTCTTATATTCGGATTATTCTGTATACGCTATACAAGTGCTTTAACGAAATCTTTTCATCTATTTTTATCAGTTATCTGCTTCTTATATACAATCATTAATTTCCTCGATATATTTACTAAATCGATTTATAACCAAAGTTCTGATATTCAGAAATGTTTTGTATCCATAAGATTAGAAGACATGGCATTTACGAGTCAAAGGAAATTTAATGTCACATGTGTTAGCAATAACGAACTCAAGGAACTTAATATATTATATATATTTGAAAAAACCTGATCGAATTTTTCCAAAATAGATCAAAATGTTCCCGGATTAATATGACACTATGCGATGGGATGTATAAATTTGATTATGCACAGAATTATTTATTTGGAAAATTATTTTTACGTATACAAATAAATAATATTATTTTTTATTATAAAATTATATAAAATAAAATCTAAATTATTATTCAAACATATTTATGGGAACAAAATTAAAAACGTAACATCAACTTTATTAGTAATATCATAGTTATTTTTATTCCTTGTTTTCTGATTGAAAAAAAAATTGTTCGACATTTACAAATTATATTCCAACGCAATAATGATATTTTTTTAACGGGAAGGAACTGTTTCACTATATTGCACCGATCAACAAATTAAGATATTATTTAATGTATGAAAAATAATATTTATAAAAAGCAGTCCTAGGATAATGAGAACGGGTGCAGCCACTGTAATAGGTAATTTAATATATTTCTGTTAGTAACGATTAACCATTGCTAATGAAAGGCAATCAAAACGAATCAAACGATTCTGAGTGGAGTACAGTGTCGTTGCTTTGTCAATAATATCATATCATATCATTACCATATCATGATAAAATAATTACATAGGCAACACATATGTTCTTTAAAAATATTTGTTCAATATTGTACCTATTTTTCCGGTTTTCCAGGATTTTTTTCGGATTCCCATTAATTGGGCAAATAAGTTAGAAAATAAAAAAATTGCCTCTTTAAAGTACTTTCGAGTCGAATAGAAGTTTAGGACGAGGGTGGCCGAAACCCAAATGGCTGGAATGAAGGCGAAGAAGGAGAGAAGATTGTGACGTTAAATATTAATATTACATTTATATATAATGAAATAAAAATATAAATATAAATAAATAAATAAATATCATTATCATTTAGGTCACGAACATGAAATTAATTACATTTTTTTTTTTTTACCAACTATCAAGTTGTAGGTTTATTATTTGTCGAAAAATTATGCAGCATTGGAATTTCATAGATCGAACGAATCGTGATAACTGATTCACCAACTTATAATATATTAATGAGCCAAGATCGGTAAAACACAATACTCGATCCCCGAATTTTTTTTTTTTCTTTTGATTATTTACTTTTGGGAATGTAATTACAAAAAAAAAAAAATAATAATTATAACAATAACAATAATAAAATACTGTTAGTATAGCGTGACATAATAAAATTCACGTGTTTACATAATTTTGTAACTAAAATGGATACTTATGGCGTTCAAATATTAGAGGCGTCACTAGATTAATGTATACGTGACCGTTTTTGGTGGTAAATTAATCAAATAAAATATAACCGTTGCTAAGAACAAAAAAAAAAATGCCTGCGCAGAATATAATATTATTTCGATAAAGTGACTATTTGTTTTCGAGGCTTTCATGTTGACCTGTTTAAAACGTCTGTATTACTAAAATTGATTTATTTTCTCTTCGCAGTGCATATACCGCAACTATTTTGAATTTTAACAGTAGCATAAGTATTTGCAATTAAGAGAAAACCACTATATCTATAATAAATCATATATTATAAATTTTAATATAATTATAATTTTTAATCATCGTCCAAATTTTTAAAATGTTAAACACATATTGTCCGGGAACGATTACTAAAATCGTTTAATAAATTATTAATATCGGAATAAAATTGATGATTAATGATTCGCTGAATACATAATACACAGACTTATTTAATAAATAGGCTTTTATTTTTCTATTTTCAAAAAGCAGATTTGTATTAAACATAATTGTCACGAGAAAACTAATTGTTTTTCAAATTATTTAGGTAGTTACAAATATAACATCCGCATGTTTTATTTATTTCGATTGGTATTCTTTCGGATGGTGTACAATTTCGCGTGACCCTATCGATCAATATTACTAATTAAATTTCGACATTACTGGCATAGGTGGATATTTTTAATTTTTGAAAACTAAGTAAAAAAAAAAAATAAATAAACATATACGAGGAAAAATAGTGGGATTTTAAGAGCGAAACGGGATGCAAGTCCCTAGATTTTATTTCCTGACGATAACGTTTATAAATATACTTTATACAAATATACTTGCCGTTTTGTTTACGATTTTAATTTGACCGATATCCACTCAGGTAATTTTTTAAACCGCAATATTTATATGTATAGCTTTCAAATTAAACAAATCAATAATAATAATTCAATAGGTATTCAGAATTGTGCTGAGGTGAGGTGAGCGAAACGGGATAAAAGTCTCCCGACCGGGGTGATGTGTCCAGTCCGTATGTGTGTTTATGGACTTTTTAATCAAATTAATACATTATCACATTTAAGAGGACGTATGAATATTTGAACATAAAAACCGTGTGTTGAAAAAACGAACGAATACGATTTAACGTAAAACAGCCGACAAAGCAAATTAAAAGAACAAAATAAGTTAATATTTAGGGATTGACACCACTAACAGCTAATGGCTACTATCCGTTTAGTTAAATATAAATGTATAAAAGTTCCGGTTCTTTTTTAACAACGTGAAAAAAAAAAGATCACTTTTTAATCTCGAATATTCATTATTATAACTATACCGCCGGGTTCGAGTAAATTGAAAATCAATACCTGCTATACCCTAGATAATATAATGTCGTTGTCTTTAATTTTTACATAACGAGTAAAACTTTTAAAATCACTTTAAAGGGTATTATTATTATTTTTTTATTTTTTTTGCGTGAACGTGTTTTTGAACAAATTATGTCATCGGGATCACTTTTAAATATATTTCCGAGCCGATGGATTTTTTTTTTTTATTTGTTCATAAATACCATTAAAATTGGCCGTATAATTATACGCTTGACCGTTTGAATATTGTACTCATAGAGTGATGTAAAATTTTTGAAATTTATACTCATGACATTTCCAAGGAGAAATTGCTGTAATTTTAATTCAGCTCACAATTTTGTATTAGTCTTTAATGATTAGTCGTTAGTCATTTTATATTAAACATGCTGTTAAAATAGATAGTCATCAATTTTGAATTTTGTTTTGTTAATGTAAGTTTATCCACAAATAATCATTATAAAATGTATAGTAATGAATTAATTAGAAATTAAAATATTAATTTTAATATCTTCACTTTTCTTTATTAACAAGTGTATTATATAATTACCTCCAAGGGATTCATTTTCATAATTTTCAACTTTATAAATCTCTTCATTTTCTGCTAATTGTTTGATACGCGTTAATAGTGTTACGTCATCTCAGAGTGATAATATGTTTTATTAAGTGATAAAATTTCTTATGAAGTATCGAAAAAAATATAGTTCAACATTTTTAAGTACTAATATATTAATTTGATTGTTGAAAATCTCATTTGATTAACACTTATTTAATAATAGTCAAGTTTTAGTTTATAGGTACTTATATTTTAATAGAATATGAGCATTTAAAATAATGTACCTATCTTTTTAATGGGTTTATTTTATCGTTTAAACCCATATGGTCGTATTATTACTGATAAGAAGAAAACGATGTGGACACTATTCACGCATATTAATTTTTAGTCTATTTGTAATTTGGTCTGGTTTTACAAAACGTACCTATCGCACAAACAAATATGTTTACTTATCGGTTAAGTTTCACATTCATGTCAGCAATTTGGTGGTTGTACCGTTATCAGTATCATAAATTATCAGTCGGTTTTAAATTCCGTTCATAGAGATGAGGTTTTTACAGTGTTGCTTTTTTTTTTTTTTTATAAAATGTCTTACCTACATCACTAATTGTTGTACTGTGACGTTGGATAGAAATCGACGTGTATGCAAACTTATACGAAGGACTTTTTAAGTCTGTTGACGAACACCGAGCACTTAAATTATATTTTATATTTTCGACATACGTTTGACGTTTTAATATAATATTCGCTCCTCACTTATACGACAGAGTAATAGACTACGTCCTATATGACTGCATAATAATATTAAAACGAGTTTGATAAAATAATTAAATATTTAATGCGAAAAGTTTAGGCGGTGCCATTAGAAGAACTAAATAATATATCGTAATAATATTATATTAATGTTATGGCATTTGATATTCCGATATTATCGTGCACAATAAACATTAATTATTATTGTACACACGCGTGCTGTTAAATTGCATACTCGACAAGCCGTCTTCTGGTCGAGTTCGTCGCCATTCGATAATGGCAACGATTCATGGAATTATTATGAATTTCGTACGCGAAATAGAAAATATATTTACAAATTGACTGCAATTAATATTGTAATCAGTTTATCGCGTAAACGAAATTTCAACGTGTACTTAACTTTGAATGGACTATTCGATACCTCAATACCATTGATATTTTTGAGACAGTGTCGTACATCGAATAAAAATAGTTATGAGCACTTATCGTTGTCGATATTTAATTATGTTAAAATGACACCGTGATAATCACGTTTTGTTTAAATAAATTATAATTTTTTATTTTATTTTGGGCTTTACGTCTAAGTTCTAAACAGTGCAATTCAATTGTAATAAATAATAGTAATGATAATTAATATTTGTATTTCGTTTTAAATTTTGAGAAAAGGTATTTCGAATCGGAATAAAACGAGTATCGCACATTTTAGATTCTGAGCAAGATTTTACAATGATGACGATAAGTATCTAGGGTCTATCAAAAAATAATAAGAGAACTTTATTGTTGCATATAGTAGATATAGTCTATTGTTGATTTATTGGTGAAATCAGTTTTCTAAATAAATAGGTGTATAGGAAAACCGGATAACTTTAAGTTTAACACCGTTAACTTTAATAACGGTTTCATTATTTTCGGTTTTTTTTTTAGTGATAGATCGGTTTAGAATAATCGAAGAGACCTGTCATTTTAACAGAATACTAATATTGGTTTTTAAAGACATGGTAAAATTTTCAAAATATTCTGGTGATTTTTGAGCTATCAATAGGTATTTGAAATAATCGGTTTTGTTGATTTATTTTTTGGTTGATAAAATATTAAGGACGAGTAAACATGTTTGAAAATTTAACTCTAGGTTCATCATAATGTGTTTTATAGTGGTAAAAAAAAGAAAAGAAAGTTGAACGAAATGTACCGGTTTTTGTATAAACTTTTTAAGTTTGATTTTAACGAAAATTTTATAAAGCACGGGGTTTTAAAAAATGAATGACAAAACTTCGCTCAGAACCGTATTTCGTTGGCAATGATTTATCGTAGCACACATATATAATCTAATTAATACCATCTGCATCCTTCCTTCCCGTATTTCCATCTTCATTAGTGATTTACCCCTCAGTATTTTCAGCTATTTTTGTCAATCACCATTATGCACAATTTATGATTTAGCTTGGGATATATATTTGAACATTATTGCTTGGCCGAAATCCGAATAAAACCATCAAACTAAAATAACTCGAAATTAAAACACCGCGAAAGTCGACGTTTGAAATTTACGGCAAGTATACACATTAACTATATCAGTATCTTAATTATAATACATAAATAAGTCCAAACCAATACATCATACATCGAGTGAAACAACCAGAAATTTAATTCTCTGAGAAATCCTCCGGTTCGTCACGAATTGTATCATTTCGTATACAAAACATATTATTAAGTATTAAACTTTTTGATTTTATAATATTTTGAATGCGATTATCCGATTCAGTGTCTAAAAACAGATTTGTCTGAAAAGTCTTTGGTGGAGAGACTGGAATTCGGTGGACTTTAGCCGGTTGCCGAAGCACTCGAGACGCTTACATTGGGTGGGTTTACGCCGTTTTGATTTTTTTACATACCTGCCAATATAGTTTAATTTTTATTTTGTGTTTAATCGTTTTGGTTTTTACATTATAATATTATTAAATAATTTACCAAATTTACAGTTTCTGAAAATAGATTAAGTTATAATTCTTCTCGTGTCACCGACGATGAGGGGCTCAAGATGGGTTTACTCCGTGTCAGTATATTCAACCGCTGTTACTTAGAACCGAACCAATATTGCGTTATTACGTAAAGAAATCAGTTTTTTTTTTTTTAATATTACTTATCGAATAATTATTTATATTTTTTATCCATAAACAATACTTGAATCTTACTGGAGTTAGATTTATTTGAAAATTTTACAAGTAAAAAATGTTAATCCTTACACAATATTTCGACAAAGTATTATCATTAATAACGTTATCATCCATCAGATATAATATTTTTGATTTTGATTTATTGATATATTAAATTTTTCTTGCAATCTTACTAGGAATACCAAAACACTAAAATATAAGATTTACTTGAGATTTTATTCTACTCATATTTGTCACGAGAAAACTCAGGAAATCTTAAAATGTCATTTATCAATATCAATTTGTAGTTTAAAGTAGTATGGAGGTAAAATTTTTTATAGGGTCGTACAAGTCTATACATTTGGTTAAAAAAATAGCTGTGACTAATTATCAAGTATATTATATTTTAATGTTGTGTTATTTAAATTAGGTATTTTTTTATACACGCTGTTTTGGTTTATTATTATCACGTTGGTAATTATTATGCGATATTATTGTTTTAGGTATTATTTTTTGTTATTTTTTTTCCCTTTAATTATTTACTAATGAATAATCTATTCTTGTATAAGACTTTGTCCGCTAAATTTGCTATAAAAGCTTTAGAATCGCTGAAGCTATATCTCAAGTTGTAAATGTGTATTATTATCGAATTATTGACATTAACCATAATACATAAATTTAATGTTGCGCTTTAAACGCTTGTTTAATTGAGTGCATTCTTTAACCTTTACGTAGCTTATAGTGCGGTTGACGGGTGTGCCACTGTTGTAGGTGGAAAGTGTGGTGTACATAGATTTTTTGAAAATTGATATTATTTTTATAATTATTGGAGTAATATTTTTGCTTACTAAAATACGCCCGCTTCCCGGAAACGATACGATCGACGGTTCACTGGCTTTGTTTTCTTTGGTGCTCAAGGGTCGAGATCTACACAATATGATCAAAATAAGTTAAACACAAATTTATAAAAGCACGGTTTATTCATTGTTTGATTTCAAAATAAATAAATAATAAACTATAATACATATGATACATACAATTCGGCCGAAAAACAATTATTAATAAAATATACGTTTTATTATAATTTTTCGGTCCCAGGTAAGAAGGGTTTAAGTCACTTTTGTATAATTAAAAACAAATTAAATTTTGAAAATGTTCACTCGCTTATATCCTATACTTACGTATATTTTGGAGATACATATATCTATACCATTTCAAACAAAATATAAAGGGGATAAAATTAAACAAGGAAAAATGTTGAACAAAATTGACTTATTGAGCCCTTTTTCCTCGGGACCAAACATTTTTATTTTGCGAGTAGATTCTATCTCACCTTACTACGACAAATATTCCATTTTCTTGTTCTGAAATATCATTGTATGATCGGTTCAATGATCCAGTCGAATCGTTTAACGATGAAAGAGAACTGAAACAGTCAAGTTTATGAATTAATTTCTTAGGAATGGTATTTTTGTTTAGGATTTGTGTCAAGTACGCAAGGTTATTCGATATCTACCAACAATATCGATAGTTTACAGTTATACAATGTTTTGTCTATGGCCTTGCATTGTATTATGTGCACAGAGATCATCATAATAATATTATCAATTGAATACTGTATTACTTTAATACACTTTTATTTGTATTATTATATATTCGTTACCGCCGAATCTGTGATTAATTATATGGTTCACATTGTCTGTATACCGATTTAAACTTAATTTTATCAGTTATATACATTCAAATTATAAATACAGTTATATATGTATCACCTTTATATTTTGTATACACGGTATTAACCTGATAAAAAGGATAGGACCAAAGAAAGTTCGAAGGGCCTTCAATGAAAATGTTAAAAAATATAACTGATGTAAGTAATCTTGTTTTAAAATTAAAACTATAAAAATACTTTAAACAATTAAAATACCTGTAAGGTACCGAAGCATATTGTATTTCTCCGATCTACGTGACTTTCAACAAACAAAAACGAACACAAATATTTATTTTTCGAGTTAGTTTGTTCCGTGTTTGTACAGATACCTATGTGATTACAATGAAATTGGATTTTGGTGTTCGTGTACAACGGAGTAAAAGTTTATGCGTTTCAAAAATATAACTTCCGCATTTGTCGATCGAAATTCTATAGGTACTGAACACTTTTGCCGGATTTAATTAAAACTATTACAAAATTTGAGTGTTACAGCCTACAAGTGTTTTCTCACAATATAATTTGACATTTACCTCGTTGAAAGAGGTTCAATAAAATGGGTTTATCACTTAATCTATCCAAATGTAAGGTCTTTACGTATCATAGGATAAAACTAGCAATTGATTTCAACTATAGAATTAACGAAACAAATATTTTGTGTCAGTTGAATTCTATTATGGATCTTGGCTTTAAATTTAGTTATAATCTTGATCCCAAGTTGCATATAGATTTTGTGTGTTGCAAAGCATTTAATGCACTTGGTTTTATTATGCGCTTACCTAAAGATTTTAAGAAAGGAGTGTCTCTAAAAATGTTATTCTGTTCTGTTGTCAGACCTATTCTTGAATATGGTTGTATAGTATGGGATTTTTATACTGCCAATGATTCACTGCAGCTTGAGCGAGTTCAACGAAAGTTGTTGAGTTTTGTCTGCTTTGTACTCAAATTACATTGTCCTCTATACGATTATGCCTCGGTAGCTAACTTGCTTGGCCTTTTCTCCCTAGTTAAGCATAGGTGCACTGCTTGAATTAAATTTATAAGTGGTCTATTGGATGGCAATATTGATTCACCTGATATATTGTCAATTTTATGTTTTAAGGTATCCCAGCGAACAACAATAACTAGCAATCCCTTCTGTATCCCTCATTTCTCCACAAGTTATTTAAAAAACGAACCTAATGGCGAGTGCCAACGTTGACCCCATCTTTGGTAACCAATTAAGTTAATATATATTTTTGATTGATAACTTAATGTTATATTATATTGTCCACATAATATTTATTATTAAATGTACAAATGATATATGTATACTAAAGGGAAATTGCCCGTGTAATGCAAAATAAAATAAAAATAAAACAATGTAGTTGTACAAAAAATTAACTTTCAACGTAATTTAGTTAATCTATACATCAATTAATGTGTTAACTCGTTAATTTTTTTTTTAATCTTATCGTGTAAATATTATTCATTAGCAATCCCAGAGGCGTATTTAGGATTTGAAATCCGGGTGCTATTTTTATTTTCCTCCCCTCTCACAATAAATATACATTTTTGACAGACGAATTCATTCTAATTTATTGCACTGTAAGAATTTGTATTTTAATTACCACAAAAATAATCTTTATTTTGCTGTGGGCTTCTTTAATCGATTAAACTTATATATATATATATGACATCTTCATATATTTTAATGTTTTGACGAAATCGGTTTTTTTTGAGGTAATTATTAGAAAAATAAGTATAATAATACTATTATCAATCAGAATTTGAGAGATGAGTGTACGAATTGTATTGATTAATTGCTTTATTGATTTTATTGATAGGTAACAATAATTTGTTTGAAAACGCCACTCAGAGTGATCACCTAACCTCGCTCTTTTGAATACGTTTCTGAACTTGCTTGACCTTGTGCATTCGATAAATTATTTGTGTGGTCAAGGAAGAAGGACTCAAGTGAATTTTGTATACTTAATTTTAAATTCAAAAAAATTCAACTTTAAAAATACGTACTCGTGTGCATAAATTATTAAATTAATAAATAAAGTAATTCACTAATTATAAATTTCTATACATAAACACTCATTTTAAAAAAAAAAATACGCTTATATAATTTAGACAGAAAATTTATGGGAAAAAATTGCAAGAGACAAAATTAAAAAAACAGAAAATTCCCTATAGTTGATTCGAGTCCTTGCCCGGAACTAGATTTTTAATAAATGAACGCGCACGCAGAACTCACTCGTCGCTGGTATTGACTTTCATTTTTCCTGCCATTAAGCCATCTCACAGTCGAATAAATGCGATATTCGTGGCTTAATAAGAACACTTGTAACTATTATCATCGGAAGATCGAAATTAGCAAAGTTCACGCTGTGCACCTCTATGTTTAATTACGATTCGACAATATATTGTCGCACGGGAAGTGTACTAGTACAAATAAGTATAGTAAGTACGTATATTATTGTATAGTATAACGTATGAAAAAAAAGACGTAATGACGCGATGGGCACTAGGTAACTGAACGAAAAAAGGCACAACATTTCCTTTAGCGTTCGTATCGTGTGTGCATTATACGTGGTTTTTTTTTCCACACACGTATATATTATTATTATTATTATTATATCGGTTAGTTAGAAGTAGTGGTGGTATTCGCGTGCGCGCGTGTATATTATGTCGGTGAAAAGGGTAAAATCGAGCGTTTGTCTGTCGACCACTCGCACACGTGTGTATTGTGTGTGTGTGATGAGTGCGTTGATTTTTTCGTTAGACCTTTTGTCGAACCGATGAGCGGGCTATTTAAGTACATACATATGCCAGCTGTATTACCTACGGATGTTTCGTATAGGTTAATTGCCGGTAATTGATTTAAAAAGTTAATTGGCGACGGCTTTTGCCAGTGGAGTGTATGAGAGACCGTGAATTTCCATTTAAACCGGGCACGGTAATATTAATTAATAATTCGATCGACCGACATATCATTATTCTTCACACGTGCCGCAGAAATCGTAAACCGTAATGATTGACTGCGCTGGTACAACTATCCGTAATATATCATTATTTTACTTTATTTGCTATGCGCTGGACTGTGTGCTATATTATTTTACAGTAACAGTTTTACGAGTTGTGCGATAACAATGAACAAACTGTAAATACAGATAAGATAAGCTAAATTTATATTTAAAATTACAACAATTAAAATAGAAAAAAGAGTGATCCTCGTCGGTTGAAAGGAGAATTGGACCTGAAGTAAATTTCAGTAAGCAGACTTAGGTGCCCATCACTTGGTTTTCTACGGAAGGATTGAGTGAAACCAAGTTTCTAAACACACTTTTAAAGACTGATATATTTATAAAGATACACAGATATATAAACATATGACTTGTATAAATAGTTAGTTTTTGATTTTTTGCGGGTTTTATTATTTTCCAAGGGAGAGTAGGTTCCCCTCATTCCCAAATTCTCATTCAATATCCTATAATTTCTCACATATCTAATTTATTTAATATAAGTAGTTACATACATATTTCTCGATTTAGATTGAAAGTGCGAACAGGAACAGTTAAAGAACGAGAGAAGTGAAGGTACATTGTAATGGTCGAAAAAACTCTTAGCGAGTATTAAGTGCAAAGAAGGAAAACAATTTTCAATTATTTGGACCTAAAAAAGCTACTGGGAATATAAAAAAATGACCATCCCAAAACACACCAATTAAATAAAATCTACTAACAGAAGTCCAGAAACCGTCACTGAAGTTGATGTTTGAATCAAGATTTCTGCCCGAAAAGTAGTTTTTCACAGAAAGAAAATGAAATTCAATGACAAACCATATAAAAGAAAACTTAATATTATACTCTTCACTTTGTGCGGAATGTAAAAAAAAAAAAAAAATGTATATATACAAATGGCAATATCATGCGCAATATGCATAATACCAATTTTGAACAACAATAACATGACTGGTTTATGATAAAAAAAAAAAAAGTCAAACCGTGCAGTATGTTGAAAAATTTAACCTGCGAGTATCTTACCGAGAATTATTCATTTTAAGTTAGCAATACTGACATTGCTTTTCGTCTTTCTGAGTATAATAGATCGGTATATGATATCATATATCGCATACAGGCGAATGATTTTTTCCCCTTTTCATTTTGTTTTTAAAATTACGCGGTTATGAGTACTATAATATTATAACACTAGCGTAATACGAACGTACGTAACATCGTATTCTACGGGTTTTTCATATTTTCATCTAGTCTCGGTATACGGTACGCGAAATCGTATTATACGCGATAACTCGTATCGAATTTAGAACATTTCAAACGATAACCGCCGTGCCTTCGTTGTATATTTTAACTTTTGAGTCGTTGTATACGGGAATTTTGCTGAAATTTTGATGTGCATCATCGTAATATTATATAACTATCGTACATTTTATTGAACAGATAATTTATAAGCTATAATAATTTAAACTTTACAGAAGTCGGTGGATACACTATACACGTGGACTCGAATCGAGATTAAACATATTTTACAGAGGATACTGCAACTGAATCCAAAACAAATACTACAATAATAACGAGCCGTTTTGCCACCGGACATACCGATTTTAATATTTAAATGCGTATTGACTTCTGATTAAAAAACTGCAACCACTTCTATTCGACAGATTCGAAAAAAAACGATCTAAAAATGTCTGCGTATCATTGATATTGAACTTATCGTTTAGGAGTTATAACAGTTTACAATTTGTTTCGGAGTAATATAGAAAATATTAAAAGGAATAATTGGCATACCTATCCATGTTTAATCTATAACCTATTAGTCTTAGTCCTTTGGTCAAAGACTTTAAACGGTCATCAATCACTCTGTATATGGAAGCGGTTTGTTATGTGATGCGTCCAATTTTTTCTACTCGGTAACATTATTTTAGAACATAAAAAGTGGTACTTTTATACTAGATATACCGATGAACCGATGCATACCTAATTAACGCGTATTTTATATACACCTGTAGCAGTGTATAATAGTTTTGTTTAATAGTATAAACATTTAAAACGCCATATTATTTTTGTGTAAAATATTATTTTAACATGACACTATTGTCTGAATTTGCTTATTTTATAGCGGCTTGGAAAAAAAAAATTTCTCGTTAAGCGTTTAAAACTAGAACGTAAAAAAATAGTATTTATTTAAATTCGCATTAATTAATATTGAAATTTACGTAGGTATTATGGTGTAAATGTAAATGACCGTACAGTCTGTTAGACACGGTGTCATTCAATATACTTCTTCACTTTTTTTTGTGTTTGTTTCGGTCATCGAAGTAATTGTTTCTTCGGGATTCTTTTTTCCGGCAGAGCAGCGTTTTAGCCGTTCAGTATGCACCGACCCCCGCACCTAGCTATGGGTTTTATGGCACCGGAGAAACTATATCTGTAATACATTATATGAACATTTTTATGCCGTTCTACTGAACGATTTTAAATGTGAAATTTCTAAGTGCTAATTTCTTTTTTAGTTTTCCATACAATTTATTTTTTACTTATATTGCTGCTTTTTTTCATTTTGATTTTCGCATAGTGATTTCTATTTTAGGACGACACATATACAAGGTAGACGGTAACGACTTGCACCAACCAACAGTTTTTTTTATGATTTTCCCTTAGTTGTGTGTGTGTGTGTGATAAAATTAAAAATAAATTCACTCTTATTCGTTTGTCTGATTAATTATAGTGGTAAACTATGCTAGCCGAAACGTATTATATTGATTTTTGTCTACACATTTGTTGCTTTTTTTTGTGTTTAGGGCTTTCTAAACAAAGGTGAAACCTTTATATGCTTATTCGGTTCAGATACCTAATATTGTAAAGTTTTTGTTTTCCGAATCCGGTTTTTTCGGTTCAGTTCAAGTTTATGTTTCCAAATCCAGAAAAATTGCTTTTCTATTCGCAATTATCTGTAATGTTATGCTCACACAACATATGTAGAATTATTTATATCATTATAAAAATATGACTAAAAGATTCAAATGCGCCGATTGCTTGTTAGTATTTTCTGTTAAATAAGTTAATAATTTAATAAATATAACGAAGCATTCGTTGTTCGAGAGGTATACATCATATATTCCTTACAATCAAAATATTTTAAAACTGATCAATATAGTAGACATTTAAGACATCTGCGTTAGAGTTCAACACTGTGAGCTGGTAAAACCATGTATTTCTAATTTATTGATCACGTCACTATTCTCGTATTCACGACTTCTAATCCCTCCAAACATCAGGAGGAAGGTAATAACATAATTATTAAGTTTTGAACCCCTTTTCCCCTTTAGAACTCATTTAATTCCATACATTATATCACACCCATTTTGTCTTTTTACTCGTGTATTACACCTTCAAATATTCGCTATCTTTCTATTTTCGAGTAAGTGAAAAATGTATCTGCTCTTACTTTTTCGTTTATTATAATAGTTATTTATTTTTGTGTTATTACACATCCATAAATCGTAAACTTTGTTTTACAGTATAACTTTGTTCTCTATATTATGTAGATAGTATAGTTGTAGTCTTTCTTTTTTTTTTTTTTACGTCTTTTTTATATTTTTATCGTTTGAGTGTCTACGGATTTATAGTCTTTAGTAGATGAAAAAGTGTGATTTGTATTTTATATATTTATTCGTATATTTCCTATTTTATAATTTCTTTGTCGGAAATTCTTTTGGGGAACATATATAAATATATATATTAGACATTTAATATCATCGACTGTTTGTCTCGGAGGTTTCACTTTGTTGTTGTAGATTTTTGGCACTGCATAACTTTAAGGCGATATTATTTTGAAAATATATGTTTATTTTTTCTAATAAAACTAATGCTAGTTAAGTTTTTCGTTTTATTACAATCGAGTTTGAATCATAGACGAATGGAATCAGTTTTTGTAAGTCGCTAATTAATGATTAATAATGATTAATTTTGAGAAATTCAAAAATGTTTAATCATACTGTAATTTTTGATCAATTTTAATGATTTTGTGATTTTTTTAGATTACAAATTTGCATATTTTAATACCTATATCTATATACTATACTACTATAATAGGTACTGTGTAGCATAATGTATTTACTAAACGTTATTTTATATCAAGATGATTAATGACGATTTCAATTCTAAATTTTTTTCAATTTTGTAAAATTTAAAAATTACCAAGATCCTACAGCATCATTATCTGTTCTTAAAATTTGAAATCCACCTAACACAATTTCTACTTTATTGTCTGAATTTTAGGTTTAAACCGACTAAAATCGACATTTTTGCTCATACCATTTATCTGGTTTTTTTTTTTTTATTTCAAACGAGTTATATTATAGTTATTAAAAATGTTAACATAATATAAAAAATATGCAATTGAATATACCGTTTGCTACTACCAATATATCGTTGTCTAAACAAATAATTATTCTGCTTTAAAATATAAATAACTATAGCCACATGCAAGTGTTTATTGATTGGCCAAGCCATTGGTTATAAATGTTAGTTAGTAATTTTGTATTGTTCACTAGAGTTCGCCAGAGTTACACCGTTTATAGTTTGGAATATATATAGACAAAAATATATAGATGAATATAATTTTAATTTAAAATATTTCATTAATAGTAAACTATAATAAAGTCTAAGTAATATTATTGCGATGACGGATAGAAAATTTAAACGACAACTTTTAAGATAGTAAAATTCAATTTTAAGAAGATTGTTTTTGTTGAAAAAAAAAAAATTATAATAATAATAATATAAAATAATCGTAGTGCACATTTGTTTTTTTTTTTTACATATTCTTTTTAATTTAAAATTGCGACAAAATAAAAAAAAACAATTACGGTAGGAAATATTTATTTTGTAGATTTAGTTAAAAATGTATTCAAGTTTAAATTCAAATGCAGAAATATCGTACGGCCTTTCGGAAACGTAGATATTTCCATATCAATATTATATACACAACATTGTAATTTTACTCATGAAAGCATTATTAGCGTTTTTCAATTCTCGTTTTATTCTTTTTTCTGTTTGTTATTTGGCAGTATAAAACGTGTATAAAATTGTTCGTCAGAAACAATACAAGTCCTCTTGACGGGAAGGTGACTGAAATCGAATTGTCTGGCGATGCGTAAAATCGCCGACCGTGTAGTCAAACTTATACATTGGAAATAAAAAGACGTCTAAACTATGATCTTGAAAAAGGCGTATATTAACTCCGCCGATTTAGTATAGGTTCCGTTTTTATTATATTGTTGTCCGTGATAATTATATACCCACTAAATATGTATGAGTCAGACTAAGTTAACTACATGACGAGAATTCTTGTTTTCGTGATCGACACTGAATACCGAATTTCACAATCAAATAATGTCTATAGTAATAAATAAATCAAAAAAATTACTGATTCATGTATATTATATACTAACTGTAGACCACCAACTCATGGTATCTCTAAACAATATAGAAATAAAGAGTAGTGTATCAGTAGCGACAATTATATAAGAACCGAAAACAGGAGCAGTATACTGAGATGTAGTGGAATTGCATGGGCCGGTCACGTATAGAAATCTGATGGCCTATTGAAATATGTTTTGAAATAGGAACTCAATGGCAAAAGACCGCTGGCCAAAATAAAGGCGGATTGACAGTCAGAAGGAACCTAATCGAAATTGGAAAACAAAACAATGAGCTCAGGAAACGGATAGATGGAGCAAGCTGTGCGTTTATGGCTTTTAAAGACCGAATGAGAAGAAAAAGACGGTAAATTATCATGTATTAGGCTACCTGCATAATATATATTAATATATATATATATATATATATATATATATATTATATTAATCCAATAATTTTCCACTATCCTTATGGGGATTAAGTATGCGTTATTATTATGATATCAGTTAGGTATTATAATAAAGGAGGGAGAGAAATAATGGACATAAAACTCTTATTATTATACCATAATTACCATGAAAATAGCGGACGTCTTCAATACTTATTGTTAATAGTTAGCAATTTAGTGTCATATAATATTATACATTTTATATTCGGGTTTGTAATATTTAGAAAATTCGTTTTTTTTTTTTTTAATCGATTTTCATACAATTATTACAATATATCAAGCGCGCAGAATCAATACGATTCAATGTTTTCGGTCGCTGTGTCATGTTTCATTCTTGTATCTATTAACGTGTGATAGTTTTAATAGTTATCAAAATGTATTATTATAGGTGCTATGGGCACGTGTAATTATTTTCAATAATTTGTTTTCAGCCGAGTTAGATAAATTATTTAAATTCGTCGACCGCTTAAGTATAACTATATAATGGTTTTAAACATCTTCGACGTAAATAAGACGCAATGTAATTGATGGGTAATTATATTATTGATAATCAACAGCAGCCAATGAAGAGAGCTATAGACACTTTAGGTATTATAATTTTTTTTTTTTTTATATAAATCGAAAAGTTTCAACGGAATCCTCATAATCGCTCCCTCGAAAAAATCAACCATATTTGCGGTTGGAACGTTCGCTGGATTAATAACAATAATAATATCGTCGTTGCCGAAAGCGTAACTCGTATTTCAAGAAACAATGAAAATTATGTACAATACATTTTATAGAAAAGGAAAATTGTAAATACTACGTAAAATGCACAAAATCCAAGGAAAATAAATACGTCAATATTATTGTCAAATACCTCCCGAGTCCTATTCATAATAATTACTAAGTATATTAATTAAAATTTTTATGAACAATTTTGTTTAAAAATATAATTTTGGAATCAAAAATAAATAGTTTGTTAAATTATTATTAACATTTAATTTTATAATTAGTTTTTTGTAGCTCCTGAAAAGAAAAACCACTTTTTAGAGAAACGTGCTATGCCTACTGCTTTAGCAACGGCGATATCGATTCGATTTGGATTTCTAGCACCTGAGTAATATTGTATAGATACTTAAGGAGTTTAGTGTTTTCGCATCTGAATACTATTGACGAAAACGTGGTCTCGGGAAAAGACCTCTCGTAGCCAAGTGTAAAAATAAGTAATATTATGTTGGTCGTTATTTGAAAATCAATATAATATATTATACATGTGCATATTGTTTATTACATATATAGTTTAAACCGAAATAAGGGTGACATTTTGAAAATGTTGTAAATAAAATATTGTAATGACGATCCTATTTAACGATTGAAAAAAAAACCTTAATTAAATTTACTCAGTCTTCGTAGATTAATTGCTGATTAGATTTGACGATAAAAGAATAACCCTGCGTTAAACAGGCCATATTTATATAGCTACGGTACACTACACGGAAAAACGAGTTCTAGAGTTCTGTAGTAAAAAAAAAAAAAAAATAAAAACTGTTTTCGAAGTAATAATCGCAATAATTTCATTTAAAACTTCAGTTTCAAAGTTTCTATTGAAGAAAAGTAAAAAAAAAATAATTAAATTATTTAACTCCAATGAATTGATTTAAATTGACTTCAACTAATGAAGTTAAGTAATTATTATAACTATACCTTCATATAATTATTATTATTTATCCATGCGTTATTTTCAAACGATGTTTTTACTTTTAATTTTAATAGTAAGCTAATACACTCTTATTATATTAAAAATAATAGCACAAAATCTGCTTTTATATACAAAAAGTATAAAGATAACGATATTTTAACTTTAAAATATAATATAGTATTTTATACAGGGTATAACACTAAAATCTAACACCTGAAATAACTTTTGTGCTGTTTGATATTTTTAATGGTTTTATTTTTTTTTTTTTTATAATAACTGTATATTATAACTTACAAGTACACCAATGATACTAACAGTATAGTCTAAAGATTATGAATTATTTAGATGTGCCTTTGTACGAGTGCTTTCACGTGGTGGTGAAGGCCCCCTTAACGATCGCCTTGATCGTTTTCCAGTGCGCACATTATGTTTCATGTTTATATTACAAATTACTTATACCTATTAGGTATTCTTAGGCAAAACATTTTTTTATCAAATATTTTAATATTTTGCTCTCATACCCTCTTTGTGGAATTGACCTGAAAACACCCCTAGCCTATGTGTAAATGTTAATTTAAATTTAATAACTTATCGGATGTTATTCATCGTATTATAATCTCGGAGTATATCGCAATTAATGTTTTTAGTTTTTAGATAATTTAAGTAACAAGAGAAGTAACTCTTAAATGTTACATCATTATTTTTTATACACAGGCCTAATCGTATAAATATTACGCCGCAATATTTGAGTGAGGATACTCGTATTAATCGTATTACTATTAAATGTGTGACGCCATAATAGAAATGAATACTTTTAGTTTGGTCCCGACGTTCGGTTACTATACATAGATAACCAGTAGGATTTGTATACTGGCCAGCTGCGGAAATTGAGTCGACAGTTTTTTAATTCTTTTGTATGTGTGTGTGTGTGTGTGTGCGTGCGTGTTTTTTTTTTTTGAATTGTCACCGTCAATAACGATAAACTGCGACAATCGTAAAAAATAATAATATTACGCAAATCGTATTATGGATATTGTATATCGTTGTTATGAAACAAACATTTATTTATACAATCATTTTTGATAACTGTTTTTGTTTGAATACACTTCTATAGAACAATGTAGCTTCTACAATTGTGATATAATAATTTTTTTCCATCACGTGGAACGGTTTTGAAAAATAACACCGATTAAATATCATGATTATTCAAAGACTTTGTTATTCTCTACTCTAAAAGACGATAATAAAGTAAAATTTTGTTTGAAAAACCGTACATAGTTAAAAGCAAAAAATTAAATGCGAGCGCAATATATTATTAATATTTAAAATCGCTCGATTTGTTCACCCTGCCTACACTCGTTTACGCGTTCAACGTTGCTTTAAAATATGCAAATAACTTTAAACACTTATAGTTACTAAATTGTTTCTATCTATTTTAGGTAAACGATTATCTATTCATATCGAATTATATATTTATACTGTATCGACGAACCTATGTTAATAGGTACCTATACCCAGAAAGTCTATAAATGATAAAAAAAAAAAATCACCCTTATAATAAGCACTTTACATTTCTGTAAATTTTAACATATTCTGTAAACTTTACGTCAGTGTGTGACCTTCAATAGTTTTTATTTTATTATATTTTTTTTTCCTGTACAGAAAAGATATTTACATATACGGGGTCATCAATCAATCGTAAGATAGTCATTATCCCGAAAAGTGTTAACTTTTATCAAAATTTGTTTTAAAGAACATTTAAAAAATATGCTATTCTTTAATTTAACATTTAAATTATTCTTTTTAACCCTTATTTTAGGGGTGAAGCGACTATCTACTTTTGATTTTTAAATAGCAACCTATATTGAAAATCTATAAATAGATTGGGTAGTAGAAAAAATAAATTTTGATGTTTAAATTTGTAATTTCCGTCGATTTCCGACCCAAACTTAAATATGGAATATCTCGTCAACCAATCGATGGAAATTAAAAATTTAAATATTCTATTTCGAAATTTATTTTAAATACTCCATTTATTTATAGAATATTTGGTATAGATTTCCATTTAAAAATCAAAAGTAGATAATACTTTCATCCTAAAAAATTAGAGCAACATAAAATAATATAAATGTATAATTGTAGAGCTGCTTGTTTTTAAAATGGTCTATAATACACATATCGAAAAAAGTTAATACTTTGCACATAGAAACACTCACACAGAATATACGCCATAGTAAAATATTTCAGGATAATCGTGACGTATGTCCTTTTGGCGGTTTTGTTTTGTCTGTTTGCGTAAGACAAAAAAACATAGCCGTCGCAGTATGACGCACGATTAGGTACGTATGATTTGATAAATTATTTAAAATTACATGGTTTTTTTTTGTTTACCTTTTTTATCGTAAACAGATAATTTGAGTAGATTACACAGAGTGAATTTACTTGTTACTATACCGAAAGAATAGCCTACTCATCGTCGCTGTTTGTCGGCGAATAAAATCGCTAGTAATAAAAATGTACAAGTAAAATCGCCG
Organism: Cinara cedri; assembly: GCA_902439185.1. NCBI lineage: Eukaryota > Metazoa > Arthropoda > Insecta > Hemiptera > Aphididae > Cinara > Cinara cedri. The sequence goes on along the minus strand of CABPRJ010000952.1, from coordinate 1,000,392 downwards.
GTGTAAAAACTGTTATACGTGTCCGTGATCGAGTGATAAATATTTGACTAGTTCACGTATATCTATGACTTCGCTGATGAGCGGTTAGTATGTAAATCCACCCGGTTTAATCCAACCTTACAGTCGAATGTAGATAACTAATTATCTAAATTTTTTCTCCGGTTGTTTAAACTGGACCTATTTTGATGGTTTATTTGTAGTGAGTTCATTTTATTATGTGTATATTGTATGGATTTTTTTTTGGTGTATCTATTTATAAAATTGTAATTATTAATATTAGTTCCTGACTATCGTCGCTTGGCCCAAACCGCCGCTGGGTGTAAAATTTAAAATTTCGCTCAGAAGACTTTTTTTTATTTCTTGAAATATTAATATATTGAAAAGTAGGTATCTATACTAATGTAGAAAAGATTTTCGAAAATTTGACCACCAAACGAGGCTTACACGTAATTGTTTCCTTAAAGAAAATCGTAATTTCTTTTTGTTCTGGTTTCCATAGGTTATGCGGGGAAAACATTGCGTTACTCGTATATTGCTTTATAATAATAGGTTGTCGTAAAATAATTCACGGACAATTTGTCATCGGCAAGGCCGTAGCCCGTAAATATAACTTGACCTCTTATATAATTGCGAAAGTTTGAATAATTTGAAGGTATTGTCCCTTAATCGGCCGAACATTTAGTGTACTTACCCTCTGAAAAATATACAGTCGTCATTAAAATATAGGTATGTTATAAAATATTAAAGTTGAGTTTACTATTTATCCGATTGTCCTCGGTGTTACATGAGGAAAATAACCACGATTTAATTTTAATGAGCGAAACGAATATTTACATAATAGAAAGTTCCATTTATTGTCCGGGTTAATCATTAATATATTACCGACTCGGTTCTAGTTATACACTATAATTAAAAAAAAAATTGTATTCGTGTCTTCGTCGATAATTTTACTGGAAAGGTAATAAACGTCGGATTGAAATTATACTTATGATATTTTAAGTGTGTTAGAAATGATTGTAATGCCTCTTAGATATACGAGTTTTAAATTTACTTACTTAAGCATTTTTCATGTCGTTTGTGTCTTTTTCGTGTATTACGACACTTTAGGGCTTGCAAATTACGGACATATCGAAGAATCCGATCGAAAACTTCAAAGAACTTGAGTTTGGGGAGACTTTGACGGCCAACGACCGAAATCACTCAGAATGTCTTCGACATGCTACCAAAGAATGTATGACGAGTGTCACTTATATAATAAATAATAATATATAAAATATATAATGTCTGTTTAATTATTTTACCATAGTATGACATACATATTGTTGACAAACGACACTATCAACTGAACTCTGATCAAAATCGTTTTTTCGTTAGCAATGGGTTATCGTTGCTTACAGATATACATTAAATTCTCTTCTGTACTCTTTAGTTGATAGAAATTTTGTGCCACTACCATCAAATCCTAGTATAAAAAAACTTATAATCCTCCAGAAGACGCCCTATCATTTTTTTGTTGCGTGTATGATTTAACGATTAATAAAAGTTTACCAGTTGAAAAAGCCGTCGATTATTTCTAGTTAAATGTATTTAAACTGGATTTGGGAAAGATAATAGACGCTAATAGTATTATTATCGATATTCGTTATAAATCTCCTCGATTTGAGTTTATTTTTTTATTTACCTATATCTTTAGACTCAAGTAACCAATTATAATTTTTTCAGATAGATAAAGTGTATATAACTTTCACTAGTTTTAACTCATATTTCGTAATTTATCATAAAAAGATTAAAAATTAAAACCTGAAATTTGAACTTTATTCAGAAACTACTTACAAATTTTAAATTTTAGGAATACTCCTTTGATTAAAATATTTTTGATTAGTTATATGTTACAATAAAACCATAACTTTGTTTTTTTACAAATAATTCAATTGGTTTAATATTTTGCAGAAAATGTATGGGAAGATATTGGCGTATTTATTTGGACAGTTTAAGGTCATCGATGATGAACAATACAGAGAAAACTAACTAATGATTGCGGGACAACTTTTTGGTGATCTTATTGAATTTGCCTCGTTTTGTAAGTGATTTTTTTTTTCATATAATGTGTGTGTGTGTTTTTTTTTTTTTTTTTTTTTAGAAATTATTGAGATCTTAAGTGTTCTAACCTACGTTATATTTTAAACAACTTGGACAAAAAAAAAAATGCAATATCGTTCAACCCATACTCTACATATAATTTTTTTTTAATTATTCAAAAACAAATCATGGAAATTATGTTATTTTTTTATTTTTTTAATACCTATAGTAATTTTTTTGTTCATTTTAAACAACTATCTTTTTATAATTATTGAAAAACTTTTTTTGTTTTTTGGGACCACTTTTTCTACCAGAAACCATATTCCGATTATAAAGTATGGCACTTTTTCTGAAAGAAAATATTCTTTGGGTGGTACTTTAAAGAGGTCGATTTTTGAAATTCTCATTAATATTCGTGATCACGAGGAAAACCTTGATCTTAAAAAATATTGAAAGATTAAAAATAAGGTTGTCATTGGCAACCGTTTTTATTTATTTGTTGTTATTATTAAGTTTTTATTATTTTAATTTTTTTAAACAATCATTGATGTCTTAAAAACGCACATGTTTAATTATTTTACCATAATATGGTATTGTTCATAAAGTAAGTAAATTTATTTTTGTAAGCAACGACAAACTATTGCTAACGAAAAACGATTCGGAGCGAATTTCAGTTATACTGTTATATCTAAATGTTTCAAAAGTTTGTAATATTTACAATTTTCGTTAAAATTCGATGTTAACTAAAAAACTTCTGCATTACACTCAATTTGTATTTTGACCACTTAGTATAATTATAATGAACATAGGATTGAATTTTCAAGGATTTCTGTTTATTCTAACAATTTTATTTACAGAGTATCTATACCAAATAAAACGTACGTAAAAACATGAAAAATTAAAAAGTTTATACATAGCCCAAAAGAAACTCAAATATGTTGAAAAGTTTATCACACCTAAAAAAGGCAAACACAAAATTTCAAGTATACTCTAATGTTTTTAAGTGAATTAAAAAGAAAAAATTGTCATTGCCGTTAATTTATCCGTATGTGTTTTTCTTCTTTTTCGATTTTTCCTATTATTCAAAAAATCACTAAAAAATTCGAAGTATGTTTCTCTTTGTCAGCAAAAAAATTCAGAAGGTTCCTTGTCATTTTTTGATATGAGGAAGTTTTCTAGGAGACATTTTGTACACAGCATAAAATAAAAAAAATAAACGTCATTGTAAAGCTAATATATTCCCTCGCCTTGCTCAGAATCTAAAATTAATAATAAATTATCAAACAGTGAATCAATAAATATTATTTGCAGAGGTATATTATACATTATGTTACAAAAAAAAAAAGACAAGAGGAAGGGGCAACCGTCTCTATCGGCCTCCCCTAAACATAGTCCCAGTTTAATGTCACTAATAATAGATTGCTTCTTCAAATATTCGAGTTTTTTATGTTACTATCTACACATAATATCATATTTACTTACTTATGCTTTATTTTTCTTATTTATTTATTACATTTACATAAACTAACGTACATTTCGGTAAATCGGGTAAATTTTTTGTTAAAAATAAAATAAACAATTATATTATAATACGATTATAAAATAAATATGAAACATAGATACAGTATAAGAACACAACGAAGAGTTTATAAATATGCAACTAAATTTAGAAATAATTTGTATATGCAATATGCATAGATATGCTCAAAAATGTTAATTATGAAAATGTATGCGAAATAAATTTTTCGCATTCGAAATCTTAACATCGCGAATCGAATTCGTTTTGTATTCGGGTAGAATTGTGGACTGTAGTCGCACTAAAAACATATGTAAAGTCATAAACATCCGAGCTATGGCTTATCATTATTATTATAAAATAATCGCAATACTCACGGCACTATACATTTTTTTAATCATAATCGAAATTCGATTAATAATATTCGTTTACAAAGTCTTTTTCAAATTTCAATCAGTGGAATAATGTTGGTATATTATGCAATATCGACAGCAAAAATGCGATTTTGTGAGTTATTTAAAGCATTATGTTCTTATGAAAACAAAACTTCAAGGATCCTCATGTACCTATTTTAAATAACGAAAATCAACAATGATGTGTACGAGAGCAACTGGAGTTAAAGTACACAGGACCCAGAAATGTCAAGTGTACAAAATAATAGTGCACCGAATTTAGCTGGGATGACAATTGTGTAGATTCTGAGCGGAGAAAGAAATGTTTTGATTTTGCTATGTGTGTGTGTGTTTTTTTTTTCAAGGCGAGCAACCGACTTCTCACCTACATCAGTGACACATCCGTCCCCGGTATCTTTTTACTTGACATTTTATAAAATAAAATACCGCAACAATATAATAATATGATGTGTACATGATACACTAGCTACGACATATTTGTCAAGTAATTAAACTTGTGACTGACATTTCAAAACAGTTGTACGTGACAGGGGAACGGCATAACGAAAATTGCTATTAGAATAAACGTTGCATATTGTTCAACTCGGTTAGGATAACTTGACAGGACAATTTAGTCGCTGAACATCGAAATATTCTTTACTAATTGGTACGGACTAAGGGAAAACGGATAACACAGGAAGCACAGAAACACAATATTAATACGATATTTCATGAAAAAATGTTAGAGCGTAATATTATACATCTATTATAATATTATTATGTCCAAGCCATTACGGTGTTGAAATAATATTTTCTTAGCCTAAGATGAATACATTTTTTCTCGCTACGAGTCCGGACACACCCAATCACGTTTTAAAAAGATGGAAAAACTTTACACGATGTGTGGAAGACCACTAACACTGTTGTACCCATATGAGAAGTTGGAAAGGTAGGATATAGAGGGGAAATTTAATGTATATCTGTTTGCAGAGATTAATAATTGCTAACGCAAAATGATTCTGAGCGGAGATTTATAAAATATCGTCATTTAACTATACTATTTTTTTTGTGCAGATATTAAATGTATACATAATAGTACTGTTCAGACTTTAATTGACTAGGTATTGCAGACTGTATTAAAATAATCATTTGTTATTATTTATTATTGCATAACTGATTAAATTTTATACATGGATTACTGATAACTGAAATGACGCTAAAAATCACTTTTTTAAATACAACATATATAAATATGTATCTGCCGAATCCATTTAATTTTTAGAAATTTTACCGACAAATAAAACCGATTTTCTATCAAATATCGCATTGATTTCCACGGTCTTTGAATTTTCATCTATGAAGGCCCTTAAAAACAAAATGTTCCAGGGGTACCTTTGTTGGTATGCTGGGCTGATACTGGGCACGGGTGCGGCTTATACTGAGTTTACTCGTCGCCAGCGCTTATCCGCTGCCGTTTATTTAATTTTATCAGTCGAACGGTGACAAATATGATCAAAACAATATTATTTTCTCATCTGACTATACGACCGTTATAACCGGAGATACCACGGCGACATTCTTGCAATAATGTATTTTTACCGGAACGGTGCGGTGATAATTTTGTAAAATCTGGTATCAATCAACTATACTAATTTCAATGTAATTGATATTAAAATATTTTCAATCCAATTTCAAACCGTATTGTAGTATAGTGTTATTATGCTACTGCAATGATATCTACAATTCAATGGCACAATATGCAGACGCCTTGCAAATCCTCGAAAAGACGCTTAATATCTCGGGAATTGTTAAATTTAGCCAAATTTTTATTATTTTGACAATTTAAGCAGCTTCGAACTAAGACATTCACAATTGTATTCGTAAAATAGTATAATCCGTTGACACGATAAATACGACAATTAATATAGTCTGAATCAGTACGTTTTCACGATTACAACCAGATTCACAGTTATGAAATATCGGTCTATTTTTCTTTTCTAGAATCTGGACGTAATATTTTTATAATATGATGCGAGACAATCTTTTTCTTTTTGTTAACGATTTTTTCATCAGAAATCTTTCTCCGATCGTCAACGTTATAAGGGGTGGTTTCTGGTAGCAAATTGTCCCTAATCATTGCGTTATTATACTGTTTTTCGATTTTCCTTGTAGTTTACTTAATAATTGAGAAACAATTTTCCTGGAGATAACAAGAAAATGTCGGTGTGCAATAACATAACTGTTTTTTTTTTCAATTTTGTATTTTAGATTCCGAGCGTAGCGACAAAACAATACATTGGTTCTTTTATGAGTGATTTTTCCCCATCTGTGATTTACTTTACTACCAGAAATCATGGTCTGAACGATAAATGATTAGATATCTTTTCTGATACATATTTATGTATGTTGTATTTACAAAAGTGATTTTTAGCATCATTTTAGTTTTCAGTAATTCATGTATACAATTTAATCAGTAATGCAATAATAAATAATAACAAATGATTATTTTGGGATTCTCGCGTAATGAAAATACGCGTAAAAAACTGAGTATGATTATCTTTCGAGTCGGAAATCCCTCTGCCTTCAATCTCCACCGAAGATTTTTCCGAGATAAATCTATTATTAGATATCCGTCCAGACATTATTTGCGTTAATTAATACGCATAATACGATAGAAACAAACATTCTGAAACTTCGAAAATAATATATTATGTATATTATATGCTCCTATCGGGGCAATAATTCACAATAAAAACCGGAGGATTTTTCGGAGAATTAATCAATCTTAATTAAAACTTTTATCGGAATTCCAACTACGTAGACACAAGCTAATACGATAAGATTTGATGAGATAAGATTGGCCGTAATAATATATAAACTTTAATGAACACAAAATTATTATTATAATTATTGTATACTATTAACAACAATACTTAAACAAACGTATCCCAAATTTCTATTTCAATTTTTTTTTTTACTTTATTTTGCATTTAATTTTGTTAATAATGATTATTGGTCACAGCCACGTTAGACATTGGCCGTCCATCATAAAATTTTCCGGCGTTCCGGTCTGCCCTTGAGTTGGTATATTCAAAAAGTCACGATTTCCAAGCGGTTTTCTTAATAATTGGTAAAAACGGAGAAAAATGTGTAGGACAAATATTTATGACGTGTTACGTCAATTCGTCATATTAAAGTTTTTCGATTTTGGTTTTCCGCTAATAATCTTGCTTAAAATTTTAGGAGTAGTATTTTTCTGAAAGAAAATTTCCTGTAGTCAGTGTGTAAAAAAATCGTTTTTTTTACTGTCCGTGTATTTTTCTTATTAGCTCAACCGGGAAGCTTAAGCGGCAAGAATGGAAATATTACGGAAATTACGGTCTTATTAGATCCAATTTTTATTTTTTATTGTAATTTGATTAAAAATATTTTTAAATTTACAATTTTCACAGATTACTTAATATATATAAGTATTGGATGTTTCAAAAAGAGGTAAAATGTATTTTACACATTTTACCGATTTTTGAGCTACCTATAGCCATTTTATATTTGCGACGATTCTCTAGTTTTTATTCGGATTACATTGTTTTACCCATCAGCAATATTGGCTTCCGCTGAGAAGTCTTTACTTTTTTTTTAGATTCTGAGTGGAGTGAAGAAACATATGGTTTTACAAAGATGGTTTTTTTCTGCGCGAAACTTTTCTACAAGCAATTTTTCTCTGATTTACAATGATAGCACTTTTCTAAATGAAAATCTGACTGGGGAGGTACTTTAAGGTACAATAAACAAATATTATTGAAGAAAATTATATTTAACGTCTATTCAATTATTTTACCACAAAATGATATATTATATATTGTTGACAAAGCACCACTATCAACTGAACTCTACTTATAATCGTTTTTCGTTTGCAATGGTATATCGTTGCTTACAGGTATTCAGTAAATTCTCTTCTATATCCTACTACCTCAACTTCCAATCTACATTATTGACTGCACCCGTCTTCATTATCCTAGAACAGCTTTTTTTTTATAATTATACCGGGTTTGTTTCAAATTCCTGTAATCGGTATCCAAACGCATTTTATAAAACAAAACACCAATGGAATTTCTATTGAATCTAAAACAAGACTTATTTTCGACTTTGAATTGATTATTTTCAAAAGAGATCACATTATATTATAGCTATTGGCCATCTAATTGATGAAACCTTATGTTATATTGCTATTATAATGTCCCGGAATAAATTGAAGAATGCTGATAAACATGCGAAATCAATTCACATCGACAAACCGTTGAAAATTAACGAACACTGGGGTACACGTATATTGTATAAAATAATGTAGGTAATATACATACAATTGTGCAGAATTGTTTGAAAAAAGAAAATCTTCAAAATAATAAACGCTCTGTATACTTTCTGTGGCGAAATAAATAGTGTACATTATTATTATGGTTCCGTATTGTTAACGGACGGCCGTTTGGCGTGAAACTATCAAGTTCTTTTGAAAACTTTTTTTTTTTTGTATTTTAGTTATAAAATAATATATTACTGTGACTTGTGTTCACAACCGAACTCCGAGATGATTGCCAAGCTTCGGTCGGGAATCTTACAAACCGTAGGTGTCTGCCAAACCCGATACCAAAGATTTACCCCGCATTGAGACGTATGAGAATTATTATTATTGTTATTATTGTTATTATTATTCCAACCGTACCCATAATACACCTACCTTCGATTTGAGTAAATTACCGTCGGTCACGACCCCGTTAACTTAACTAACGCGTACAAATCCATCAAATCGAGAATAGATTATATTATTACAGTCTTCCCTTCGAAATGCCTCCGAAATATTTATCATCGTTATTCCGGTATCAATCCTCTATCGAGGATTATTGTCCGCGATAGATCGTTTCCGTTTGATAAGACATAGGTCAACGAAAGTCGTCAAACTGTACCTACGGGACCGTTTATAATTGATTACAAACCGTATTGTTATCGATTATAACGTTCCAAAACTAAATACTTGGAATACAATACCTACCGAACCATTTCGAAATCGGACGAAATGGTTTGAACAATAATTATTATTCTACTACGATGCTATAATATTGTATTCGGTTAATACAAATGGGATTTGCTCTACTCGTAATATTAAATTTGTTTAATTTCCGTCAAAGCTTTTCGTATACCCTACATTTGTGTATGAACGTTAACATATGTTAAAAAAAAAAAAAAAAAAAAATGCAAAATTATTTTCAAAGGAAAAATGCAATGTTTAATGCATAATATCATACGTAGTTCATTCGAATCTGTTTTAAATTACGATTTTACAGTGCGCATGTATCTTTATTACTTCTTCAAGTATATATTGCACTACTGCAGTAAATAAATCTGACCATTTTAAAGTTTAAACGTAAACGCTTGATAGCTATACTGCATTTAATTTCGAACCTTGTGTATATTGTACATAATGAATTTAGATCGTACGATTTTGATTAAATTTTATAATATAACTCTTATATAAATGCATTTAATTCTAAAAATGATCGGTAATAAGCACACGGGAGTAATTATATTACATTAGATATAGGTGTTGTTTCCTTTGTAAAAACGGTAGACAATATACCTCTTTGAATCGTTTTATGAAATATCTCTCTGTACATTATTCGAGAATAAAAACATAACATTTATTTTTCTCGTCGATAGCAAATATAATCAATAGCTGCGAAAAACGAGAAAGTAAGTGCGACGTAAATGTATCGTCGAAATAATATGATCCAATGTGGTTTTCCAATTCTATTTTGACACGCACACCTACGCGATTTTTTTTTCCGTATTTACTTGCGTATAATGGAGTTTGGTTTTTTACCCTCCGGTCTACTAGTTGACACATTTGCAGGCGTACCATTTTGACTGAATAGGTAATACTAATTTATAGGTACGCCTCGATCGTACGTGAATTGTACAAATATTCGATTACGAAACTGTAAGCATTTTCATTGACGCTCAAGGTAGTCATCGCATCCTCTAGGTCCTGATTGTCCGTCATTATTATTAGATTCTGCAAAGAGCGTATCGGGTTTATCGCCGTCCTTCGACAACTTTTCTACTAGAAGCGTCATTCCGATTGTAGCATCTTAGTCCATCCAAGTGTAGCATCTTTTTTTAATACAAATCGTTTTAGTTTTCGCGTTTTAGGGAGCTAACTTTTGATTTTGATCCGCGGTTATTTCTTGATAATTGAGAAAAACCGGTAAGGCAATAACGGTTCCGTTATTTACGATTTCGATATTTTCACAGATCGTTTAATATTAGTTATATTACGAGCCTTTTGGTAAACGTTCGATTTTTGAAACGTAATATGGGCGTTTAACATTTTCGGATTTAGAAAAAAAAAATAATGCTCTTTTGCTAATTTGAATCTATATAAAATCCGAACGAATTATGATGCTCGTTATACTAAATCCTCGCTTGAGATAATTGTTTCTCTTACGTATTCGTTAAATTTATGAATGAATATCAATACCGGGCTCCTACGTTGGTGTTGAATATGCAATATTTGCAGTTTGTGTATAGTTATATCGGTTTTCGATTTACGCGTGTACCCACATACCTGTGTACATCTTCTAATTTCGACGAGTGAACATTTTGTTATGTATATATATATATAAACACATATACATATATATAAAAGGTGCCTTTATAGTTATACGTATAATATATATATATATGTATATATACATAATACCGGACAGAGTCGATGCAATTTGTTTTGGGTGGTCATCAATCACGCGATTGATTGATGATAAATGTTTCCTATTTATTCGAGAGAGGAAAAGAAGGCACTATATATTGTAATAGCTATATACGGTACTTCCGATCCGGATATATTAGTATGTGTTTGAGGTACCTACCTGCAAGATTAGTACAAACTGGACGCACAACAAGAAATAAAATAGACAATGCAAAATCGCGAGTTGCAAATTGTGCGTTATACATTTGCCGTTCAATGTAGGCCGCAGTAATAATGATATGAACAATAAAAATAATGAGCTCGTGTACGTTTAAAATAACATTTTATTTTTGATGAACTCGCGTAGGTACGTGCAGTATTTTTTGTTCGCTTTCATTAATATAATTTATCAATTTTCCACTATTAATAAATTCGATTCGAAAGATAATAAATTAATATCATTTTTTTATGAGGGTAGAAAATTATTTGAAATAATATTGTTTATTTTATAATATGAGTGGTGGTGCGTGGATTTGTATAACACGACAGACTACATAATATATTCGTTTATTTTTCACATTTTAATCATTTCGTTAATCATTTTTGTGAATCTTACTGTGTGATAATATACTGACGTTGAAATATTGTGTAGGTAGTTATTACTACTTATCAGTAATTGCGAATGGCTTTTTCTATTATTAACGACAAGGCCATACAGAGGCCGTTTTTTTTTCGGTTTTTGTTTACATAATCAAAAATAAAATTGTATGTAGAAAGTTGTTTTCTTTCTAACAGAAAAATGAAGTTCGTAATAGTATTATTACAAGGAATGTTATTACAAGTATATACAAGGTATGAGAGTTTTTACTGTAAAAGCATGTTTGTTAATACTATTTGTAAAAACTACGAGCCTCAAGAATTACATAAATTATTAAATCTTTAATGTTATTGTATTTATTATTTCTAACTTGGGAATTAACTGAATTTCTAAGTCTTGATTAGAGTGAGCAGTGAGTATAGATGCAACTAGACCATTAACTTTGGGGGCGTTCAAATTATAGACACATCGCGGACCATCCCCTTTACGTGACACTAATAATAAACAAATGCACATTTAGTTTTCAATTTGCTACATACAAATTTATTATAAACTTTTCAACTTTATTTTTTATATACACATACATTGTCTGTAGGTTATCTGTAATTGTTCTGCTTATTAATTATGAAGTACATTAGTACATGGATAAAATATTTAGTCGAAAAAAACATATTCGGTATTTTGGGAGTGTTAATTTCAAACTTGGGGTGCTATATACTCTCTATAATCCCTCTAGTTGCGTCTGCTTCTGTGAGTGAGTGTAAGAAATATTTATTAAGGTTTTTTTTTAGTACCAATCAGCCCCAGATTTACAATATTCCTGGCTACGCGCTATTGAAGAACATAGCATAAGGTATGCCTATAGTTATTCTTCATTGAGATATATTTTTTCGTTTCGTTCAGTCGACTACTTGTATAGTTATTGATATTGTTTGACTCATATTATTATCATTTTTTATTTAAATTCAAAATATTCTAGTCAATTAATCTATATTTTTTGTTGGTTTTCTATTATTATATTTTACACTTTTTGTCTTAATTTCTTAAATGCCATTTTTCGAGACTACATAGTTATTCCGATACTCGGATCATCACATCATATAGGGATGTTATTTTAATCAATTTTTTTTTTGTCATTCAATACATTCTGACTACGTTTTTTGAGTTATTTATTCACTATTTAAAATATCCACGTTGGTTTAGTTTTTGTGAAATATAATTATTGTTTGCTTCTTTAAAAGGCTTGATAGTATGATACAAAAGGTTCATCATAAGTTGTTCTTATAACATTATAAATTTACTGCAAATCGAATAGTTTAAATTGTGATAAAAACTGTAATACTATATATGTACTGCATAGGTACTATTATAGTACCTATTATTACCACTAAGGATTTCTAAATGTTTTCCGATTTATGCGGGTAAAAATGTTTAGGCATCATTAGAATGCTCGACAATTTGAGACGGAAAATTAAAATTCATTTTCTAGTACCAAATTAATATAATTTTTAATTTAGTTCAACCGAAATTCATTGAGAACTTTTTTTCTTTAGCAAAGATTTATTATTACATATACCTAGAACTGATATAAAATAAATAATTACCTTTTACTTTCTACCTTTCGAGCTATATACCAGCTTTTTTTTTTAATCTAAAATATATTTTAGTTTATTTTTAATCCGATTGCTTAAATCTAAAAAATTTTCGATTCAAGGATTTTTGTATAATCAAATACATTTTTACAATGTTTAAAAGTATTTTAGATTCTGAGTGGAGCTTTTTTTTTATCTGTGTGCCACTGCCAACTTTTAACTTAAATCGCAATAGTATAGAACAATAACGTTTATTGTATTTTTGGTTGCATATGAATTGCGTCCCAGAATAAAAAAATCTGATAAGCGGCTACACGAATTGCGTGTGTTAAGTTATAATGAGTAGGCGTATACTTTAGAAAATCGTGTTAATATAAAAATTTAAACAAATAATATAGCCTTTTTTTTCTTGTGAACAACTTTACTACCAGCGATTTTGCTCCGATTTACAATGATAGCACTTTTTTTTTAAAAGCAAATCTGACTGGGAAGGTACTTTAAGGTGGCAATTTTTCGATTTTTTTAAGAGTTTTCTCAGCAAATGCGAAAAAGTCGGGAAAAAACACTGGGAAACCAGGAAAAACGCAGGAAAAATGGGAAAAACGGAGGAAAAATACTAAGCAAATATTATTAAAGAAAATATATTATACTTATTTAATTATTTTACTATAGTATGACATATATATTGTTGACAAAGCCTCACTATCAGAATCACTGCGCTCAGAATCTATTTTTTTTTAGTGATGTTTTATCGTTGATTACTGATATATTAAATTACCTATAACAGTGGCTACACCCGTCTTTATTATAATAGGACGTCTTTTTCAAAATTTGCTTTCTGAATTTCATAATAATGGGAAAAATCAAAGAATATAATAGCTTTATTATGATTATTTTTTTGCAAGTGCAGAAGTTGAGGTTGATCGTAATGATTTATCGTTACTTTCAGTATATAAACTTACTATCTCTAAGTATGTGACGTATAGTGTCTTAACGGTTTTTTTTTTATTTTTAATAAAACACCATTTGAATATCATTTTAAGTATGTAAAAGTTTTAATACTTTTTAATAGGTGAATAGTGACTTATTTGTTTATTAAACTATTTAGAGACACGTGAATATTATATTTATAAAAAGTAGAAAAATATCAATGTTTTTTAACCCAGTAGTAAAAAAATATTTTCTGCTACTTACGTTACCAATAATGGCTATTCTATATGAGATACATCAAAACAATATACTTGCTGCATTGACTATTTTAAGTATTCTTAAGTATTCTAGACCAGGTTACGAAATCCACCTAAAAGGGATTTCACACGAGGTTATTGGTATTTTTGATACGAAAATCGATTCATTCTAAATAAAGTAAAATCAAAACCATTAAATGGTTAATACTGATTTATTCTTAAAGATTTAGCGATTCGGCGACTCGGATGAAATAATAAAAAAAAGTTAAACCGAATAAAACAAAAAAATAATATAAATAAGTACTGTAATAGTATTTGCAAGGATGCGTACCACGAACTGTAGTTACTATAGAAATCGGTTGTTTAGTGAACTGTATTTATTTATTTTTTTGGCATGGATAACGTCACCGAGCGGGACAGCTTAGTTTCAATAATAATATAATATTTGATAACTGTATACAATATAAAACAAATAGAAAAAAAGTATAATTTGTTGAAATACAATTATAATATCGTGAACAAAGTTATTGAATTTTGAGTAATTTTGTTAACGAGTAATCTTTATTTAAAAAAAAAAAAAAAAAAAACATAATAATAAATTATTATTTAATGGTACATAATGACGGTTTCAGCTCGAGTATCATTTACCGCAACAATTAAAGGACTTTTAATTAAATTATTGTAACTACTCAATTTTCCCTTGTATGAAAATATATTATTTGTTTAACAGTCACTATATTATGGTTATTCCGGTCGGTTACACTTTGACTAAAATAATAATGCGTTTGATTACGCCGTCGCCGGCGATGGAATCGTACACAGTAAACTTTGTATTTAGACTTGAAAATCATTTTTAAAGTAGCAAGTGAATTGCATCGTTTACCTAAATAAATTTCACTAAAACCATTGCTCTATAATTTTAATATAATATCTCCTAGTTGTATTATTAACAGTCGAGTACCTACAAATTTTAACTTAGAGTGTCAGCTGGAATATATCATATTAAAGTCTTGTGCACATCAAAATGTTTAGGAAAATATTATTTTTACGCGTTTGTGTTAAAAAGAATGGGTGTTGTTTGAAAATCAATATTTTCGTTGGTTCAAGCTATAATGAGTAGGGGTAAACATTAGAAAATCGTGTTAATGTAAAAGTTTAAATAAATATTACAGCTTTTTTTTTCTTCTAAACAACTTTTCTACCAGCAATTTTGCTTCGATTTACAATAATAGAAAATTTTCTAAACGGAAATCTGACTGAGGAGGTACTTTAAAAAAGTCATTTTTTGATTTTCTCACTAATTTTTCCAATAAATGGGAAATCCGGGAAAAATCGTAGGTAAACAGGAAAAGATGTACAATATTGAACAAATATTTTTAAAGGAAATATATATTGCCTATGTAATTATTTTACCATGATATGATATATACATTGTTGATAAAGCAAGGGGAAGGGCAAAAACCATTTTTAAAACCGTTCGAGAATATCACTGGATTATGATAAAAAAAATAATCCCCGTATTGTACATAATTTCTAAATAATGACGATTCTTTAAATTTAAAATCAAATTAAATGGTCAGTTTATTTCTGCAGCGTAACATTCTGCATTATAGGAATTTAATGGAACAATACAAATATTGTTATTTACCGTATTTACGCAGCGATTTCTACAACAAAATTTTGTAATGTTGACGCTAATTTAATATTATAATAATAGTTGCGATTTCCGTACTATATAAAAAAAAAAAATCAATACCTACCTTTTATAATGGGTTTTTGAACTCTATTGTCTGTCGTTTCTTATAGTATTATCTAACAATATAGCAATACAATAATGTATCTTTGTTGTACGTAATAAAAATTATGATTTATTTTGTTTTTATAAATTAATACGAATTTCGATTTATCAACGCTGAATTTCGCTTAGAGTCGTATTTCATTTGCAATAATTTATTGCTATTTATATATAAACCAAATCATTCTATATATTCTACATTGCAAAATTTATATTCACATGAGCAGTACACAGTTGATGGGTATACAACTCATCAGCAAATTCTTATTTTCAAAACTTTTTTTCGTCCGTTAACAAATTTTTTGCTAAAAATCAAAAAAAAAAAAAGTGAGTTTTTTATCAAATTTTTTTTAGTTAATGAACTTAGAAGGTAGTTTTTTTTTTCTAGTAGTCTTCCAAATAGTTCGGAAAAACTGAGAAGAAACGTAGGAAAATTGACGAATGACACGTTATCTGTAATTTTTTATTTTGTTGTATCGTTGAAATCCAATTTGAAATAAACATCGAGACTGGCAATTTTCAACGAATACGTAATTCGCTTAATAACGTTATTTATTTTAATTATATAAATGTATTAAATTAATCATATTTAAGTTGGGCATATTTTAAACCTTTTGAAAGTATCTATTTTAATTACAGGTAATAATTAATTAATCGTGTCATTTATCATTAAATATTTAGACATAGGTCTGTGCTACATAACACAAGTATAGCTATAAGGCGAACTCATGTTATTAAGTAACTATAGTAAATAATTATTGTGTCTTATGCAATTTTAGATTTTGTGTATAGCAAATAAGATATTATGGTTTTACAGGTGCGTTTACAACAAAATATTTTGGAGATAGGGGGTGGTTTAAGGTTGTACACTTTCATACACTTACAAAAAAGAAGTTTATATACTTTTTTTAACTGTAGGATTATATATTTTTCATTAAAAATGTCAATATTTTATAACATCCAATTTTAGTCTTTTAGGTACCTATTACTAAATTTTACATTTAATATTTTTTTTAGTGAATACAGTCTAAATAATAAAATAATTTATATTATTGTGATGGTAATGAGGACTTTGCAATATCGCCGTATCAGTTATAATTTTCTAAAAGCAGAAAAACTACAAAAATTAAAAATGACAATAATAACAATGTACATCTACTATCTAGTAATAAAATAAAAATAAAAACCACAATTGTAATTAAGTTCCTTATTGACAGAAACCACTTTTGAGACTCTATTAAAAATCTACATTCATCATAGTTTTCCCGAAATTTCGGGGAAGAGAAGGTTGAATCCCTGCAACTCCCCCTTGTACACGAGCCTGTGGTTTTAGAATAATGTGCGTTCTTTACTCACAAAAAACTTTTTGAATATACAAATGATTTGATTTAGAAATGCGCATATTTTTTACGGCAGTACTGTAGTTTTTCGAAATAATTTTTATCATTTTTTTTTTTATGAAAACTCATTTTTGGTTAAGCAAACGCACCATTTTTTTACGAAATACCTTAAAATATATGCAATTTCTGCGTGATGGTACTTTATTTGAAACTTTTATCAACATTTTCTATAGTAGGTACATATTATATTCCCAAGGTTTTTGTTTTGGTTATTTTTCTTTGAAAACTTTTTCGAATAAACATGATAGTAATTATATACAGTTTTGTTATAAACCATATAAACCAAATAACTAAAATACCCTATACTTATATATTATCTCCCCAGCTACCTATCAATTTACCGTGCTGCATCTACGTATTGTGGACTTCAGTGGAAAAAATATTCTGGATCTCCCCCCCCCCCTAAATTTTTACAGATTTTCTAATGTATTAACACAGAAAAAAAAGAGTACATGGTGGTTCCATGACCAGTAACAATATTAACCAATACTATTACCGACAATATTATAAAATATTTTATTTATACATAATTTTTTAAAATACTATTCGTTAGTTTTTTATGGTTTTATAGACTATTGTGTATACTGAAATGTATTTGGATTATATATTTACAAATTATTGGTAACTTAAAACTTTCGGGGGCTCCGAGCACTCCGTATCCCTTCGTTAGTTGCGACACTCGTCTACCCGTGAGCTAATCAACTTTTTAGTATGACATATTTAGTTAAAAAAAAAAAAAATATTTCTATCTTAACCTTACAATATTTTTTTTATTACAAATAATATTTTCATAAGGTATTACTGAGTATTTTGGGAGCAAGACGATTGATTTCAGACTCGTTTATAGTGTTTTACAAAGAGTGTATAATAACGATATCGAGTAAAACGTTACCGTCAAATACAACACACACATACACACACAGACGATTTATTATTTACGGTTATACATGTTTGTTTATTAAAATATTAGTGGGGTATAATACAAGTACACGTTTATTCACGAACGTTGCGTGCCTATATACATACTATACATAATTATATTGCTCTTGATTAATAATTCACCACGTACAGGCGATCGTATTCGATCGAAACTAAAACTGATTGTTTATATAGTTCGCAGTTACACGAGAGTATACTCGTATACCCGATGTCTATTTCAGGGAGAAAGGTGACCGGGGGAACGGAGTATTATCCCCTCCCCCTCCGTGGAAAAATGTACATCATCCCTGAAAATATTGTGTTACATTACTACGTAAACTATCCGCGGTGTGGTAGGTACTTACGTGAAAGTGAAATGAGTTACGATTGGCCGATTATTAGTCATATTGTTATCGTGTTATCGTGTTAATAACCGTATTTTACTGAGCTACAAAAAAAGCCATTATCGAGCGTACTTTCGTAATTTTTTCTTCTGGTGTACAAATTCTTAGATCCGACTCTTAGTTATAATCTCTTAGAAATTTGCGACATCTTCCTCCCCACCCCTCTCGGGAATATAAGATCATAAATAAATACTACGTATACCGATATACCGTTGGAATCTGTAGGTATAAATTCCTTGTCTGTTGTTCGGAATCGCACAAATAATTATATTACACTTTGTTAATACATTAACATATTATATAGGATGATGCTCAAAATTTTAATTTAAAATTTTTTTTTCTCATTTTTGACGTTTAAAATTCATCTTGACATATACTGTTGAGGGTACTTTTTCAGTGGTGAAATAAATGCGACCTATGAGAAGCGGTCAATTCTCGATTTTTTTCTCGAATTTTTTTCCACTGACAGGTGGGTGCTCAATATGAAATTGACTTAGGGCCGTTCTCACCAACATAATCGTTTTCGTTTATCTGATTTTTAAACCGAGTATACGGCTGATAATACTGACCACGATTGGTCAGTTATCTTATACACTTTGTTTAAAAATTAACGTTTAAACAACGTTGGCACTTAAACATTGTGTGTAGAACAAATTGACATATTAGGTGTCCCAACGATATTTTTTAAGTAGAATTTTAAACATCACCAATGCGTTTAAACTAAAAAGAACATTTCATTTTAAACATCGCCCAACTAAATATGTATTATTTAATAATACTTCTTGTTGCAAAGAAAAAAATTGAGCGGAAAGGGGGGAGGATAGCGAGTCCTTTACGAATTAAAAATATCTGTTTTTTGACACCTAAATATGTCGAAAATCAGATTTCATGCAATATTTAACGTTAAAAATTGAGCGAATACGATTAATGAATCACCCTTTATATTTCGTTTGTATCTATTTGGTTCTGGCGCGTAGCGAAAAGAAGCGATTAGTTTTCGGAAAACGCTTTTTTTGATTAGTAAAGATGCCCCAACGTTCACACTGAAACCGTATATCTTATAAAATATACCATAGAAGAGGATTTCCGCCGGATATCGCTGTAATCGAAACGATTTTCTATAGATTGGCAAGAGTTTTGTTGCAGAAAAAAAACTGTCGTCAAACGCCGGATATCGGACAATATCAAGCAAAAATGTGGTAACCGATAAAAAAAAAGCGAAAAAAAAT
Organism: Cinara cedri; assembly: GCA_902439185.1. NCBI lineage: Eukaryota > Metazoa > Arthropoda > Insecta > Hemiptera > Aphididae > Cinara > Cinara cedri. The sequence continues at coordinate 980,543 of CABPRJ010000952.1, read as the reverse complement.
ACGAATTGAAAAATAGCGAAAAATAATGTATCGAGTGTTTAGGGGAAAACTATTATTATCAACTATAAATAATAATTTAATATTTATATCTTGTCATTATGGTAACTCAAGGTAATATCCGTTATCGTTTTTATCGTGAATAGTGTACACCGTATATACCATATGAACATCAAATAGTTTTGTACGACGGTCGATAACATGACAATCAAGTGTTGTGCTTATTATTCTATTTGAGCTATATTTTTTAAATTTGATTTTTGAGTTATCGAATTTATCAAATCAAATAAAAATAAACTTTTACTCGTATATAATAGTTATATTTATAGAGACGAAAAAATGTACAAGGAATTGAAGTATTGGGAATAGATATACAATGTAAAGGTCGATCAACAAGTATACAAATAATAATAAAATTAAAAAAGAACCTTCGGTGCATAACTACGTTCCAGATGTATGCAAATTAGAAGTAAAAAATAAAGAACTGATACTGGGGTCGGGAGCGGCCACTGTGGTAGGTAAAAATTTGAGAAGGTAGTATACATAAGTTTATTTCATTTATATCTGTAAGCATCGAGAAACCATTACTGACGAACAAAAGATGATTCCCCGAGTGCAGTTCGGTAATACTTAATTTTAAGTGCCGTAATTTGTGATCTAAAAAAAGGTGCTATACTCGAGTTAGTTTTCCGGTAGAAAAAATGTTTACGCGAAAAAAAAAAATAAACATCTTCGTAAAACCCCTGTAATACATTCTTCGGTAAACTCGGAATTTCAAATACGACCTCCGATTGTCGTACGAAATCTGCTTCTGGGTCCGGCCGAAAAAGCGTTTTGCCAACGAGACGTATGGGGACGGGGGACGGGGGAGGGGGAGTAAACCGTCCCCTAAAACTACGCGGCGCGCGGGCGGGCGGGCGGATGGGCAGACAGCGGTCCGCGCGGACGGATTTACGATTATTTTTCCGTCGCCGGACGCGTATAGCCGAGCGATACCATGTGCGCGCGGCCGTATTTATAAGGGCGGTCGACGACGGAATATGTTATTATCAGGCATAATAATAAACGACAATTTATGACGAGACGCGCGGTGTCCGACTTTTCCGCCTAAAGTCCATCGCGCTGCCGCCGCCGCCGTCGCCTCCACCGCCGCCGTCGCTCGTCATCCCGAGCAGATGTGGTGAGTTCGGAGTTGTTCGCCGAAACTCGAAAGGGTTTCCGCCACCGCCGCTGTCGCCGCCGCCGCCGTCAGTACGTATTTCGACGACGCGCTTTTCGCGGAGCAGAACAGCACGACGACCGAGGCCGTGTTGTCGCGCGACCGTCGCGATTCCTCTCGTCGCGAGCGTGAAAACTGCGGAGACAACCGCGACAGGTTGTTGTCGGTGTTTATTTTTTTTTAACATTTTTTTTTTACTGTTTTTTTTTTTTTCGTTTTTCTCCGTTCCGTCGGCGCGCCGTGGTTACACCATTATAGTATAATATTGTAATGTCGCGGATATTTTTTCGGCCGCCTTGAAACCGCCGTGGGTAAGTACCTCCGTAATAATGTATATTTCCCACGAGCAACCCGAAAACCCATTTACCTCGCCCATATCCCCGTGGCCCTTCTCTCTCCCTCCCCCAATTTATATCGTTCTTTACCGTTTGTCTACGCACGTAGACGCGTATTTTTATACAAATAAAAAATGTATACGTTTTTCTGCCCGAGCAAAAAGAAGGTTGGCTCGGTTTCCGGTATAGTTTTTGACACAAGCGAAAACATTTTTCACTTCCGCCGTTTAGACGGAAAAAATTAAACAAAATTGTATTTGTATATATATAAAAAAAAATACCAATTATTGATTCAAAACTTTTTGCATGTCCGGGACCAAAGAAATATAATTTGAAAAAAAATAAAAGAAATAAAAAAAAAGACCGACCTAAACGATCATCGAAATTGATAGTATATTGTTTTCGCAATCGTTGAGCGCGTGATGTTACACAGCGTGATCATAATTCTTCTGGAAAATCCTCTTGAAAAAAAAAATAATAATAATAATACTTATGACTATAATATCGCATAGTGCCGGACGTTTTATAAAAAAAACAAAAATAAAAAAAAATAAAAACCCGAATAATTTTGTTATTTATTAAAGTCCGGCCCGAAAAGGGTTGGATAAATTATTATATTTTGAAATATTGTACGGTATAATTTTATAGTTTTTTTGCTCTCGAATATAATGTCACAGTGTCACTGCTTTTTAAACATTACCTACAGATGATTATTGTATCAAACGCCGCGTTATACGTGTAAAATAATTAGTGTAATACGCGTATTCATTTAATTTTAATGGGAGTGAGACTATGGTTTTTTTGTTTTTTTTTGTACGTACGATATTTAAAAAAAAGACATAATTCCCTCGATGGGTTGGCCGCTGTTGTAGATGAGAAGTTTGAATTTTGAAGAGAGCTCAATTTATATATGTACTTAACGATAAGTCATTGAGAACGAAAAACAATTCGGAGTGAATTTTTTTTATATATGCACGTACATTGTTGCGTTTTTCCCAATTATAACGAAAACCGCTTAGAAAATCAAAATATGACACATTCTTAAAGTACCACCCCAAAAAAAGTTATTTCAAAAACGGTGCTACACTTGAAAACCAGAGCAATATTTTTGGTTAAAAGGTTGCTCACAGATTAAAAAAAATAATAATAAATAAACGCTCCGAATCTAAAATTTACAATCCAGTTTGTCGTATAAATGAAATTAAAATATAAAAATTGTTTCTCGGAAATTAAAATCCGTCGTGAAAAATTGTTTGATTATATTAGTTAATTAGTTTTATGATTGTTGTAAATTTGTAATAATTTTTGAAGCCGTTAAAATTTGCAGAAACTTTATACTATACTTTTCTATATAGTTTATATACGTTACAATTTAACGTCAGCCTAATGAATAAATATTTTACTTAATTCAAAACTTACAAAAAAAAAAAACAGCAACAATGTTACGTTAAAATGCGATTTAAGAATTAAATAGGGACGACTAAAACGTCGTTTCAATCCTCGAGAATTAGAGACTTCAGATGAGTTTTGGTCGATTAATTGCCGTATAAATATTTACAATACTGACCTGGTCGAACGTCAACTCTAACATAACTCTCGTGTTCAATATTTGTTTATCTGAGAAACATGTCATTAGTTGGCTATGACTGAGTGATCCTTTCCGTTTATCAACTTTAACGACACCTACATTTATCCAGCTCCCACACATTACCTGTCGAATAAAAACTCCGTCAAAAAATTAGTAGACAAAAAGTTCTTATAAATCGCCAACATGTTTCTAATGTTTTACCACGTCTAGAAAAGTTAAATATAAGTTTTCTGTTAAAATTTGCAGTATTTACGAATATTTCTAACTAAATTATAACAAAAAAACAAGACCGAAAAAAAAACTATTATTTCCGTAAACTTTCCCGTTATTTCTACGTTTTATCCCGGTTTTTCCGAAGTTTTATGAAAACTGTTTAGAAAATTACTTATTTTTTAATAACTCGATCTAAAATGTTGCAAAAAATATCTCTTGGATTTTCTCCGATTGACACAATATTTCTGGTAGAAAAATAATACGTACAAATTAAAGACAATGAAATCAGTAACGCCGTGGCGATATTTGCCGTTTTTCTCAATTATGCTGAAAACCCCAATAGGAAATCAATAAAATGACCTCTTCAAAATGCAACAATTAGATCCAAAATGCAAAATTGAAGGTCTCTTATCATTTTTCGAATGTAGCAAGTTTTCTTGTCAAAAAGTTTTTTACAGACAGAAAAAAAAGAGACACATCATAAGTAAAATCAATACATTCCATGTTCCGCTTCGAATGTAAAATAATAACGAAGAATAATTTATGAAATTATTTGTAGTCATTAGAAAAAAAAAATGTAAAATATATTTTTGCGTATTTCTGATGAGTTGAATATTTAGAGAACATTAAAACACCGACGAAATTTTGTCGTCCACACTTTTTTTATGGGGCTTTTTATTATCTCAAAAGCCGATTTTAAAAACGTTTTTATTTGTTTTACGTGATCTCAATTTTTTGCTATACCGTCCGTTAATAATACAGGGAAGGCAAATTCGGATGCATTGGCTTTTTTAACAACACGAGTACCTATTCGAGTATATATTCCAATATCAGCAATCTATTTTAAAACGTAATTGGTAAAATAATATTGTATAATTGTTTTAAAAAATTATTTTTTTATAAATCGAAAAACCTATACGGTTTGACAATTATATTCACACGTAATATTTAATGTATATTCTAATCAAATTTATATGTATTCGTGTATTATGAAGTTGAAAATTTAATAGGTGCAGATTTTACTTGACTGCATAACACGTTCTCTATAAAGAGATCATTTTTGGACATTTCCCCAGGGGTTGGGGAAACGCTTTCGAAAAATCTGGCGTAATACGTGAGAAGAAACACAAATATTTTATCGAAGAAATTACATTTTGTATTTTCTGAGTGTGTATTATCCATAAGAAATATTTCAAAAAAGTTTCATAATATTAAAGTCTCTTTATCGTTTGGAAATTGAACTCACATTATTTTATTTTAGAATTCCACGGTGATTTTGTTAAAATTATTATCGAATAACTACCGCAGAGAAAAACAATTCAATACTTAATTGCTTTTATGTAATACGTTTTGTTATAAACTATAAATTATAACACCGGGTTTGACATCGTTAGGCTATTCGAATAAGTACGAGTACTCTGTTTCAAAATATTGTCAAAATCGACGTTAATTTATTTTAGTTGTTATTCCAATAATATAATATAATTAATGGTAAATATTTGTTAAATCAAGACGATATTTGAGATTCTAAGTGAAGTAATGGAAAGTAATATATTAATTTGTTATACGTTGTGTTTTTTTTTCTATTTGTAAATAACTTTTGAACCTGCAATCTCGCCCCAATCGTTCTCCACAAACGTGGTTTCCGGTAATCAATTTTGGCTACCATTGAATTGACTCCCATTATCAATTAAAGTATCTTATGGACCGATAAATTTGCTCCCAAGAAACGTAATATTGAATGGATCTCAATAATATTTTAGATTCTGAGTGGAGCGAGGATTGTATTGGTTTAACAAAAGTGTTTTTTTTTCTGTAAACAACTTTTTTACCAGAAATTTTGTTCCGATTTTCAAGTATAGCACTTTTTCTGAAAGAAAATCTAACTGGAGTTGTACATTAGGAGGTCTTTTTTTTTCCCAGAAGTTTTTATAATACATGGGGAAAACCGGGAAAAAACATAGGAGAAATGGGAAAATCTACGAAGTGTACTATTTAAAATCATAAATATTACGGCCTTTAAAAAAATGTATTACTGAACTCTGTTTAGAGTCGTTTTTCGTTAAAAATTCAAATAAAAATATTTGTATTGTTTGAATATTTGTATTATAACTTTCAAGATGCGGTACAATTTTCATAATTTTCTAGAGTTTCCGGGGTATTTATAGTTGTTAGTTTTTTTTTTTTTCTAGTTTTATGAGCATAAAATTTTTTTTGACTGCTTCCGTTTAGAAACGTTTTTTCGTTGGTAAAGATTTATCGTTACATAAAATATAACGATATTTTATCATTTCATGAATATATTTTCATATTTTCTAGTCCATTTGAAGTACACAATATTTTTTCTCGGAAAATACTCTTTTCCGTTAGTAAAAATGCTCCGATTTTTTCATTCGATACTACAAAAGATGCGAAATTTTTGCCAGACCGTATTGAATTTATTTAAAACCTTTATGTTGAAACTCTAAACAGTTTACTACCAGTTATACTTGTTAGGTTATTTTTATAATTTTGTCGTTTTCTGCAGGGCCGACAGCAAGTGTATCTACCACGAATGCTCCGTTCAGAATCGTTTTTTTTTTCGTCGCAATGATTTATCAGCGTGTAAACCAAATCAACTACAACAGCGGTTTGCCCGCGGGTCGAAATATATTGTGTATTTTTTCTTTTCTCTTTCTCCGCACACTCCTCGTGTGTGTTAATTGAACAACTACAATAATTGACCACAACAGTTCTCGATCTTTTCCACACTCACAATGACGGAAAAATAAAACCGACGACGAAACGTGATCGTTCAAATGTACGCTATTGTTTGCTTTTCGTTTTCTGGACACTTGGGTCGGTGAGGAACGATTAAGCAAAATTTGCGCAATCGTGTGTGTATTTCGATGGCTATTTAAATATACACACGATGGCGCGAGGTTTGAAATGCAACGTTGCCATGTATAAATAAATATAGTACCATAACATCGTGTATTACGAAGTGCGTTCCGTGTGAAAGCCACAATTTAGCCACGAAAAATTATCATCAACGTCCATAGCCACCGGCATCTTAAAATATGTAAAAATAATCATTTATTTTACTAGCTGTCATTTATGTCGTACAATTGGGCTCGTATAACTAATGCATTATGGCAACGTTGCATTTGAAATCTCGCGCAATCCGCGTATGGATTCGGACGGCTGTTAAAACACACGCGATCGCGCGAATTTTGCTCAATCGTGTGTTGCAGCCGATCGGGCACCCTGCGCCCGTTACACGTCCCGCCCGCCAATAATGGCCCGGTACCCGAGTACACGGTAGCCCAGAAGAAATCCGAGAAACGGCTGTCCCGAAATTCGACGTCTGTTTTATTATCACCGCCGCAATTTCCCGTGTCGTCGTTCCGGTCTGCGCGCGTATACATTCGTTACTATATACGCACCGCACATACATACATACATACATACATACGCATGTGTATTATTATTACATTTCCGTCGTACAACGTTCGGCAACGACAAACTATTATTGTTTGCGCGTGTTGAACTCAATACGCGGTAAAATAATATCGTACGTGGTGCCGAAAACAATACTCCGGCGACGACGTCTCGCGCGATAATAATAACGACGACAATAATATAATTATCGATATATCGCGCGCGATAAGCGATACCCGGGGTCGACTTTGTCGGTCCGCGTATACGCGGTATCGCAAAAAAAAAAAAAAAACAACAATAATATACGATTTCCGCTCGTACCGCGCCGCGGAATAAGCGACGTCGTCCCGTCGGCGATCTCAACCGCCGTCTACCTGCTACACAATGCGAAACTCGATTCCGTATTCCGCGAAGCGTTTGTTTCGAGGGTCGGAAAATACACACCGGGGGTACGCCCGTGCCTAGAGAGCTACGACCACCACTCATAACTCATAGCCCGGAGAGACGGCATAAGCGCAATTATATACTCTTAAAAAACGCATACGTGATCGAATTCGATGTATAAGCGTTTAACACGTATCCACTGAAAACGATGAAATACGCGAAAAACAATCACTATTAATGATGCCCGGAATGTCAATAGACACTGAACAAATAACTTATCACATTTATTAAATATTTATCGTTTTTCTCTCCGGTCTAAATTAAAAACTCACAAACCAGTATGTTGGTGCGTTGCCTATCGAGGTTTTTAGAAAATTATAATTTTTTTTTTTTCGAGTCTGTAACTGTTAGACATTTGAGGTGCTAGGGGATTATTAACACATGAAGCTTACATATTATTATAGTTTCTTATAAGTAATAATAGTTGAGAAATCAAGTTTACTGAAAATATAGTCATATCTGTTGGTCCAGTGGTTTTCGTATGTGCAGCGTTGTTAAATTGAATTACAGGTATAATATAGGTATAATAGATTAAAAAAAAATATATATTTGAAAATCGACTACAGATATAAATTATACAAGTATCGGAATTTTTGATTTCAAGATTTTGATTTCCAATTTCGGGAGAATAGAAACGGTGTATTCCGAATATTTCATTTATATCATAAATAAATATATTTAAAAGTTATTATAATTTTTTTTTTAACTGACTATTAAACCTTATTTCGACCACCGTGACATTTATTTTCATAATGTTTTGTGAATATTTCATACATTTTTAGTATTATTACAGTCGATTCGAATATAGGTAACTACGAACGAGTACTATCACTACGGTACTGTGTATAAAAACTTATTTATTTTAGTATAAAAAAAAAAAAAAAAAAAAAAAAAAAAAAATACAAATACTTTTAGGATTACATATTATGTGTCATTTTTATTTTTTACTAGTAACGAATATACGGGAGTCCTAATTATATGGCATCAAATTTTTAATAGTGTGTCAACAATTTATGGAGTTGCATTAATTTTTTTTGCCCCCTCCCCCCAATACCACCACCGCGTATAAAGAAAAATATCACGTAATTTTTCATAACGTTAAAAGGTTTTGGCTTTGTGCGTTGTTTTACAATATTATTTTAACGACACTCGACATTTAAAGTTTACAATTTTTTATGTAAACAAAAGTAAATTTTAACTGTACGTAAAAAAATAAAGACACTTAATAATAATATACAAGGTATGTACCTGCCCAAGTAACTAATAGTTATCATAACTATATATGTTGTTAAACATTGCATAATAATAATGATATGTAAGCATAAGTAAGTAGATGAGTACTTTCCTAGTTAAAATGTATGTTTATTTATTCGTTTGTATTGGAAGCGAAATAAATTTCAGTTTATAATAAAAAAAAAAATGGTTTTGCATAATAATATACAATATGAATCGTCGTATTACATATTAAAAAAAAAACATTTTCATTATCATTTAATATATTATTATATTATTTTGTATACATCCAAATTAATGTAGGATCAATTTTTTGTTTATAAAAACTTCTACTTATATTGTATTAGGTATTAGGTGGGTGTCGGTGAACATAATATACTTCACATATCGATACGTAAACGAGTGATGTTTACCATAGTGTATAGAATAATAGTTACATTTTGAAAATATTCCTTTTTTTCATAGGATTTTAATATATACTCAGTGATATTGTTTTGACGTTTTATACTCATTATTTCAAAAATACTACTTTTTAAAACTTTTTTTTTTGACAAATTTAGAATCAAACAGCATTAAAAAGAAATATTTAAATTATTTCTTATCACCCTTATTTTTGGATGTAAAATGACTACCTACTCTTGATTTTCAAATGTTCAACCATTCATATAGCTTCATAGACTTAATGAGTTGAAAATTAAAAAAATAAAAAATCTTCATTTTTGATTATAAGAACACAATCTACTCAAATAGCAAAATAAATAATCAAAAAACTTAAAATTGAAAGCATTTCTAAATATTTATGAAAATAATAAAAGAAGAAAACAAAGTAATTATCTTCGTTCTGAATCTAAATTCATCCTGTATAACTAATATTAAACGCACGATGAAAAATGATAAGCACTATATAATATTATTTTAAATAAAAGTAGAACACTAAATTTATGTAAATACTAAATATAGTAGATTTGATTTATGATTTATGATTTATGATTGAACTATTTGTTATTAGGTATAAGTCCTTGAGTTAATACCTACCTTATAATCGTAAGGTAGGTATTAACTTAACCTAAAGTTAATGCGTACAGGTAAAAAATCATAAATTCAAAAGTAGCAGCAAAAAAAAAAAAAAAAAAGAGAAAAAAGATTATAATAATTTGTAGCTGTGGTTGTATGGTGTCGAACCCTACGGGGTACCCTGCACGTATTTATTAAAAATGTATATAGGTGACACGCTCTAATCCTGGATATATGACGTATAGTCTCTGATATTGGATCGTATATATAGGTCGTATTTTCCGGATCAAAGTGCTTGCGTTCAATTAAAGGATACATTTTAATACGGGTGCCTGGATCGTACGCGCAGAATGTTAATATTGTGTTATATAACGCAGTGTGGTTCGAGGAAATAACAGTTCGGCAATTATTATTGTTGAACCTTCAACAGGATTTTATTCAAACGGATTTTAAATCATACATTTGTGGTCGGAAATAAAGAAAAAAAAAGAACCCCTTTTTTATTTACATATATGAGGCGTAGAGATATAAAGAGACTCGTGAATATGGCTGAATCTCTTTCGGATGCATGTTGTAGTTACATTCGATATTCGAGTGGTGTATATTTGTTGAAATATTTTAATTTATCAAACTAATTGGCATATTCTAAATATTATCAGAACCATTAAAAATATGATATATGATAACATTTTTATAATCGAAACGCTGTAGTGATTTATCCAGCATTTAATAATGTTTTAGACAACACTCTATAGATTAACTGCTGTAATAAATTATTAATCGGAAATTGGTAACAGTGTATATTTTAGTGGATTTAGACCTAAAAACCAGATAAAACTGTAGGAATTTTGTACGAAGAATTTCAATTTTGAAGACAGATTATAATTCCGTAGGTTCTTTACTAGCTAGGATATGTTGGAAACAGACATTTAATTATTTTACTGGAAATATAATAAAAAAACTTATTTAAGTATTTTATATTTTTTGCTTTTTACTTATGATAAAGATAATTAAAATTAAAAAAATAATTCCAACGCATCCTAGAAAAGAACCTAATGACTTATACTTTCAAAAATTGAACTCTATTGAACGCTATTCCTAAAATTTTTATTTGGTTTTTTTATTTAAAACGTCATATTCGTCCGTAGTATCGGCTATACCCCTCAAATCAAATATTGAGCAGTACAGAGTAATAGTGAAAAAGTCATACCATTTAGATAGCAATTAAAATGTGAAAAAAACCTGATACTAAGAATGGGTTTCTCAAAAAACAACTAAACAAAATTTCCTTTCAGAAAATATGCTACACTCAATACAATGAAGCAAGATTTCTGGTAGAAAAGTTGCTTAGACACACATAAAACACAAAAAAGTACAAAAGAATAAAACACATATCGTACGCTACGTTCCGAATGCAAAACATTTGAAAAACTGCGCGTCATCAATCGATTTAATTATTTATGAATCGGCTAACATTATAAAATATAATTATATAAATATATAGAGAAACAAATCCGAAAATTGTATGTAGACAAATCCCGTTTAGAGTGAATTAATTCGACAATAAAAATTATTTTTAATTAGTTTCTTCAACAATAAAAATAAAAATAAAAATAATGTTGTAAAACGCAAGTCGTCGTTGGGCTCTTAACATCTTGGTTTCTTATTACATCAATTAAGATAATATATACAACTGAATATCTTTTTACTCTCTTTATACTATCACAATGTATTAAATATATGTATATATGCCCTCTACTTAGAACTGTTTTTTTATAGTCGAATATTTGCCCTAGGGAGTTCGTTAGATTATTTTTAACGATTTAACGGTTGAAACTGTTATAATAATATTTTTATAGTAGGTACCATTACCTACCCGCCCAATAGTTTTTAATTCCTTGTACGTATAGACTGTTTTATATATACCCACTTGCATACAGTTAAATATGCATTATCTGCGTGTTATAATAATCATTCGTATTATTATTACTTTACAATATTAATTTTTGAGTAATATGATCATTGGGCCGAGGGAATGATTATTACGATATTGTTTAAAATACTTTCGTGAATAAAACTAGGATACCATTATCTTTATAAAGTTTACGAATCAAGTGACTTAAATAATGGTTACATCCAAGTTTTGAGGGTGGAAAATGTTTAATCCACGAAGGATTGTGGGTTTCAACCGATCGCATTATATTTTTTGGAAACATATTACTCTAATCAGTACGACAAATATGTAAATAGTGGTGGTTTTAATCAAAACAAATTGTCTATACCCCTCCCAGTAACTAACTGTAACAAGAAAAAACTACTAACTAGGTTATTAAGTACATTAATCATGATATTTAGATGGAAATGAATACTGATAGCAGTTACCTTTAAAGAGGAAAATATAGTCGAGCAGAATTATTATACGTTATTATTTTTCTAAAATATCACCAAAATTTAAAAAAAATTATGAACTAATATGGCTGTAACTTTAGTAGTGCTCTCGAAATTTTTTTTTTTTTGAGTATTGCTATTTTGATGGTGTTTAGGCAAAATGATTCAATCAAGGGTTAGAAGCTAATTGATAAAAATTCAAATTATATTTTGATAGAAAATGGTTTTAAAATTTTGATAATAGTTGTTACTAATTAAAAATTTCTCGATCTTAAAAATGATAAAAATCTATTTCATTAATAACTGGAAGGAAATTTTAAAAGTCAATTTAGAAAAAGATACCTATATACTTCATACTATGGGTGCACCACTGTTGTAGGTGAGAGGTTGGGAAGGTAAGATGTAGAGGAGAATTTAATGTATATCTGTATGCAATGATTAATCTTTGTTAACAAAAATGATTATGAACGCGGAGTTCGGTTAGACATGTTTTGAAAGTTCGTAATATTTACGATTTAAAAATAATACATTTCGTAAATTTTCTGTTTTTCTACATTTTTTCCCAATTATTATGAAAACTCTTAGAAAAATCAAAAAATAACTTCTGAAGCCCTAATAATCCAACTTCAGTTAAATTTCCTTTCGGAAAACATGCTACACTTGAAAATCGGAGCAACATTTCTGGTAGAATAGTTACATAAAAAAAAATAATTAAAAAAATTATCATCACTATAAAACCAATACATTCCTCGCTCCACTAAGAATATAAAAGTTATCAGAGTTTGAAATGTAAAATAACTAAAAAAAAAACGTTTTTTCACTTTCCTGAAAACCTATACAAACTTCACTTGGACCCATTTACCACATAACCTATAACCACCCATTTCTACGCCACAGTTTATAATATAATTCTTAATAGTAATAATATCACTAATATTACTAAAATAAATATATTACAATGTGTGGTAACTTGAATCGTGATAAGTACACTATACCAAGTGTTTAGATATTGATGATATTGAATTCTTAATCGTTTGCTATTTTGTCCGTTATATGATTGAGACGTTAAATGCACGTGTGGCATAGCCACAATAGTGGCTTAGCCAAATAATACTACTATCGGTAATGGAAATCTTCATTTTATATATTAAACACTAGAGAATCGATTGAATTAGACGTGTTATTTTCAATCGGTTTACAATACCACGATTTACGATGTTATAACATTATATAGGGTGAATCTAAAAAAGCCATTTTATACATTTATTTTATAACAAAAAATATTGATGTTAGACATATTATTATGATGAGATATTAATTATCTATAATTTTTTTAAAGGTTAAGATAATTTTATTGGTTTTCATGATCACTGCAAAATAATATCAACCAATTCGCCAATTTTTTAAAAATTAAAATGTGCTCATAAAAATCACAAAATTCGGAAAAAAATAACGATTCATCATTGGTAAATACCAAAGCTTTGTTTCAAAACAATAATTTATAAGATGGCTGCCTAGGATTTAGTGAAAAAAAAATTTTGTTTAAAAAAAAAGAAAAACCATAGCGGATTTACTTCGCACGAGGGTGCAGCTACTGTCGTAAGTAGGAAGATAAAATATAGAAGGGAATTTGATGTGCATCTGTAAGCCACGATAAATCATTGCTAACGAAAAAACGATTCTGAGTGAAGTTTAGTTGATAGTGTTGCTTTGTCAACAATTAATATGTGTTGTTATGGTAAAATAATTACATATAAAAGAAACATTTACTTTAATAATATTTATTTAATATAGTACCGATTTTCCTGTTTTCCCGGTTTTTCACATTTGCTGAAAAAACTCTTGGGAAAATCAAAAAATGACCTCCTTTAAGTACTTTCCCAGCCAGGTTTTACTTTTAAAAAAGTGTTATCATTGTAAATCAGAGCAAATTTTCTAGTAGAAAAGTTGTCCACGGATAGACAAAACGTTTTTGTAAAACCATAAGCTTCGTCGCTCAGAAGCTCAGAAACGAAAACTAAAATATATTTGAACAGTAAAAAAGTTATTGAATTCGTGAGATCTCCATGAAACACTTTATGTTATATATATTTTTATTAAAAATCTAAAATTATAATTATATGAAAAATAAAAAAAAATTCTTTTGGAAATCGAACAGGAGTTATTGTTTATTAGGTTGAACACACTCGGTTTTTTACCTGTTATATTGATTTAAAATTGAAAGACAACGCGAATTAATCAAATTGCGCCAACAATATTTACCTCCCTTTGTATAGGGTTTAGAATAATAATAATAAAAAGCAGGCTTAAACGTTTTCTTGAACTTAGTTTTATTATTCCTGTACAGTTTTGGGCCATTTGTACAGCCTTGCGAACCGGGGAATTCGACAAATGACCTGTCTAAAGTATATACGGCCATTCGTGTTCAATTACCTGTTTATAAAGTGGCCGGATGAAAGTTTCCGAGAATTTTTACTGTCCCGAATGGTGTTTTTCGAGAAAAAAAAAACAAGTAATAATTGTAAAACTAATAGCTTCCTTGCGATTGTTCAGAATCCGAACAAATAACACGAAGACAACCAAATATTTGAGTAAAGTGTTTCCTTTTATTCGTGTTTTTTACTTTATTGCTTGTATATTATGATAATAATAATAACAAGACGGTAAAATAGCGTTAAATTCTACTCGCTATAACAGCTATTTCGTTTAGACTCTGTGACCGCATACAAATTATGAAATATAAAATTATTAAAAATACTATTTGATTAAACAAGTTTCTTATAATTTTACTTAAAAAAACGATTATATCACGAAGCTAAAGCAATTTTAGATTTGGGTGGGAGGGGAGGTAACAGTGAAATGTTTTTCGTTTTTTTTTTTTGTTTTAAAATAGCATAATATGATAATGTAAAAATTAAATTGAAAAAAATAAACCCATACATTTTTCGGTTCAATCAACATTAAATCGGGAATAACTTTTAATTTGCATGCTGTTTAAAACCTCGATTACAAGATTATTCGACCTCGAAAACACTCGTCCACGTGATTATACGACTATACCAACTACGTGTCACGAAGTTTCGCGGTGGTTTTGTAGACCCAGGTGCGATGACGTGTTTCGGAAATGATTTATTTGGTAATTCCCCGCAAGCTTGTTATTTCATTTCGACGAAAAGTCGATTTTCTCGTAACATTTGCCGAATTCCCCGAAAATCCTCATATTCCGATTGCCAAATTGTCTATTGCGATTTCTTTAACTCACGGCGTCACGGCCGTCATGACTATATTATATCCGTTTGCGATATCTCTATTTTAAAATCTAAATTCACGACGCATCGGAATAGACGAGCTTTCAGCAACGTCGTGAAACCCGGTATGTTGTATTTTTGTCACTGTATAATATCATAATATTCATTTGTCGCTTAAACTAAAAATAATGTGATGAAATTACCTAATCCTAGTCTATTATTATGGTACATAGTCGCCTGCAGACATTTTACTGGAAGAGTGGGGGAAGTTTAAACGATGACCTTTTTGTCGGTCGCTTTCAAATGTTAACGTGTTTAATGTGTTTTTTTTTTTTTTTTGTAAAAAGCC
Source organism: Cinara cedri (assembly GCA_902439185.1). NCBI lineage: Eukaryota > Metazoa > Arthropoda > Insecta > Hemiptera > Aphididae > Cinara > Cinara cedri. The sequence goes on along the minus strand of CABPRJ010000952.1, from coordinate 965,095 downwards.
GGAGATATTGCACCGTCTTGCTCCCTCTTCCTCTACCAAAAAATTCTGATACCGACTTCATATTTTTTTAATTCGATTTTATCAAAAACGGATTTGATATCTCTCGTACCTCTCGGGCGCAAATATATTATTATCTGCCGCGGTTTTATGTTATCTAATATTTCAGAACTTTGTTTGATAAACCGATTTAAGAATTGCGCAATGTAAATTGCCGTACCTTAAAATAATAATAATACATTTAACAAATCATCAAAAATTATATTTAAAAAAAAGTTTCGTTTTGTTTCATTTTTCCCCTCCGTTTAGTGAAATAATAATTATTCTGAAGTGTGATTAATTTAAAAGTTCAACCGCAGCTTTCGCACTGTACGCGTTTTTATTAAATTAAATTTTCAGTGATAAATTACCCGAATTTGATGTTCCAAGAGCGCACCTCATCTTTTTGACTGCGACCGCACGGTAATAAGAGTACACTTATTACCAATCGCAAATAACGGCGTTTATGTTGTTCGTTATTATCATTATTATTTTGTTCTTAATTTCAGCCGACATCGTGTTGTTTTTGTTTTTTTATTAAATGCATTATGGTTTTTGGTTTTTGTTTACATTCATATAGATTATAAAGGCACTATAGGCATGAGTTACTTGATCTAACGCAAATGGATTGAGCATAGAAAGAGAAACTGCGTTCTAAAATGATGTAGCGACGACGGTACCGATCCTTTGTGAAAAAGAATATTTAGTAAAATGTTTTCTTTATGCCCTGTCCCATCGCGCGATAAGTGTTAAAAGTGCTAATTTTCGTACTAAATTGAATTCTTAGATCGTATTATATTATTATCTCGGTAAAAGACTGAAAAAGTATCATAATATGTTTTAAGATAAAAAAAGAACATATGATTATTTAAGACATCAATATTCACATTTATATCAGTCGATAATAATACATAAATGTGTAAATACGCGGTTGTATTATTATCTAATAAACTTGCAAAAACCGAACGTTTTGAGATAATATCGTTTATTCGTTTCAGAAAATTGTTTCGACTGAAACAGTAGTACTGTAATCTAATACCTAGTTTTCGTATGAAATACGCAATGACGTTATCCTTTTATAAGTTTTTCGACGATTCGTTATTAATCTTATTATTATGTAACTCAAAAACTTTTAAAACTCGATGTTTTCGAAAATAATATAACCGCACTTTCTGCATGGACCATAATAATATTTTTGGTAGTCGAAATAATGGTAATAATCGTGCGGTATTATACCATTCCATCCAATGCGAGTTCATATAAATATTCTAAACATTTTTACATAGTACGTGCTAAATTGTATTTCAAAACACAAAAATAAAACAATAAAACGGGAAGATAGAGATATCGCTTTGAATGTTAAAATATACGCGTATAACATCTGTTATATTGTCGGCCGACTCGTGTATTAAATTAATTAATTATGTTTAAAGAAAAAAACAGCACTTAACATGCAAACCGCGTGTAATGGATATAAAGTGCAAAAATGTGTAATAAGTTTGAGAGCCCAAAAAGTATTTTCTAAACAGCTAATGAAAAAATAAAAAACCAAATCCCTTTTTTATAAATAATTGATCCGTCAATAAGCAATTTATTCGGGTTAGGTTCCGATCAGATTATATAATTTGACATACTTTCTATAATAATATTAATAGGTGTTTTCTTTTTCGGAAAACTCTTTTTGGTTTATAAAAATGTTCCGATTTCTTCATGCAGGCAGTACCTATGTACCCTAAGATATGCGAAAGACGATTGCCCGGTGGTTCTTTATTCGAAATAATTTTCAGGAATTCCAACAATTTTTCTAAACAATTTAAAAAAAAAAAATCGTCGCGTCGGGTTAGTTTGTGTCAATTTAATTGTCTATAACTTTCCACTATAGTTTACCAAGCCCAGCTCAGAATCGATCGTTATATTGATTGCAATAATGATTTATCATTGGTTTAATTTCATTCAGACTAAATTACTACTAAGTACATCGTCCTAGATTGTCATCAAAAACGATAGTCTACACACGGTGCGGAATATATGTGGCCTTTTTTCAAACAATCGAAAATTCACCGGTTCACCGAAAACATCGACAAAATAACATGACATTTCTTTAATAAAATATCGAAAATTCCTCGCGTTTAATAATAATCGCTGGCGTATAGAGGCGGTATTCCGGCGACGTCGCGTGACCACAGATAATATTCTACAACAATACTTTGATTGCGCCAAAAAAATCACCTTACCGTCGCGACCCGACCGAGAGAAATTATGATCTCAGTCCAACTCTGGGCATTTCACAGTTGTTCTCGGTTACCGAATGTGACCAAGATATACGTATATATTGGTTACTACGGCCAATCATAGTACGGTAAAATGTACATGACACGATAGGTACACGACGTCGCTAGAATACCTCGCCTCAAACATTATGTTTTATACAGAACGATACACTCGTATTATTCGTATGGAATTTTATAATGTCTTACATAGTTGTACATATTTATAATGAAATTAATAATTAACTATATATTTATAACGTTTGGCAGGTTTCAGTTGATCATTACTATGGGTTTTTTATAATTTTAAAAGAGTATATATTTTAGATTCCGAGTGGAGCGAAGAAGCTTATGGTTTTACAAAAATGTTATTTTGTATTATTTTTTTTTTTTGTGGACACTTTTTATACCGGAGATTATGCTCCGATTTTTTATTGTAGCACCTTTTCTAGAAGGGAGTCGATGTAGGAAGGTATTTTAAGGAGGTCATGTTTTGATTTTCCCAGGATTATTCTCAATAAATTGAAAAAAACTGGAAAATCGGTATACTAAAGAAATATTATAAAAGAAAATGTAAAACACATATTTGATTATTTTATTATCATAATATGACACATATATTTTTGATAAATTATCACTATCGACTTAATGGAGTCTCAGAGATGGAGAATCATAATCGTTTTTTTCGTTGGCAATAGTTTATCGTTGCGTACACAGGTTACATACATTTAATTACCTGTAACAGTGGCTGCAACCGTTTCCGTCATCCTAGGACCGCTTCTTTTTTATTTATTATTAAATCGGTGGTTTAAGTTTTTCCTATTTCAAATTTATCTGCAAGTGCAAGCGCACTCGTATTTTCTTTTTTAATAAAAAATCTAACTCTGATATTTTCCGCTATAGTAAGAAGTTTTTGATCGAAATGCTTTAAATTGATATGAAACCCTGACTATAAAATAAACAAACCCACCGTGTTATTCTCTTTATATGACATAATAAACATAAATAATTTTGAAACAATTTAACAATTTTTCTTATAAACAATTGGGAAAAATATTTTTTATTTTGACCGTTATTTAAACTGCCCGCTATTTAGATGTGTAAATTTATTTCCCGCATCCATTTGACTATAACCGAACCAAAACAAATTGCTGTTACGTAGAAGTGACCGTTATCAGAAGATCTACTGCAATATAATGACCTTGAAGTGACGTTTTCTTAAAACTTTTTTGTTTTTCTAAATTTATTAGGTACCCATTACCTATCATTATTATTATCACACACCGTCCTGATGTATTTGTATTTTTGTTTTTTTTTTAAGTATACAGTTCACCTATAAGGTTTATTATAAGTAACTATAAGTTCAATATTGTTCAATATGCAAAACCTAGTTTTTAAATAGTTATATATATATATATTATGTATAACGCATAGGTATAGCTAACTATATATAAATCAAAGTTGCTTTGGAATAATTGAAATTTTATATACCTGACCCAAATAGTTATAGCAAACTTCGTTATAAGTATTTCGCTTAATATATAATAATAATAATAATAATAATAATAAAAATAATAATTATAATAATAATAATAATAATGATAATTATAATTGCTGTAACCCGAGACCATTAATTAATATAATATAGAAAAAGTAAAACATAAAATGTCAATGTAAAAATTACAACTCCGTTTTTTGGATTAATATGTTATTAAAATTACCCTTATATTATAAAACATATTATGAAAAATAAATGAACACAATACAAAACTTTATCCGGAAATTCAGCATTAAATTCTACCTAATCGACTGGGGAGTAAACAAAATTAACCATTGACATCATTGAAATAATATGGTGTCTTAAGACAAAACAATCCCAATAGATGAATTAAATTTTTTGTTTTCGGTAGTCTAGTCTAGATTCCTGAGGGTGTACGAAATATTTGAACTGCGTAGGAATTTTATTTGATTTTTCATGATAATACGCATTCATAACTATAATCCCTATTGTGTTTTATATTATTTTTTTTTTTTTCTATTACTATTAATAGTAAATGTTAAAAGATATCGTGAAATAGGTCGAGGATGAAAGGCGTAAAAGACGTAGTAAAAAAAAAATGACGTGAAAGCTTTATCAGGCGGAAAGCAAATTGGATGATTCTAGCGATGGACAGCTGTACGATTTGATATGAGACGGGATTATGGTGTCCTAGAGGAAGAATAAACCGAAATAATAATATTTATTATCTTAACATATAAATTATTGTATTTTATTATTATAAAGTATTGTTATATAAAATTACGTGCGGGTACATAACAAAATAAAAATATGAAAACTTTTAACGAAACATCTCGATAGGCAATTAGTATACACTTTATTGAAAACAAGTCGAGTTCTTATATACGTGAAGTGCGAGAATTCATAATTAACATTTTAGTAACATTAAGTTCCAGTAAATACATCGAAAAGTTAGATAATATTCAGTAGCAGGCCGACACATGAACCGATTTTTTCGGAGAATAACGTCTGCGATGTTTTTGGAGTATGGGTTTTTATCTGATTTATCGGTTTATTTCATTTGACTCGTGGTTTTCGATTTCAAGTATCGGGTATCGGCTTTATATCGGTGACGGAATATCGGATATCGGTAAAAGGCTAGTAATTTTTTAATAGGTTTTTCATCTATACATGTTTGATTTCTAAACACCGTTATACGATTTTCATTATTTTCGCGGTATTTCAATACCTACCTGCTACTATTGTAATAAATTAGGACAAGGATGTTGTCGCATTTGCGAGTGTTTTTATAGCTTTTCAATTTATTGCTAAGTAAGTCTTAAATACGTTTCATCGTAAGTACGATTGTATGAATTCAAATCAAGAATTTTCAAGTGCAATTTTGTGCAATTTTTGGAATTTATTAATTTATACAACTATTTTAGCTACAGTCGTCACTCGACAGTCGTTCATAATGTTTAGATAATAATGTAACTTAATATCGCTAGCCATAAAATCTAATAATGATGGTATCTTATCTTTATTTGATAATTTCAAGTTAACAGGTATTCAATACAATGCAAAAATAATTTGTACAATTTGTGACTGTCTGACTGTTATAATCTGTTTTCAATCACTCCGTGAATTTTGAGCGATCGTGTTCTGTTATTGTTTTGTAAATATGCCGAAAATTAAGCTAACTATTTCCACTGTTGTACACGTTTTTTATTTTTTATTGCGATTTTTAATATCTTTAGTTCAATATTTACTACTCAATTTTACTAGTTTTTTTACCACTACAACATCCGTATATTATACTATTAGGTAATATTTTTTAAAAAAAACGAAAAATAATATATGGGCCTTCTTCAATGGCAAAAATACTGATCATAAAATTATTTTAATTATTGAACAATGCGGAATAGGTATTCGAACCGCACATTTTTAATCCTGTGAAATCTCGTCGTCGATTGAGGCTTATTCAAAATATTCTTGTGGTGACTGTAAACCCCGAGAAAAAGAAGAGAAGAAGAAAAAGACTTCAAAACATTTCAGAACTTATCTGCAGTGTTAGATTAAACTTGCCAAACTCGTTTTTGATATACACCTTAAAGTTTTTTAATATTGAAACTTATTCGTGTAGAAAATATTAATTTGAGTTTGGATAGATAGAACCTTTTTAAAATATCAGATACCACCAATTAACATCTTTTTGATTTTAACAATAATTGACTACACTTTTTAGATTCTGAGCATAGCGAGGAATATACAATATACGAGGTTTTACAATGATGTTTATTTTTTTTTTTTTTGGGTTTGTGTACACGTTTATTCCTAGGAAACTTGCTCAAGAGCATAGACCCTTTTCTGAAAGGTCTAGTTATCTAGTTCGTACTTTAAAAATATCATTTTTTGATTTTCAACGTCGTTTTCGAAATAATAGCACTTAAGTATAAAAAAAAAACATAGAAAAACCGTAAAATTTTACGATTTTATCATTATTAAATAAACACGTACGTTTTTTACCAGAAAAAGTGTTCTATTTGAAAAATTACTAGAGACCTTTTTTGTTGTATATTGAATCTTGTTTTTTATAGTGCAATACGTATTTTGATTGTCAAAGCAGTTTTTATAATAATTGTGAAAAACCGGGAAGAAACGTAGGAAAAAAGTACAATAACTTCACACAATATATTTCTTCAATTTTGCTTTAAAAATGCAATACTATTAATCGAGCTCCGCTCAGAATCGTTTTTTATCAGCAATGGTGTATCGTTGATTACAGTTATAAATTAAATAAACTAATGTATCTCACCTTCCCAATTGTTCACCTATAATAATGGCTGCATCCACCCGTGTATCGGGCCGCCTTTTTCTCTTACAATTATTCAAAATCACCATGTAAATGAAAATAAAAAGGGGTGTAACACTACTGGACACCAACTATAACATCCTAAAGTTTCATTAAATTCGAAATTTTCTATGTTAAAAAAATTATAATTGATATTAAATTATTTTTATAATAAATGTAAATCGTTGTCTTTTTCTCGGCAATTTTTCTATATATCGGTTTGACCAAAAGTATTTTGAAAACGGATATTGGATATAATTATTTATCTAACGGTCAGGTTGTTTGGTATAATGGTTTGATAAAATATTTTAATTCATTGAGATATTGTGGTAGGGTCATTTTTCTCCAAAAATAAAATACCGTTTTCTCGATAAAAAAAAAACCACAAAAAGTTACTTCTCTCATTTTTCAGCAAACATTTTTCTAACGGAATGATTTTTACATTTTGGCACAATAATGTTCAACTATATTATACGGGAACAACCGGTTGCGTTATAATTTCACAATATATCGGGCAATATTTTTTGATCCCAATACAATTATACGTTCATATTGGTGAACCGTGATACATATAATGTTATATTTTAAGCTATTTTAAAACGATTTAACTTTGACCTTGTTAATATAGTGTTTACGGTGACTATAAATATTCGATCTCGGTTCAGGTATGAAAAATTACAGACAAATATTCTCTTGGCCGGAATTTGTACATGCACAGGTGTATATTACATAGAATATTTGTTAGCGCACGTTTCTTTTTTTTGGAGGAAAATGCGTAGGTACCGGCCGGAGTGAAACGGCGGCGTTGCCTATGCCTCCTCGTGTTTAGAGAAAAATCGCTATACATACACGTGTGTAACATGTACGGAGAAGATAACAACGAAAATCGATAGTTTTCGCTTTATCTCGGCCGGTCGATAAATAAATATTAATAACTTTTGGTCGGTCGATTCGGGCCTACATATACGATTAAACGCGCTCGAAAACAGCCTTTAAATTATTATCATTATTATTGCCTCCCTTTGCCAGCGTGCCCCCGTGATTCGTTAACGATCTTTTCGCGTATACGTTACGGAGTTTCGCGTCGTTGTTATATTATTTTCCACCAGTGTTAGTGACAACCGCGCACATACAATAATACCGCTAATATTATTTAAGTCATCGGTAACCCGTAAATTTTCGTCTATATACAGCCCTCAAAAACATCCGTTTTCGTCGCACAGCCGCGGACCACGTCACAGTAAAACAATAATACGTAGCTATACGCGAGGGCGTGCCATGTATCGCTAGGTTTTTCTTTGACATTTTTTTTTTCCCTTTTCTCCATTTTCGTTCCCATAACCCTCCCCCGGAATAATAATGAAATTCCTTAACGGCCCCGAATCGATCATCGCGAAAGTCCGATACTCCTGCGATAGCTCATTCGGGTTTTGACGCTGCTTCGCCATAACCGCCGCCGCCACTGTATGTATTAGTACAGTTTATCGAGCGGGGTAAGTGGAAATGTTACGAGCCACTCGACATTATTCGCTAACGGGTATACTTTAGTGCCCACCTGATTATATAGGTATACTTAAATAAGGGCATAAAATTGTTTGCGCAAAAACGTTACGCCGGCGAACAAACATATTCTACAGCTATCGATATTACAAAGTATAATAAAAATAAAATAGTTTATTTTCGTTGAAGTTTTTTGTTTTTATAGATTCTTGGCGAATGTGTGCATTTTTAAAAACGAAAATTGTTCGTGTCTGTTTACAACATCTGCCAAAAAGTCCAAATATCTTGTTCCGATCGTCGACTTCAGCGTTGTGTTATAGTAAAAATCCGTGCCTATAGTCTGTACATCGAGTCATTTTTTTGGATTTTTCTTGTAATTTTCTAGATGATGGGCAAAAACCATGAAGAAAAAACATCGGAAAAACGGACGACTTATAGTAAACATTTAAATTGGTAAAATTCGTAACATACGATGTGACTGCCGTCGGTTTCGATTACGAGCATTACGATTAAATAGTTTATATTATTACACATTCCACGTTTTTCCAAACTTTGGTATTTCAAATTGCGCGTTTTTAAGTTTTGTTTATTCAAATTTTGATAAGTTCACGGATTAACGTGATTTTTTTCAAATACGTTTTTCGTTTGCAATGACTTATTGTTGCTTTCAGTAATTTCATAAGCTTTATATTTATTCAGTAAGCTATATACATTATCCAGCCTATACCTTTCAAAACTTCCCGCCTACAACAAAGGCGAAGTATGTCCGGCTTTTTTTCGTTTATAAAGAACAAGAGGCCAATTATTAAACATTGAAATACGGGTAGGTATTTTCATCGTTAATATATTTTTATGAAAATGACATTACGTGACGAATATTATAATACAATAAAAAAAAAAAAAAAAAAAACGCAAAGCTTGAATAGAATTTAAAACAAAATACATAGTGTAGATTTAATAATAATAAAAAAGATACAAATGGTTCCGCGGTGTTAAAACCAGAAATTATTTTTTTAAATAATAACACTATATTCTTTTTATTATAACGATAATAATATAATTACTACTGCGCAGATGTTTTCCTCGTAAAATAATATAAAAAACGGCGGCATAGATTGTGTACACTTATAATAATAATTATACTTACAAGACAAATTTATTTATAATATTTGGCTTTAAATGAAACGCAAATAATAATTACGATAAAATAATTTATATACTTTCAAAAATAGAATTTAAATTAACACAAAACAAGTAAAAAAATAAAATAAAAACAAAAATGAAATTTGTGTTTTATTCGTTTAGATTTTTTGAAATTTTAATCATCTGTATAATTGTTGTGTTTATAGGCCATTTTAGAGAAATTTTTCGCAACGACTCACTGAAACCACTAACACGCCCACTGATTATTATGTCTCAGAAACGGCAAATCGTATGAACTTAAAATTTTTAATAGTAGTTTTTCTAATGGTCTAGATATGTAATAAGAAGAAATTAAAAAATACATTTAGGTTATGCCGATTAATTTTGCGTTTAAACTTTAAACGGATTTCACCGCAGATTCGTATTGTTTGGCGTGACGGTCCGCGGGTCACCAACGGCCAACTACCTGCGACTTACTGGTTCGTTGATTACGCGCTGTCACAGCGTCGACATGTATTTATTTCCATTGATCAAGAATAAAAATATGAATTGTTTCAAGCGGTTTGTCAAAAGAAAAGAAAATCCATGCATACGTTCGCAACTCATATCCAAAACACGACGTATTAGAACAGGGTATTCCACTTCACAATATCTGTTTGAAAATTAAAATTCCGATAATCTCATACCTCCAAAACTTTGTAACGGTATTTGACTGTTGATTAATGCCTTATTATTTTATAGAAACGCTATTAAAGCAACCATGTTTACAGGCATTGGTACGGGAGAAACAATTTGTCTACTAAAAATACCCTCAATTACATATCTGATTATCACTTTTAGTTCAAACGGCTGCAGTTTCCTGTCAATGTCAGTTTCGTCATGACAATAAACAAAGCGCAATAGCAGTCTTTGAAAATGGTAGGAGTGGAGACTTAAGGAATGACTATTTCTTCCAAATTTTACGTTGCCTGTTTGCGTGTAAGCTCTTCTGACTGTCTAGTAATACTGCAGCTTACAAGGAGGCTTTCTAAAATTACCATAACACACTGACTTAAAATACTGGCATTTTAACCGGGTATCAACATCTAAATCTGCGCACCAGAAGTAGGCTAAACATCGCTAGGATTTAACAAATAATATAATGTAGTAATATGTTAAAAACTATGGCCCTGCTAAGCCTGTTCCATGCAAAGTCGATTAATTAGCTACCTAGTATAAAATATTATTCTAATTTATACTTTCGAATTAATTTAAATGTGGTCTCACGTCACATTAACACAAGTATTTTTATCGTGTAATCGTGTGATATTTGAATAAAACTCGCGTAAAAGTAGTAAAAAATAATAATAAAAATTACACGGACTGCGATTAAAATAGGAATACATGCCATTTACACTTTATATTGAGAAGAACATTATCTGCAGCAGCTGTGATGAAACGAATTAATTTTGTTCAAAACTCGACTCAATTGTAAAAGCATTTTAATATAAAACGCATAGAATCACGGAAGCTTAAGATTTAATAACTTCTCCATAATAATAATTTAACAAAAAAAAAAAAAAATAAATAATAATAATAAAAATGATAAAAACACTTAGTCAGAGAAAATATTATTTTCTACATTGTGCACATTTTTTAAATGTCTTAAATATATAGCTCCGTTAAAGTATCTCAATATGTGTGCGTGTCCTCTTATTAGAGTGTCAAAATTGTCTCTTATTTTCTAAAATTTAATTTATCCATCTTATTAACGATAAAACTTTTCCCCTAATCTACTGACCGATACCTTTTTAAGAAAACCGGCTTAGTTTTACGAAAATAAGAATAATTCATATTTTTTGGCAATTTCCTAATTAATTGATAATCAACAAAATACTACAATCCATATCGTACGGCGATTTTTCGTTCTAATTTTAATAATTAATGCCATAAAAAAGTCGGTAAATAAAAGCTTAAATTGACTTTTAAAACACATATTCTAAATTTTAAGATTATAAAATACCGAACAATTGTATTTTCAATGCGAGCTGTAAGAAGGCTTTTTTTTCCAATGACAAAATCATCAACAAGCCTATTCTACTGCATGAGAGTCAAAAAACGCAGTCTCCAAGGGGCCTAGTGCCAAACCGGGGCCTCTTGAATAGAAAAATATGCATTTGGAAATAATTGGAAATTTAAAAGTATGGTTGTTTTTTTTTTTTACATTAATCAGTAACCACTTATATATTACACAATATAAACCCTAATTTATTTTGAAATAACATTATTCTACTTGAACAGTGTGGTTAAAATAATTGATTTATTAAAATTATTAAAAACATGTACATTTGAAGGCATGAATGAGTGGTAAAATTTAGATTATTTAATCTGAAAATAATATAAGTGTATTTGTATGTATTTGTATTTCTTGTGATAATTTTTGATCTAAAGATCTTACCTAAAAAACTGTTATTTATGCATATAAAAAAATAAAAATAAAAAAAAAATTAACTTTTTTCATAAAAACGGTGCTTACGACCTTTAAAAATCTGAACAACATTTTTGAACTTTATTAAGCTCTAAGGAACACAATATCACGAGAAGATTAATATCTGATAAAAAATAAAATTCTGAAACACCCTATTGTTTAGGTATATCAAGAAGTATAGGTAATTACCTAATTGTAAGCCACAAATTTCACAATAATAGGCTAATAGCCAACCTCTTTTGCGCAGGTGGTGCTTTGAAAGTTAAAATATTTCCCCGTTTGTTGTCGAAAATATGTTCAGAGAATATATTATTATTTTTATTTCAAGGGAAATAATTCAATTGTAATACTCTTTCTTAAAACACTAAATTTTATATAGTGAAAATGTACACAAATAGAATTTCGTAGAATTTACTCTAACCGAAAAATTTAATACCATTACGTACCATGTATAATCTACTCACCAATTTTATATTTCTAATTTTGTTACTAATTGTGTATTATTATTTGATTATGAGGTCCTAACAACTGGCCCCTTACAAATATTCTGTAAACTTTAACTTCAATGAAAACTACAAATGACTTCAGTGTTCAATGATAAACTGGCATTCCCATTCAGGTTTTTATCATCTAAGAGTGTATTTTACTCTGATAATGATTATTCTACAAATTTGATATGCTTGGTGTAGCACACGAGAATATGATTATTATTAACTGAGACATTATTATATTATTATGTAGGCAAGTATACATTTTAGACATTACGATTATTTAGAATTGTTTTACCATTCTTGACAGCATTGCGGAGTGCTGAGGACTCCCGAGGGATCGTTCAAAATATTTGGTTATCTTCATTATACTATATAACATTATCATTATCTTATCCGACGTTCGATAAATTACGGATCTTTAACGATTTCATGGATATCAATTATAATAATGTGTATATAACTGACACTGTAATAACTCGAGTTGTTTGATATATTTCTTTGTTTCGTAGGTAAGCAGATAAAACCATTAAACAGATAAAATCTACAGAGATTAGTTTACTTATATAGGTACCTAGAAAACTGTTCTTCTTCTGATGGAGAAAAATGATTACAATTTCTCTCCGAACGTTTATAAATCGTCTATCAAATTCTTCACGAAGACAAATTATATGTGATTTAGAAAGAGAGAGAGAGAGAGTGATAGAAAAAAACTTAATTTTTATTTCATTCTTTAGAAGCATTTTGTGTAGATGTGACTGCAGCCTGCAGCATAAGCATTATTTTGAGTACTCTATACGAGCATACATACTTCAAAAAGTTGTTCTGTCAAGATATATAATATGATAACTCGAGATGAACAATTTATGATATTTTTGAGTGGAATAGGTAAGTTTTTGGATTACTACGAGAGTCGTTTGAAAAACCACTCTCATGCTTTCCCCTCCAGAAAAAATTAACCTTGCAATGTTAAATTCGTCGGTCATATATTATTATGATTTTTGGACGTATTAATAAATTGTGTGTTCTTAAGTATTTTAATTAAATTATTAACTATAAAAATAATTTAAATTGGCTGGGCTAAGATACTATATTTTGAATCAAAATCATTATTGCCATGCAATACCACAGATGAGATCAATCAGCAAAGCGAAACGAGTGTATCCTGTTGAATATTCTTATTTTAGATTCTGCAGAGCTGTTGTAGGAAACTTTATAGTATTTTTGCAGGGTGGTTGCAATTTGTTCAGAATTTTTCATCGTCCGTTTACAGTAAAGGTAACGGTTTAGATTTAGGTAATATTTGAACAAGGCTATCGATATGATCCTAACTCATCGATCTTTTTGAGTCGATTTTCTCATTTCCCAGTTTGATGACCCACCAAAAATCGCCACTAAAACTTTATTTTTCTTCAATACTTACAACAGGTAGGTTTACTCTAACTATTAAATCTAATCCAATTCAATGTTCCTTTTCATCTTCTCAATTTCCCATAATATTCACACAATATCTCAAACCTATACAACAAATTTAGTCAAAAGTTCATACCTCTTAAGAGCTATGCCCTTATTTAATAATCACCCCAACTTCGATTTTTCTACAACCCCTTAACTAATCTACTTTTTTTACCAATTTACATCGTCAATTATTATTTGTCAAAAGTGGATTTCTGGCTGTATTTATTTATTTACAAATATACTATTATTATTATTTTTTTATTTGTTGAACTAACTTTTTTGTTTAGGTGTATATTATAATATCTCTTGAACTCTATGTTGGGCGCCTGTCTTGTTTCGTTTGTTTTATCATAATATAATATAGTGTACGCTGGATAATTATTTCGAGTAAAGTTCAGAATAAATAAACTTGAACGTTTATTGCTCGCGGAGGAAAGGTACGGAAGAGTTTCTTTTCATATAGCGGCCGTTAAGATTTTCGCATTTCCAGTGCGCTGAATACACCCAGAACGATTTAAAATAATAATGTGGCTCCTTAAAAATAACTTAACCTGTATACTGTTTGTATATTATAATATTCAATTAGATTCCTTTCAAATAAATTGCGGTATAACACTAACTTTTTCAAAAGAAAAAATGAAAATATAATATATATATATATATACATAAATAAATGTATATATATATATATACATAAATAAATGTATATATATATATATATATATAAATATATTATACTGAACTATATTTTCAAAATTCGTTTTTTATTCGGACTGGATTTTTTTTCCATTTCTACGTACTCCGACACTTGAATAATAATATAATATACAAAATTGTTTTATGGAAATGGTTATTTTCTTTAGGAAAAAAAAGTGCAATCTAGTTCCAAATACTCTTTAAAACATAAACGACATTTAGGTATTTGTATATACGAGATAAAAACAAAACAAAAATACGAACATATACTTTTCAAACGATATTACTTGTTACTCTACACCAAGTTTATTGAATCGTTAAAAAAAAGATATTATAATCTCGCTCTCTCTTTTTTTCTTCGTATCTAATGTGTAGGGCACGGATGTTGTTGCATTTGCAACTTTTTTTCTACCATTTCAATTTATTGCTAAGTAGGTTTTAAATACGTTTCGTGTAAACACGAATTCAAATCTAGAAGTTTTATGCGCAACTTTTTCAGTTTTTCAATTTTATTGCAATTTTGTTGAATTTACTCATTTATACAAATATTTTAGCTATAGTCGACACTCAACAGTCGTTCAGATAAAATTATATCATAATATCGCCAACCATAAATCGAATAATGGTATTTTATCTTTATCTTGATAATTATAATACAAAAATAATTAGTGAAATGTGACTGTTTGACTGTTATAATCTGTTTTCAATCATGTTGTGAATTTTAAGAGGTCGTGTTCTGTTAAGGTTTTGTAAATATGCCGAAAATTTAGCTAAATATTTTCACTTTTGTACACATTTTTTTAACTCTTTAGTGCAATACTTACTATTTTACCACTACAACACACGTGCTCTAAAAAAAAGATACAATATCTAATGAATAAACATAGTATTATTACTTATTAATATGTGTATTTTAGTTCTAAAAATTCAGTTTCTTAATTAGTAAAAATTATTCGATCTTTTTAAGCGTCATTTCTAAAAAATACTAATTTTTCGCTCATTTGAACTTAGTATGGAACATTTTTAAAAACCCCAATACTATTTTGGAAAAATTGCTTTTATGTTTATTTTTTAAAAATCCTTTATTTGGTAGGTAAAACGCTTTGATATTTGTACACAGTATTGGTGGATACTTAAAAAAGATATATATTTCTCATCAGGTATTATAATAACGATATTTTGAGAATAAATATAATTTTGGAGATCAAACGATTCTTTAAATCCGAAAAATACAACGTTAAATTTATTCAAAATCATCAAAAATAATCGCCGTTTTATGATAAAAAAATCACGATGTTCCTTAAACTATTTGCGAGTATGCCATTCATGCACATATTTCTTAAATATTAAGAATTTAAGACTAAAAACTAGTTAGATGAACGGCAACACATTTTAACAGAACACATACAAATGTTTTTTAGAGATTCGAAATGTATACATGATATAGAAAAGTACTTCGTGTGTGACGGAGTGTTTTTATTTATTTTGTAACAAAACTATTACGAAAGATGTTATCAAATGTCATAGGTTTATAAAATGTAATTGGGCCGAATTTCAAAAATATAAAATGTTTTGTCACCATAGGCGCAACTAGGGGATTGAGAGGGGGTCTTTAGCACCCCCCCAAGTTTAAAATCAGCACCCCGAAAAATAACCAATACATTTTTTTTTTAAAGTATTGATTACATATTTTATATCTATATATTTCATATTTAATAAGCAGGACAATTACAGATTACCTATACAGACAACGCATATGTCTACACAAAATTAAGTTAAACAAGTTACGGATATATGTATATAAAAAAATATGTAAATGAAATTTCGAGTTGCTTATTATAAGTGCCATGAAGTAAAAGGTATTGTGGGGGCATTGAGATGTGTCTATATTTTAGTATCCCTAAAGTTGATGTTTTAGTTGTGCCCATGTATATTATAATTGTCATGGCACTCATAGCTGTTAATATTCTCGTCGGTATGAATTGAAAATTGTATGTATTTTATGTTAAACAATAAATACTTTTTACAATAGGACGAGATCTGCAATACTTTCAAATCCATAGGAAAATAAATTTGAATATTTTTTTTTTGGGTTGAAAATTTTAATTTTTTTCAAAAATTTCGTTAAAAAATACGTAACGTAACTTTAAATTATGTGCGCAATGTCCTTTTCGGTACTACAATATGAGTGTGGAAATTAATTTATTTGTTTCGATTTTCTGCGGTCGTGTTTAACGATTATCGTACCCTCAGAGATGTTATAGTTTATACGTACATTGAAAAGGGTCTATTTAACATAAATCACATAAATCGAATCGTCACGTATCGTTCATAGATGTGGATAATCACAACATATGTATCCCCGGGGATTTATTACGTATTATTATGTTATTCCTGTCTGTGATGTTTTACGCATCATTAGATTTTGAAAATAATATTGAGTATCGGTAACGCCAATTATTGTATTTGTAATTTATTGTCAATTCGGCGATGGTGAGCATCCGTCGAATTGGGCAATTGCCACCCGCGATCTGCGATTGGTTTTAAACACTGCGCTGCATGCAGTTTATGATACGAATAACGTTTATTTTTACTGTGTTTGTATAATATTGTAATCGAGGTTTATCCGAATAACTTCACTGGAATAGGATGAGTTCTCCGCGGATCAGTGAATTGTTTTTTTTTTTTTTATTTTTATGTGGCAGGTACTAGATATTGATTAGAATAGATATAAATTTGATATTTTCGCGCATAAAATATTAATCACCGCACTACTGGATTTCAGAGACGTGTGTATTTACATTTTTGGCGTTCTGGGGCTTCCTTTAGCGCTCTGTCATAAGAAAATATATATTTTTTTAAATGCACTGGAATTTCAAGCTACACAGTTTAAATTTTATGCTGCACACTTTGCGCTCTAAAACACATCATTTTACTCCCTGCTGAGCTGGTGTAACCTGTGGGGTGCGGTTAATTAAAATGCTATTTTACTATGTCTTAAAATATTATGACGTCCCCTCGAAATGTGGTGCCTGAGGCCAATGCTTACCTGCTCCTATTCTAAATAAGCTCCCTACACTGATTTATTATAATACGAGTTTTTACAACTCGTTTGAGTACATTATATATTTCACGACTAGTTAGCGTACAACACTGTGACTCGATTATTAAGCATCGTAGTTATAATGAAAATTTGAAACGTGTATTCCTTATATAGTTTTAAAATGCTTAATTCTATACATTTAAAATAATTTATGTTTAAATGCCGTTATTACGCGTTTTAAGCCACTAAAATTTCAACTTCCATGAAATCCTGTTCAAATTTAAATCGATATTATGCGATAATAACCAGCAATACGTTTTTATTCTATCTTCTATATATTTTAACAACAATCCGAATTAGACAAATTGTGAATTTTTAATACATTCAGGAATGTTATTAAATTCTCAATATGTTTTTTTCTGTGCTTAAACGAATTATTACGAGCAAACCAATTTAAACGAGCACAAATGAATCTCGCCTATTAGTTTGAAGCTTCGGTACAACAAAACGTTTTATTATAAAATCTATTCGATTCGTGATATTTTAGAGAACAAACATTTTAAATCCCCATATAATTTTACTGAATTCGGAAAATACAAAACTTAATTTCTGAAATTAAAATATTATTTCGTTTTGTATTTCTCGAAAAGTTATTATTGTTTTTTATTTTTTTTTTTAAACCTGTGGTGTTATTAACATCAGTATTTATCTTGACTATTAAGCACGTAAATATTATAAACGACTAAACGAATTATCATTGAGTTTTAAGATCACTCTCATCACTTAGATGAAAGTATTTATTTTTTTTTAACGTATTAATATTCTTAAAAATATTTCGTATGCAAGTCGCGAGTGTAAAATGTGCGTAGAGTTTTTTTTCGGGGAATTTGTTCGTTTTACACGATTTTTCTTAAATATCGTACTGAACAGGAAACTTTTTAAATAAACATTTTAAAAATACCATCTGCGTTCGATTCCCAATAATTTATAAAGTCACTGTATGGACATGTTCTTATCGTGTTGACTGACACACACACACACACACACACACATAAAATGTTAAATAAATAATACAACAAATAAGTACATTTACTTTGTTAAGTAAATGGCTCTCTCACTCTCTAGGTTCCAAATCTAAAATACACGAATTGACGTATACTTTTTTCAGTGTAACACAAATAATATTATCACAAGAAACCATTTTTTTTTCATTTTAAAAAATTTAATCGACTTGTAAAAAATAAGTATTCATTTAACAAAAACAATACGCATATATTTTTTTATAAACTATTGAACAGAAATATTTAGAAAAAGTTTAGCAATGATTTATCGTTACGTAT
This sequence comes from Cinara cedri, assembly GCA_902439185.1. Classification (NCBI taxonomy): domain Eukaryota; kingdom Metazoa; phylum Arthropoda; class Insecta; order Hemiptera; family Aphididae; genus Cinara; species Cinara cedri. Next base: position 946,308 of record CABPRJ010000952.1, on the reverse strand, counting down.
AATTATAAATTAAATAACTCTATGTGTTCTATCTTCTCAACTTTCTCCCTACAATAGTAGCACATCTATCATCAAAAATTGCTTTTTTTATCTTTTTATTTGGATACCTATTTTTAACATTTTTAGGGTTACATTTTGAAAAATTCTTACTAAACGCCCGTTCACATTGTATGAGGGGCTTCTATTCGAAATTCCAAGTTTCTAGACCTAGCGATTTGGGTGTTGATACGTTAGTCAGTTTGTTATTTTATATATTATTATATAAATTATTTCTCGAACACTTTTTCTGTTGAAAAAAAAACTGCTAACTCTACGCAGTAACTATAAACTTATATTTATATACAGAGTATAATATAGGTATACACTATAATAATATTATACTCTTGGCCACCGTATTAAAACTGACACCGTACAAGTGCCTTTTGGACATTTGTCATTGATGTATCACACTGACGACGTTAACGAATTTCCGTTTGTTTTAAAAGACTTGCACTTTTTTTTTTCTTCGTCCGTCCACATTCCGTTATTTGTAATATATTCGCTCTATTTCGCCTACCTATAAACAACAAAATTTGAACGTGAATTCAATTGTATTTAAAAAAAATATTACATACAACATTATAAATGTATCATTATATACTACAGGCCTTTGACTAGATAGAAAATAATAATATAATCGACCTAAATTAGAATGTAATTTTATTATTACGGAATTCCGATGGTGGGTGTTAACTAGCAAAATTTTTTTTTTTTTTTTTTAAGATATTCAATCTGATATTTCAAAAAATACCCTTTTTTGCAATATATCTGGCTATTTTTGTAGTGATTAGATTACAAAACTAGTAGATTTTTAGATTCTGAGTGGAGCAAGGAAGTTTATAGGTTTACAATGAAATTTTTTTTTTTTTTTATCTATAAACGACTTTTCTACCAACAATTTTGCTCTGATTTACAATGATAGCACTTTTTTTGAAATAAAACTTGACTAGTGAGGTACTTTACAGAGGTCATTTTTTTGATTTTCTCAATATAAAACGGAAGAAAAGCGTGAGAACAGGAAAATAGGTACAATATTCAATAAATATTATTAAAGTAAATGTTGAATGCGTGTGTAATAATTTTACCATAACATCACATATATATATTGTTGACAAAGTAACACTATCAACTGAATTCCGCTTAGAATCGTTTTTTTCGTAAGCAATAGTTTATTATTGCTCGCAGATATACATTAAATTTCCGTCTGTATCCTACCTTCCCAACTTCCCACCTACAACAGAGGCTGCACCAACGTGCGAAATTGTTCCATAAATCGTGTCCATCTTTTGACCCATTAAAAATATGTTATCAAATAATACAAATAAATAGATAGCTAACAAATAATAATAATATATAACATTAAGGATGGTCAGTGAAATTATTTAAATAAATAGTATAAAAGTTTTCAACAAATTATAGGAGAAATAATGACCTTTTCATGTAAATAGTGCTTGTTTATATTATGTGTTTCGGAACAAATTATTTAGTTTTAACTTACGTCGAGATTAAAAACAAGGTTTTTACGTTCATGCTCAGATAGCTTCTTTAAATTGTCGACTTTTTAAAATGTAAAATTATCTACTTGCAAATTAAACTGATTATTTTCTTGGCTGGAAAACACTATAAATTTAACTTGTTTTTCGTTAATACGCAAAACCCATTCTAGTACATTTCACAACGATAAAGATGACAATTTCGAGGGTAATTTTGTGAATAACGAAATAGGTACCAGAAGTCTAAAAATCTATTATAAGTATTATTATTGTTTGTTATTAATACTATTATTATGCCAAGTGCCAGGTGTGCCGTGTGAGTTCTCTACAGACCTTATTTTGTCGAAACCGAACAGAAAGTATGATACTTAAATTTGTATGGAAAATTATAATTTTATCCTATCGTCGTATGAAAGATAAATAATTGCAAACAAAATAAAAATACGTTATAAAAAGTAATTTTCGTTAAATAAAGAAGTTAGAAGTATTATCATTAGTCAGTTATAAATGTAAAGTAAAGTTTAAAAAATAATGTATACACATTGAAAAAATTAATTTAAAAATGTTCAAATAAAAATGTGAAAACATCAAACAAAAAAAAAAAAGTAAAAATAAATAAAGCAAAATGTAATAACAACGTTAGTCGTAAAAAAAAAAGTTTAAACAAAATATGACGTTGAACAGCTAATTTTTCTAGTATTTAAATACGGAAAAAAAGAAATTGTGTATCAAATAGCATTGTATTATTATATTATACATTCGGTTTTTATTATTTTATAAAAAAATATAGGTAAAAATATATAGTAAAATTATTAAATAGTAAAAAATATACGGGAAGAAATTCGTCTCTAGTGACGAAGCTCGTCTGTTTACAGTTGTTTTTTAAGTATTATATTTTATACTTCCGTCCGTTGGGAACAGAGCAGAGACCTATACAACTGACAAGTCGCAACTCTTCGTATCTGAGACTTGTTTTTCACACGATTCGTTGATTTCTAAAAAAATCCTGGGATCGCACTTAGATGTTTGATATGTTTTATTATGCAACTCAAGTTCAAAGCTGAAAGCCTGCAAGATTTATAGACGACGATCCTAGAATCCCCGATAAGATCAATTCGAGTTTCGATAATATAATATAGGTAGTTGAAACTTAACAAACATGTACACTATATGAATAATGTTTAAAGATAATATTAATATTAATACTATTTCTTTTTTAATGTAATATTTAAAATCAACCCGATAAAAATAAAAAAAAGCTGATACTGAAGACCGTTATACATGTTTTGAATGGACGTAGTACTTAAGGTTTTTATCAACATTTGCTAATTAAAAATTTTATAAAAAAGAAAATTCTAAATTACACTCGATTTTCTTTTTGACCACTATGTACGATATATAATGAACCTCTTAAATTTTAAAGCATTTCTGTTAAATCTCACAATTTTATCAAAAAAGTACCTACTAAATAAGAACTGCATAAAAAAAACGCAAAGTGAAAATTTACATAAAAAGCTCAAAAATAACTCAAATATTTTTAAAATTGTATCACATCTGGAAAATCGAAGTATACATTTTTTTGTTTATGTTTCAAGGCTCTTAGAATATTTTTAAGTGAATTAAAACAAATCAAACTTGAAAGTAATAAAAGCATTTACTTTCGTACATTTTTTCTGTCTAAATTTCAAGTTTCTATGAATATTTTTAATTAAATCATATTTAAAAATAAAATATAAAATAATGGCACAATTATTTTCGTGAATTGTTTGGTGTTGATTAATTTTATTAAAAAAAAATAATAACAATAATAATTATAATCATAAAACGACTATCTTGATCACCAACTAGATTAAAAATTAAACAAAACATATTTTTTAGTGTTTTTTTTTATTTAAAATATATTTCTGAGATAAAACGAAATTTTAAAAATTTAAAAAAATGAAATTGTAACGCATTAAATTTACTAGTTTTAATTTTATGTTTTATCGCGGTTTCCCTTTATTATTGATACAACTACAGAGAACAGACAAAAAATATTTTTTTATTCACCAAATAGATTACAAATGCAACAAAAAAAGGTAACTTGTTTTTTAGATTTGAAGCGTTGTAAGGAATTTATTGGTTTTACTATGATGGGTTCCTTTTTTTTTTTCTGACGACCAATAATTTTTTTTCAAGATTTTTCCAATTATATCAAAAACTCCTTTTAAAATCGAAAAATTATCTTTTTAATGCACTAAGTAAACAAAATTTCCTTTCAGAAAAGGTACAACACATTACACACTTGGTCCAAATGTCTTTTCGAAAAGTTGTTTTTAGAACATAAAAAAGAAAAAAAAGCACACATTAATGTAAACCCAAATATCCCACTTATGTGCTCCGAATGTTACAATGTATTAATTCATTTTTATTACTGTGGTAAAATTCGTAATAGGACAAAATATCTTAGTATGATTTACTTTGTCAAATGCAGTTTTTTGATTTTAATTACAATGTTCAAAATATATGTAACAGAGTTTCGTTTAGAATCGTTTTTTGTTAGCAATGGTTTATCGTTTAGTACAGATATAAATCAAATACATTTTTGTTTCATACCAACTCAACCACCCACATGTTTTTATAAGTTTGAGGATTAATTTTTTTTTTTTAAATTAATAAAACGATAATTAATAGTATTTATTTGCAAATGCAGCTCGAGTTATATTCGCGCATCATCTGCATAATAATATAATATTGATGTAAAATACATTTGAAAAATTGCCAGTTTTCACGTCTGTCAACATTGCAATTTAATACTTTTTCGTCTTTCTCCCTAATAATATTTTCAAAGCGTCACAACTTATTTTAGAAAACGTGCCATGACAGTAGAATGATTTGTTTCCCCTCCCCCTCCGTTCTTAAAATACTTTTCACTGGTCTGTTTTAAATATACAGCTGACAATTAAAACATTTACAAAACCTATAATAAAAAAATGTATAATGTTAAACTATTTGGTTATCAGTGTACACAATACGTACTTAATGATTTGTTTTAGATCTAATTCTGACCGAAGAAATTTTGGGATATTTTATTTGATGATTCGAGATAACTATAGTGACACCTACCCCCTACCACGCATTCCCCTTCGTGAGTAAAGTACAACCCATACAATTTTATTTTTTCATTATTTGAACTACTAATTTGGTCTCAGAAATATAAATACTATTGTATTGTATTGTGTAGGATTTAAGGTTATGAAAAACTATGTTATTGATTAAAATTTATTTTATTGTATTTCTGCTAATTTTATTATAAAAGTGTAGCTACAGAATTAAATTATTCGAATTCAATATGAACCTAAGTTATGGAATTTTGTCAAAACCTCCTACCTCAAATGTTTAGTAGTTCAGTGAACCATCAAAACAATATTCAAGCTGCCTTTGCTTTTGATGTTTGTTTTTCCTATGTAGTTTTTTTTAAATTTTACAAAACGGATCGGTACGACTTTCGCCAAAATGTGTTTACTCTCTTTTACACCGCGATATTCATGAAGGAGAAAACCGATGTCGACAGAACAAAATACCATACATTTGAATAATTTTTCGGTTTTGATTTACGCAAATTATTATAATAAATGTTGCAAATTATAATTTTTAAGTTTTTGCAGGTGTTATATTTTTCTTTGCTGCAATTATACTTTTTTTTTGTGACTTTTCGTTTTGGATTTTTTCGCCGAATGAATGCTAAGGAATTCTGTTTTTCTCGATCCTAACAAGTCAAATGAAATGTTATCGTGGTACCTGCAGTACAGACACGGATAGTCGCCAGGGAGGGACAGCCTCGTCTAGTTAAAATACGAAAGCTGGCGGCGGGCATTTTTTTTTCGGGCCTTGTACAACAATCGTAATTTAAACACCGTAATTATTTCTCCGCTCTCCGTTCGGCTCTTCGATTCGATGATTCCACGGGTCACGTAAAAGACGAAGAAAGTCTTTCTATAAAAATTGCAAAAAAAAAAAAATAAAAAAAAAATAAAAACCAAAACAAACAAACCGTTTTTGGATTATATCCGACAAAAGCGCACACTCGACGGCCACCATCAATACCGTTACATATATATATATATATAATATTATTATTTACATTCGCTCTGGATATTGTATTAACGACAATAATGAATTTTGTCCGAAATCCATTTCGGACCCATCGGTATCATATAATATATTATTGTTATGTGATTATTTCGCCCGGGGCGTGAAATTGTTTTTGTTGTTTTGTTGACCCGTGCGCCTCGTTGCGTTCGGAATTACAAATGGGAATTAATCACACACGCGTCGCGACCGTATAGGAAAAATCACTTCGAGTACAATTCGCGCGTTACATTTGTATGCCGATTATCATATAGGCAAAGGCGGACATTGGCGGTAATCAATACGTTAAAGTTAAGTCGAAAAGTTAACTTTTATAAAAACCGTTTAACATAGCTGATTATTAATTATTATTTTTATCGTAAGCTTATTCGTCCAACTAGTCTAAGTTTTCATTAATTTTTATTAACGTCCGGTTAAGTAAACGAGTGAAAGCAGTCTTTTTTTTTTTTTTTTTTTCGAAATTTGAGTTTCAGTTTTAATTGGCTATTTTCTGTACTGCGATTTAGACCGGACGCGAAACGAATCTGTGCGGAATGTGCGACCAGGTTACTGCAGTGGGCATGCAGTGAAACATGGCAGTTTTTTTTCACTGAGTCGGTGTGCACCCTTTCTTATATGTACCGGACTACCGGTACGGTATACATAATACAATATCTATTTATGACGCGTTTAAGGGATTTTATCAATTAACATTTTGCGTGTGGTTATTAAAATTATTAACAACTGTATTTTATATAATTAACAATTTAGTTAGTTATTGTAAATTTATTGTGTAATTATTAATTATTAATGATAAGCAATAATATTTTTGGTTGTCTTCAATGTTTTAAATGTTAATTTACAATAGCAAACAAAAAAAAAAAAAAAAAAAACTGTAGACATTTTTGTATATTTAACTTAATTTAAACTAGTTAATAATGCTCAGTAACTCACTAATACCGTAGCCACGAGGGAAGAAGCAAGGGAGTATTGTTCTTCCCTGGAACTCATCGTTACCTCCCCAACAAGTATTTAATGTGTGTATGTAGTTTTTTTCCAATGTCCCCTAAAATTTGGTTCGCCTCACTTATTGATTTGGTCTAGATACGGGCCTGTAACTCACCCACATTTAAGCATAAGTAAGGTACCTAAGATATTATTTAAATTTTAATATGTATTCAAACATTTCACGGATATAATATTATCACTAGATAGTTTTATTTAGTATTTGCATACAGAGTAATTTAATTTTCCGAGAAAATCGATGAATCACGATTAAAAAAAAAAAAAAACATTCTACACATTCTATATTAGAATCAGAAAATAAAATATTTTACTGATTGTTTCTATTTAGTGTGTTAATTACGATTTATAACATTTGATCTAAACAAATCAATCTATAGAAGATTTTAAACATTTATCTTGGCTAACGACAGTGGCTGATTTAAGGGTGGGACCGAGAAGGTCTAGGCTAAAAGTCCTAAACATCATTAACCTGACGTTGAGGTTAAAAAAACCAATGGCGTTAAATTTAGAAGTAATCAAATTCTAAATTTTATTTAGAAATAAATAAAATATTTTAGAAAGTTCCTATATGTATAATATCAGTTTTCATTAAATTCAAAATTATTAATATCTTGCAATATATTATCCCCCTCCTAAAAAAAAACCAATTCTTTTCAGCCATTTAATAAGTTTTTCAACTTTGAAAAGGATTAAATCGTATTTGAGACGGACGATGGGAGAAAATCGGTTGAACGGACTAGCAATATTAAATATTCATAATAAAATGGATGTAAACCCGGAAGCTGTTATAGATTTCTTGGCTAAATACACTCCTAGGCGTAGACAATTGTTATAATATTTATATACAAATATTTTCATTTCATTTATTTATTAATAATACTAAATTTAAGTACTATAACTACGTGTTGTTTTTTTTTTTTAGTATGATTATTTCTCGTCAATCTCCTGGATAAGATAACATATAAAAATCTATAAATCTAGATAAACCGTTAACAATGCTAGATATTATTAAAACAAACAGACGAGGCGTCATAAAAAAAAAAAAATATATATGGAAAATAATAAAGATTGACTTTGACGGTTTTAGAGCCGGAAATTGAAATTTTGTATCAGGATTTCAAAAATCACGTCGATCGTTGGATTGCGATATTCTAGCTTTCTGAGTTTTTGGTAACCATTTCCGATTTTAAAACTGATTTTATACCGCGTGCGCCGAGAATCTAAAACAACCGTTATAACAATAACTCGCTTTCGTAATATCGCTGAATTCTAAATATCATTTTCGTTGATTTTGAGTTTTCATGATCTTGTTACCGTATTTGATTAAACTTATAGCACTGTTAAAACGGTACAGTAATAAAAGTTTACAAATTATCAATCAAACGTCTTATTTTCGTTACGAATAAAATTTAGAAATCGGGATATTAATACGCTGTTTACCTACGGGATACATAATATTATAATATGTTATTACTCAGTGTGGATATTTTCTTTGATTTTCGGTTAGGCTATTGTAATATTATTCCAGTAAAACTGGTTTGAGAACCATTTCAAACATAGTTTATTGGTGAAAAAATAAGTTTTGATTTAACATTTTTTTTTTTTTTGTACCAAAAACACGTTACAGAATAATACTCTTAAAATATTTTTGTAATGAATATTTTTTATTTTTCTTTACAACTACTTATAATAGAAACATATAATATGATATTATGCACTTAAGTAAAATATAACAAAGATTATAAAACAGTAAAATAATTGTAAAATATTATACCGCACAGTACTACTGTCATCAAGCAAGAGGTTTTTTTTACAAAAAATATCTACATCTATTTACGTGCTCGTAAAAATACTTTAACAGCTTTAACGACCATTTTTATGCTACATAATAATATATTATTTCGTGTTAAAATGAAATATTTAAATTTTTTACGAACAGTCATTGACGTTGTCTCGTGTCAAATTTATGTTAAATAAATAAATTGACATTGCCATATATATATATATAATAATAATAATAAAAAAACTAATATAGTTCGAACCACGGGTAAAGGTAATAATTGTTGGTTGTAAAAAATTCGAATGGTATAGGTTATCCGATATAGGATAATATATTTAGTTTATATAAATAAACAATATACTACTGTCATCGAAAACCAATTCCGGGCAGAGATCTGTAAACTGGTGAGATATTAAAGTAGATATTGGTCAGGATTTCCCCATGGTAGCCAAGATGACCCAGAAATTACAAAAATAAAACCAATATATTACGATATTGTTTGTCAATTTTTTCATTTTTTTTTTTTTTTTTTATGGAAAACCGTTACGAGTGCATACCGTCGGGTGGAAATTTATCATCTTTTAATGTACTGCGTACAAAAATTAAAGCATTTTCACACGCCGAAATATTGTTTTATAAAAAAATAAATACTAATTAGGTGTGTACCTTCGCTATATATACAGCATTTAAAAAAAATCCTGTGAAATAATAATTTACAACGTTTTCCATAAGACAGGTATTAATATTAATGAGAATATGGGTATAGTTTGATATTAATTCATGAAAAATACACAAGTATTTACAGAATATGGTTATAACAGTGTTTATACGAGTAGGTATAGTTGTAAATCGTTTTACTCGGTTCATTGCGTTATATTGTACATATAACGTTTACAAAAACGTTATTAAATTCGGATATTTTACGTATTGTAATAATACTTGGATTTTTATTTTTGTCGTAAGACTTTACTATACACATTATATAGCTGTATACCTAATTGTACATATACTCGTAATATAAAAAATACATTTTTACCCATAATATTATATCGATTAAGCATTATACGAAAAATAACGTATTTTATATTGCGTACTTAGTACAGTTATATAAGTTTAAATAAGAAAAAAAAAAAATGGGACAGTAAATCCATTGTTCGTCGCGCGCGTAGCCACTCGTTTCGCTTTGCGATCACTTCATTACAGAATAAGGCCATTGTAGATAGGTGTATTACCTATAATGCAATATGGAATATTATAATTTTTCAAATTTTAAAACGATCAAAAAAAAGAAAACGTCCTATTTGAAAACGTTTAGGAAGGAAATTCGGAATTTAAATTTCAACGCTGGCTATTTTTGGCAATATATCCTTATAGATTTTTTTTCTAAAGCGATGTTTAAACCGTTAAAAATTACCTTCATTATGAGTCCTACTACAGTTCTACTTTTCAAGATATGTTAATTTACAGTATGCTGTAAGTTATACTTTGACAAAACTTCGGTAGTTAAGGGAAACTGTGCAAATAATGCGATGGCAAGAATCACGAGAAAACGTTTATAATTAAATAACGCTAAATTCTCTAAGGTACGATTCACGAGACGGAGTGATCATGGCCGTCTGTAAATGTAATTCCGTCGAAAAACCAACTCCGGGATATGATCAGCATTAGTAGCCGATCTGGAAAACATCGAATAGAATCCGTTCGATTGTTTTCGAAATCTTGTTTCAATACCGGTTCTTATTATTGTTTCTTATTTTCGTGAAATAATAACTTCAAACGCGCATCACATAGTTCATACAATTGCGAATTTTTCGATCAATTATCTGCAGTGTTTAGTGTTATAGTGTAATTTAGTGTTAAAAACCGACATTTACTGAAAGAAACAAATGATTAAAACCAACGTGAACACACAAAAAAAAAAAAAAAATAAGAACCAGAGCCGATAAATGACCATGCTAGATAATTTATGGGTTCCGTCGATTCTTTAAGACCAAACGGAACCGAAGAACCGAGGACCTAAACCGGCTCATCACTGTAGTTTATTCGCATTGTTTCCGATTTCATAGGTACCTCTACGTATAGAAACGATTTCGGGCCTATCGAATAATATTCATCTTGAACGTTTTTCGTGTACCATGTCATATACATTTACCTCGCCGCGGCCGTTGTAGATATTAAATTGTACGACATTTCATCTTTGGCGCCGCGTAATAATAAATAACAATGTGAAATTAATGTCATCGCGTGAAGGTGGTTGAACGAAAACTGTATAATATAATGGAAGTATTATACCTACATTCGCCGTTATTTATTATTCAATGTATTTACGTGACTTTTGTGCATACCTACTTAAACCTGTGATCCTGATAAGTTTTTTTTTTTAAAAAAAAAAGAAAGTGTTATGAAGTTCAGAAAGCGCGTATATAATAATAATATATTATATATATATATATAAAAAAAAAAGCCATGCGTTTTTAGCCGGATAGTATAAATTTGTATTTTATTACGTGGGTACCCTGCAGGTACTTGAGGAAACGCCTATTTATCTTATTATACGTGTATAAGTATACCTATAAAACGCGAGGGAAAAAAACTTACAACAATTTGCTCGGTTTCTAAGCTAAAAATCCCCGTATATACAACATAATACTACATAATATATTTTTTGGTAAGGTACCGCAGCCAGTTTAGAGCACCCCGCGAAGAAAATAGATTACGGATTTTATCTTAATCTTAAGTAATAATAATATTATTATCTTGCGTACACTACACCGACCAATTACGACAAACGCGCGGAAAATAAATTAATTTCTAAGCGCAACACGCGAAGACGCATACTCTTGTATACTTATATATACATATATACGCAGCGATGGTAAAATGTCTGATTGTCGCGGTTGGGACGGTGATGACGACGTGGTTACGTGGTTTCGAAATAAAATCTGGGGAATTCGTCTCGACGGTATTGTGTACGTACGAGTACTGTATGCGCGTAGTTAGCGATGGTAAACGTGCCTACTCGAATATAGCCAATAAAGATCAAATCACGTGGCCTAGTGTAATGCACCGTAGATACGAGTGTATTAAAACAATCAAATAGGTTCTAATCATCGTGAAAAAAAAAAAAACAAATGGGCTGACACCTGGTGGCGACGGCTAGCAATTCTGTAACGGAACTATAAAACATACATAATCAATTTAAGAATTTGTCAAATCTACGGGCTAAAATATAAATCTCGTCGTTTCTTAATCACGCGTCTATGACTAGTAGCCCCGTTACCGATTGCGACTACAGCGTTCCAACGTTTGTTTTCTATTAAACGATAGTCGACTGTATGATACGAGTCCCGTATGAGACATTTTGCAATTTGTATAATTGTAATGATTAATATTAATAGGTACCCATGATATAATATGTTTGTCCGTGACACGAATTATGTGATGCGGAAACCGATAGAAACAATTTCATATGTGTTTCATATTATTATATAATTCATAGCATAAACAGTGTCCCACGAAGGTTTTACAAATTCTATAACTTTTATTCTGTGTTTTTTTTTTTTTTTTCAAATAATCACTAAGAAATACTAAGTTATTAACGCAACTTATGGGAAAAAATGAAGGAGAGTTAGGAGTAGAAATAGCAGATGAGTTCAGGGAATATTCTAACTAATTATTGAATAGTTAACCCAACATAAGCCAAAGAGAACTTTATTTTAATTCAATTAATTTAGCCACGTTAAAGTCAGTATTTCAGATTTTTGATACGTTAATAATGACAATTATTTACAGTATTTATAGATTTTTTTGATAATGTTCAAGATTCTTTTAAAGAAACCGAAAAATTACCCATCCCCTTGTGATATTCCGAAATTTTTGAAACGTTGCCTCGGTCCCCGCATTGAACCAATACCGCTGGCTGTTAGAATTTACACGAATTGCGTCCGGAATAATTTTCGATTAGTGGATGCGTCAGAGAAATCAACCATATTATGTACTAAAGAATACAAAAATAAATAATGTCCATGCCTACCCATTCGTTTATTATTCATTGTGTAGAGTGAATATTTTTTTGCTTTGCTTTGCCTATAACTGTATAAGTACATCAATCAACAAATTTAAAATGTTAACAGCTACGCATTTATAAAAATTATAAATTATACAAAACATATAACCTAACTAAGGTAACTACGTATATTATCACCATCACGCATATACATTTTAAATTCTGAGCGAAGCGAGAAATGTATTGGTTTTAATATGATTTTTTTTTTTATTAAGTGTTATGTAAACAACTTTTATACCAGATGTCATGCTTCAATGAAAAACTTTATACGAAATATTAATTATGATCCACTTGTATAGAGTTGATGAATTGAGCAATTTATATTTGATTTACATTGCAGTTTTTTTAATAAGTGAAAAAACTGACAATTTTATGTTTTTATTTCTTTTTTATGTTAGGTCAAATTGAAAACAAGGGAAAAAATATGATTAATAATATTCCGTTCAGAATTGTTTTTTTTTGTTAACAATGGTATATCGTTGCGTACGTATATAAATTAAATTATAGTAAACATTTTTCCCTTTCAATTTCCCTACTCAAACAATATCACACTCACAAGCAGTATCAGCCTGTTTTTTTATCATGTAATAGTTAATATAAGCCATTGGTTCAAATCGCAGCGTTTATTATGTTACGCGTGTTATTTTTTTTCTATTTTGTAAAATTTTCAATATATTTTTTATACTATAGGTCTAACAATAATATTGTTAGTAAATAATATAAATTTGCGTTTTTGATGGAAAGTTGATCAAAAACTTTTGTAAAATAAACCGTATTTGTTTATTTCTGCAGTTATCGATAGGACGGTAACGTAGATAATAAACCGCAAATATTCAGTTTGTTTAAACTCACCACCACGTCTGTTACAAAAATAAAAAATATAGAATTTGTTCATCGGGCATTAGGCATAGTAAATTATAATTTCGTTTTTAGTAATATTTCTTACGTTGTTATAGTATTAATTAAATCGCGTCAATGGTAATATTATTATTACTGATAGCACATGCCCGTTCTGCGTAGAATTTTTTTTCCGCAGACAATTTAAAAAGATTTTTGACTAGTCAATAATCATTTTGATATCAGTAGCAATTGTTGTCAAAAAAAAAAAAATAAAAAAAAAAAAGGTTCGCTATTTGTTGTTTGATGGAAATCATTTTCATAGAAATATCCGAAGCTCGACATTTTCGAAACTAAATCTCGGCGATTTTCTTACCATTAGCAACCGGCCCTGCATACAGTGATCCCGGTAGACTGACATTTAATCATTTCGGTTACTTCTATACGGATTTTTTTTTATATAGGTACTCCGATACAAGAATAAAACCATAAAAAAACCTTGGATTCTAAAACAGCTTTGAGAACCTAAGTCGTATGGCGTATTTCTATGACGTCATCATTTACTACGGCAAATTTACCGTTGATATTACCTTGTATGTAACCTATCCGACTGCGTGACAAAAGCGAAATGTAATTATAAGGATTTTTCTAATTTCGATCACGCGATAATGCGGGAATTTAAGCATTTTCAAATAATTTCAATATTTTACATATCTATTCGTTATCTGCGTGTTTACCGTGTTTTACTATCATCACGGAGAGAAATCTATAGTCGATATAATGTTAGGTTTTATTTTCTACGTGGTGTTTTTTTTCTCCGAAATCACACACAAGAGTGCAATCTTCTTCTAGAACATAGTTTGTTCACACGGTCAATTTAATCGGGTTTTCTCTCGCCGCGTTGGTCTTTGAATTCTCCTTTTAGGCGGTCTCGGATGGATGCACGTTTTGACCAACACCGATAATGGACGTTCGTGATAGCGAATGCTTGTATACTGTTCTATCGACCAATCAGAGCGACCGTAACTAAAAGCTTAAACTACCTATATAATGTACCTATGTATGTGCAATAATGCACGAACGTGTGTTCACATATTATTTGCAATCCATTTTATCAACTATATTGTATAGGTAACTTATTTAATGAAATACGATTATATCTATACGTGGGTTTTAAAACAATTTTTTACTGATCATGTTGACGTATGATATGCCATATTGTATTGCGTTTATATTTACATAAAGAACGATAAAACGATATTGGATTTCTGTATTATTCAAACAACCCCCGTTTATTCGCATATATCTATTCGATTTAAACTATTATAATATAATATTCAAGATGGGTCTTAAAGGTTTAAAATATAACATATTTCAGAAGTAAATATGCAGGACAAACAACGTATACTGCAGTATTTGTGTGTTCAAGTAGGTTTCTGTGTTTAATGAAAGGATAATATATGATAAGAAGGCAATTGTAATAATACCCAGAACGTTTGTATTGATTATATATAATAATAATAATAATAATTTAATAAGGTTCAAAGTGAAATATTTGTTGTGGAGTTTTAAGACTTAAGATCAAGGAAAACTTTTATGAATTTGTGCGAAATAAATATTACAGAAACACATTATCATACACATTATATAATTATAATGTTTATCCATGCAACAATGTATAGTTTATCTGATACGCTGTGCGAACAGCAATAATATTATGTCGGGTGTTAATCAATAAATAATGCTTGATAATTTTTGAAAAAAAAAAACTAAATTGAATTAGTTAAAAAAAAATTCAATGTTTACTAAAAATTAGATTTGATACTCGAAAAATCAGTATGGTACCTAGGTGGAAATCTGGGACATTTAAAATTAAAACATTTATTAATATTCAAAATGGTTTAGTTTGGCTGATAATATTAAAACATGTATTTTTGCACTCCGGGACGTGTTCAGAACATTATTTAATTTGAAATTTGTAGTCTTTGACTCCTAAACATATTCATATTAAAAAATATAAGTACGAAAAAGCACCCCACCCCAACCCATATCATGCAATACATAATAAATATCAAAACGATAACTAAAATGGAATATCAATTCGTGTTTTTAATAATAGACAAATAGAACAAATCAATATAATATACATATGCATATTAATATTTAAACAATAATGATAAATAATCTACAAACACAATCAATGTGGAAGTAAAACCTTATTATGATCACGCTTTGATCGCAATAAATTTATATAGTTCCGATTAAACAATAATCTTTTACATGAAAACCTTCCAATTTGAATTATAAATATTTCACAATATTTGTTTGTCCGTTGAAATTTTGTAATCTTTAAGGTATTTCGATTACTATTACATACGTCTCGTTTTTACTTTTAAATCGATAGACTACGCATAGGCGGTGACTTTTAGAGATGTTTCCTTTTCTTTTTTGAATCTGAAAAATGCTATTTCCATCCCCATAAAATGTTCATAAGTATTATAATATTACGAAAGTACTTTAAAATATTATTGCGATTTTAAGTTATGAGCCGTATTCGAATTTACTACCTGCTTTATAATAATATTTATGCTTAACTGTTTAGAAATGTTCAACACCCAAGCCGGGTTTCATGCAAATTTACAATACCGATAACTGGCTATCCCTTCTGTAAATTTAATATCCGTTCTG
Source organism: Cinara cedri (assembly GCA_902439185.1). Lineage (NCBI taxonomy): Eukaryota > Metazoa > Arthropoda > Insecta > Hemiptera > Aphididae > Cinara > Cinara cedri. The sequence goes on along the minus strand of CABPRJ010000952.1, from coordinate 930,269 downwards.
TGAAATTGACAAGTCGTTAAGTCGTTAAACAAAATTAAGTTCTGTACCTACAATTTGGACAGCTGTTTAACGATAAATATAAACTATTATGTGACAATCCTTATCATTTAATTATAATTTTGTTATCGCTGTAAAATTTTATCGTTGTCATGTTTTCTTATTATCGAAGCGTTATTCTGTGCGGTGACATAACAATTGTCAAACATAAATTAAATGTCAGTTTCACAACTGTTATCTTCATCAAATGAGTGATAAAATACGATGATTTTTCAAATGTTGATTATTCACAAAGACCCAGGGGGTTTAGTGATATTCGTATCACTTTATATCTTAACCTCGATTAAGATACAAAGTTAAGGTTAAATCCTCTTGGGGACTGTGACGGCTTGGATTTTAAAATTTAAAAAAAATTGTATATCTACTTTTTTTTTTAAAAATCTCCCAATACAATTGATGAATTGAAATTGAATTTATTTTATATTTTTTTGTTAATGCATATTAAATTATTATGGCACTGTTATATTTCATAGGGGATACAATTAATAAACATTTCAATAAGAAATCCCTATTCAAACAATGAAATACGTTAATGAAACACAATCTGTTCAATAACTGAGATTTTACAGAACCGATAGATTATTACAAAATCAGCCTACATAACTGTTTTCGCGCAATCCAGTATATTTCAAGACTTTAAAAATTGAATGCTAGCTAACAAAATTACAGTCTAAAGATAAAACAATCGTGTGTTTTGTTAGTCTGGGTTAGGATTAGCGATTTTCGGAAAATTATACAAAACCCCCGAACCGGTCCAAATAATATTGTTCCTACGTATTATTCGGGGATGCTGCAGCTGTAGTTGGATAGATTCCGACTTAAGATTCACGTGCATGTAACATGACACTCCGCAGAGTTTCTTTGTTTCCGCAACCTGGATGTTTATTATTTTTGTGATATAAATTTGAACGTATATTGACAAAAATCCTAGTTATAAATAAGTAATACACGATATTCCTGTTTTTACAGTATAACGCATTCGTTATTATTAAGTGCTTTTTTTTTTTTTTTTTGTCAGTAAAAATGTAAATTGTAACAAAATAATGTAATACGTTCAAAAGAAAAAAAAACCAAACCAAACGTATAACGTTACGCGAAAGCATATTATTATTATTTTATTTTCAACATCACGATAACGACGACGTGATATTTTGTACTGCTTCACTTTTTTTTTCAGCGATTAAAAAAGTCATAAGTATTATAATATATTGTATATTCGTATACATGTATAATTTATAACAACATAACTTTTGGTTTATATTACACGAACTATGCATAGACAAAAGAGAAAGTTTCAAGACCGTCAAAACTTCAAACAAATGTCCGAATGAAATATGCCGAGATAGTAATTTTACGATTTTGAGAAAAAAAACCTAATCAAGCGTTACGAATTATTAATAGATATTATCCTACAGGTATGCTGAATACGAGATATTGATTTTTTTTTAAATAAAATAAAATAAAGCATATATATTATAATTTTTTTTTTTGGTTTTTTTTTTTTTTGTAGGTACGCTATTAAAATTTACACAGCATATCATAATATTCGCTCACTTATTTTTATCGTCCGAGTACAGATGAACGGTTATTATTATTTCTTTTTTTAATGCTCAGATTTTAAATTATTATAGTCAGATCCTGAAATTTTTTTTTTTATAAGGTTTAGTTTGTGTATTATATCGTTATATAGTGAGAGAATAATAAAAATACCGTATAGTAATACAAATTTACATTGTATTCGGGAGTTTCCGAAACTCTTATATTATTTTGTATTTAGGACGCCGGTTAAATCCGTAAGTCGGTAAAATTTTAATAAAGAACACAACGAAAAAAAAAATCGAAAATAAGGAAGGAAGGATTTACCGGCCGGTCCGTTAGATGTTGAGAAATCTGACGTTTATAGATAAAAAATTAGTATCATAAACACGTTTCGCGTTAAAGTTTTCCGCTAATTTTTTATTTTATTTTTTTTTTTATTTTTTTTTTTTTATCTTAATAATTAATTACTGTCTTTAAAAGATTATAAAAATAAATTATTTAAATGTAAACTATCGATGAGAAACGAAAACAAAAACAAATTAATGACTTATGCACAGCTTATTATAAAATATATATTTTAATGCACCGTCGAGACGTGGGGGAACGGGAAGGAGAAAAATTCTTCGAATGAAACCTCGACGATCGTAAACTGCTCCCATGGTAAAAAGAAAATTGGATATGTAAACTGCGCTCGGGTTATTATCTTGGCCGAAAAGCACACAGCGCCCCGTTTCTTATCGGTATCACCGTATTTTAAATTCAGAATACAACGAAGAAGCTATTAGTTTTACAAAAATGGGTTTTTTTTCACGGAAAACTCTTTTACGTCAAAATGTTCCAGTTTTTTTCATGCCATACCATAAAAGATGCGGGAATTTTTACCAGTGGTTACTACTAATATTTTTTTTTTCGTGGTCGTTTGATTTTTGTCGATTTTTCGGTTAACTTTTGTAACAAGGAGAAAATACATTATATAATACATACTACTCTGTTCAGAATCTTATTTTCCTTGTACATCTAGTATTCATACTAAAATACATCCTGCCTGTCAATCATTCAACTAATCTCTATCCACTCACCTAATCCACCTACCTCAGCTACAACACTATTAACTTTTTGGATTGTCGTAGAACTGTCATAAACGCAAATTACTCTAATATTAAAATATTATTTAAAATAATTAAGGCAAATTTTAAAGGCTTTGAACGGATTAACAATTTGAACATCCTCACTTATCCTCACCCAACCTTGGAGGAATTTAATATTTACGACATTTTTTTCGAAAATATTGATCCCAATACAAACGTTCACGTCTTACACTATGCGGTGGCTGGCTGGTCCGATACGATATTATATCATTATTATAATATCCGCGACCGCGTTTAAGAATCCAACCCGGACTGCGAGTATTCGACACCGAAAAGACGATTAAAGTCAGGCCTCGCAAACGTGGGAAGTATAATTCCATAAGCTGTACTGCAAAGCTGGCCCTGAGGGTTGTACGTGGGCCTACAGTATTATATTTCGTTCGGTGGGTATTGCCTCGAGTTTACAAAATAATCCTTTGTCCTGGTTAATGTAAAATGTGAACCGATCAACACCAACATACTCTTTTTGGTTCTGAAGAAATTTTCAGGAAACATTTTTGATTCTTAGCAGTAAGAAGAATGCATTAGTTTCACTGTTACCCATGTGTTACTATTATTATTTTTTTTTCTGATCAGAATCCATGTTCAGTAAAAAAAAAAAAAAAAAAAACTGTTCTAGAAGAGATGCCGGGAACGTAGGAATTATTAGATAAATTTCGTTTATTTTTATCTGTACGCAACAATAAATCATTGTTTTAAATATGTTTGTTTTGAATTTTTCCATTAAAATTTGAACTTCAAACACGAAAATAAAACTGCTATATTAATCTAAACTTTTTTTATTTTATCAATAAATAAAACTTATGATGAACTTCGTGTAAAATTGTCAAACATTTTTGCTCGAAAAAAAATACGGACATATTTCTCAAGATGGTTAGCCACTGATGTGTAGACGAGAATTTAGAAAGGTAGGATATAGAGAGGAATTTAATGTACGATATATATTTGATATATACTCGTATATTTGTACGTTATGAATAATCTTTGTTAAAGAAAAACAATTCAGAGCGGAGTTTGTTCATATATGTTTTACATAATATTTACATGTTTTGAAAGGCCGTAATATTCACGATTTTCGTCAAAATTAGTGTAAAACAATTTCTACATTCCGGTTAATATTTTTTTTAATCATAAATTACGACTTTTAATGAATCTCTTGTCAAATTTTCAAGCATTTCTATTTGGTCTAACAATTTTATCCACAGAATACCTACCGAATACATATTATATAAGTACTCGAAAAATTTAAATGTTTATAAAATGGCTCAAAAATGACTGAAATGTTTCCAAAATGTTGTCACGTCTAGAATAATCAAATATGAGTTTTCTATACTAATTTCGAGTTTGTACTAATACTTTTTACAGAATCAAAAGGAAAAACAAAATTTAAAATAATACATTTTGTAAATGTTTTCGCTTTTTCCCGGTTTTTCTCAATTTTTTATGAAAACCGCTTGGAAAATCAAAAAATGATTTTCTTTCAGAAATGATACTACACTTAAAAATCAGAACAAGATTTCTGTTAGAAAAATTGTTCACAATAAAAAAAAAAAAAAATAACAATAATAACGAACGTCAAAGTTTTACAATACACGAACGTGTATCGTAAAACCAATACATTCTTTGCTTCGCTCATAATCTAAAAGTTACGTGTAATTGTTTTCTTCGTTTTTTTTTTTCGCATAAGCGTTTTAAGTTCGAATCTTTACGAAGATAGTAGAATAACCACGGCCTTTCAAGCCGTCACGTATTATTCAATTGAATTTGCGAATCTGCGACGTATCGATAGCAAAACGTTTTCGATAAAATGCATATTGTATTGTTACAGTTATTAATTTTACTGATCTATTCGGACAAATCCGTCCGTAATGTAATATTTATTACAATGTTGGTCTTAATACACAGGGTGTCTCGAGAAGATTAACTAACTTATATATATATACATGAGGATAATCGAATTTTCCCAGTATTTGAATATTAATTAACCCTCGCTGGACGCGTAGTAATGTAGTATACGGTACAGGTATAACGTTATTATTACAATAGCCGGCGGACGACGGACGTTTTTGCCCGGATATAATGTAATGGAAAACAATAATAATACGATCAAAATATTAACATTATCTTAGCGCCACTGCCGTTTAGACGACCGAAATATATACAGTGGACGATCGTGCGACTCGGCGATTATCTGTCCGAAGATTTCGCAGAGCAATATCGTTTTCGGGTTCTTTCCAGTTATCGTAGTTATATATCTCCGCGCGGCATGTCGTATGCTACAATAAGATCGTGCGTACGACATTTTCAACGCATTTTCTCCGTCGTCTTCTCGTTTTCCGGTTGATCAGTTCGCTGTAGTTCACCGCGCATTTCTTTTGCAAACGTAACTCGTTGTTAACGCCAGATTTCAAAAGCCGCTGGGTGGCTTTTCTCTTCGTTACCGATTGTTCATGTTCCACGGCCATAATGAACTTTATACCGTGCACCACGAGAAATCCATAAACACATATCGACTTTTAATTTTCAAATAACGAGTGGGGAATATTTTTCTACAAATATCGCCAATCATAACACGCCGGTAAACGTTTAATATAATACGGTTTAGAATTGAGACCGGAAGAATGGCGATGGGGGTTATCATCGAAAACTGTACATGAATTTTTTTTTTTAAATCATCCCGTAGGGACGCTTATGGACTTTATGAACAAGTCCATAAACTTGTGTGAATTTTTCATCAAAGTAATTGATGGGTCATTAATATTTAATGAAGTTACCCTCCCCTTCCAAATTCTAAGAAAATTTACAAAAATAAATAATAAAATTAAGTAATTAATCCTACGTAAATACGCCACTGTATTTACCTGCTTGGCCTTAGATAAACTGTACCTGGTTTTATTTTTTATTCTCGTATATTTTCCTGAAATTCGGTGGGAGGGTTACTTCGTTAAATATTAAAGACCCACCTACTACTTTAGACCGAAATTTCTTTTTTCGATTCATTCCGATGGCACTAAATTTTATGAGGGTAGTTTATAGATGACCTGAGGACCGTTTGCAAAAATTGGTTAGGTTAGGTTAGGTTAGCTGGTGATCGGACGAATTTCAGGCAAGTTCCCTTGGAAGGGATTTTACGTTGTCAAACTGTGGAGGGGGCTTGTTTGGTGTACGAAGCTAAATGTTTTAGCGTTAAAACCACTCTCCTATCACTAAATTCCGTCATGATTTACTTGATCTAAACATTAAAAAGGAGGGATACTTTTAATATGAAGTGCCCCTAATAGCCCTATATGTAATAATGAAGATCACACTATCATACGTTGAAAAATAACAAAGATACGGCGCTAGGCTTAAAACGAAAAAAAACATCTTGTAGTGAAATTAACGGTGGCGATGATGTGCTAGTGTTCGCTAGCGCCTGGCTAATTAATTTTATTTTTTTAACTTGACTAATGAAAATAATACTATTAAAATTTAATAAATCATTTATATAATACTTACCGCAAAATTAAAACAAAATTAAAATGAAACTAACAACTATTTACATATTATAACATTAACATTTCGTATTGTAAGTTAAATTTTTGTTAAAGTTCAATTTTAAGTCATTTGTACTAACATTCGATTTTGATAAAAATATAATATAGGTTACTCGTATGTTTTGGTCATTTTTTTGTTTATATAGGTAGGTTGACTGCTAAAAATAAAAAGCAAATAAAACTCTATGATCTAAAATTGTGATAAAAATTATAAAATTAGCTACTTACTTGTGAGTAACATTAAAAATGTCTGAAAATGGCGGAGACCGGATTGAAAAATTAAACTCCCCAAACACAAACAGTTGATACTATAAAGTCACGCACGTACAAAATTACATCCTCCCGGCTTTATTTGGATGAGGAGAGTCAGTGGAAGGGATATTCAAAAGCTAAAACATCCTTCTCCTGCCACAACATGTTGGTATTTACGTACTAGAATTCAACCAAAATTTTATTATACCACTTCAAACGGTTTATAAAACTATAAGTCTAATTCCTGAGTTTTAGCCACAGAAAGCCTCTGAAAGTAGCAAAAAAAAAAAAAAAAAAAAAGAAAATATATACCTAGTGTAATTGTTTTTTTTTTTTTTTTTTTGAAGAAAACTCGGACGGATAATATAATCGAATTCGGATTATATGAAAGAAAAATGTAAAATAAATGTATTCGAGGTTCGTTGTACCTTCCATTGTTATAATTAGTGTACAGCCGGAACTTATCGTAAAATGTTGACTTATTAATTTATTTATTATACACGCGTTTTTATTTGTTCAACGTATTAATGTAATTAATATGGGTACGCACTCGTCGCTCAAAGCCTTCCGGTATATACATACACGTGTTTCCTAACTATTTATTTGCACACGTGTATATATTATTATACGTATTGCTTGTATTATTGTTGCGATGATGTTGAAATATGTCGGTGTAGAGTATTTTGATAGCTGCTACACCAAATGTTTAGTAATCATCGGCGGTACAAAAGTCTTCATTCAATTTCGAAAATGCGTATAATATATATATATATACATTATAAAAAGGCGAACATAGGTACTTCACACGTGGGCGGGCCACAGTTCTGGGTAAGAATTTGGGAGTGTAGTAGAGGGGAAATTGAATGTATTTTTGTACACTAACGATGAAACGATTCTGAGCGGGCTTCGGTTGATAGGGGGATTTCCCAAAATTACTCGCCCCCAGTCAGATTTTCTTTTATAAAAAGTGCTATTATTTTAAATCTGAGCAAAATATATGGCAGAATAGTTATTCACAGATTAAAAAAATAATTATAATAAACATCATTGTAAACCGATAAATTCCTCGTTCCACTCGGAATCTAAATGAAGATTTAGGGGTAGGATGAAATGAGAAATATTCTTGAAATAATACAATGTAATAATGATAATTACTTTCGGTCACAAACGTTCGATATTACCCCCATCGACCGCACGGCATCTAAGCGGCATTCAAAGTCCTGCCGAAAATTTGTGATCGTGTCTCGTACCACGATATTCGTGACATATGTGATCGTGGTTTTATGTGGTACATTAACTTTAGTTTTTACGTGGCTTAATAAAAATAAATAGCGCACTGTGTCACAGTGAGGTATGGGAATCGACGTGGTGGCCATGGTCGAATCGCCGAATCTTTTTTAATCGTTACAGAGGTTCACAAGAAAAATTTATTAGCAATACTAACATTAAAATTAAACTTAATTATAATAAACTCGACTATCTTATTTTTCCATTAGTCTACGAGTCGTTTATATGCGATTAGTGTTGAACCATATCAATTTGTAATCGGGTAAAGATTTTTGAAACATGTACATGTGTTTTATATGTTCCGGAGACGTATGGATTTCGTAAACCTCGATGTCAATTATTATTATTTGTTATATTCAAAATATTTATTTAATTATCACACTGCGTATAGGCATATTCGTATAGGTCATTTTTTTTTATTTTCCTAAGAGTATGTCAGCGTTAGTGTTTTTGAACGTTTTAAAACTACGTGTATCGAAAAATCGTTTAATCGTCCAAAACGAATACGTTTAGCGTAAATGTGTAACCCTACGAGGCAAATTAAAAAACACGAACTAATCTATACGGGGAATGGCTATACATTTAGTAAAATATTCATTTATGAGTAATTTAAGGCTATTGTAAAAAAAAAAAAAAGGTAATTTTTAATCTTGCAGAGTTGTCTATATAGTTTTATTCGGGTAAATTGAAAATCAATAATACGTCGTACCCTCTAGTTGATAATTTTGTTGTCTTTAATAATTTCTACCATGAGTAAAAATTCATTATGAATCGCACTGCAACGGTTATCTGCAATATACTATGTGAACAGGTTTTTGAATAATGATCACGACTAGAGTTAAATATTTGTCACGGTAAAGACGCGGGTCCGTTTTTACATTTTATACACAAGAGTTAATTTAAATATTTTCGGATCGATGCAATAGTTATTGCAGATTATTTCAAAAAATCGCGTGAAAGTAAAATTGCCGTACGCAACGCCTCCAAATATCTCTGTAATGTGGCCTTTTCTTAATGGCGTATTGTACACGCTAAATTATTTCAAATAAAAAAACAATAAGTTCTAGTTGCATAAACGTTTTGTATAGTGACTTGCATAACCGCTTACTGATCTGTTTACAGATGTAAATAGCATATTGATTATCGTTTGAACCTTCTGTAGTATTCGCAAAGCTGTAAATTATCGCAAATGGGATTGGCAATTTGTAGAGGGTTTCGTGTCTGTGACTTTTACGGATAGACGTTATCATTTTCACAGTCGAAATGTCTATTAGTATTGTTTTAAGTTTGCGTAAATCACAATACATATTATATGGATTCGTCGTCATCATCGTCGTCATCAAATGTCGGTGGTTATTTTTATTGAAGTTCCTGCTGACTATACCACCGATTTAGGTCCACCACTAGCCGGCTGGGGAGCCGAAACAGTGAAAGAGACGCAGTCTCGGGTTGACCCACCGACGTCAACTCAAAACCTAGTCGGTACCGCGGGCAGGGGAACCCCACTTTACGCCGGACCGGGCTTCCGGCTCCGGACTTAGTGCCCCCAAGTTCGAGAGGCGTACCTCGGCTGAAACGTGGTGGTTGTGGGACTGGCGCGCGATAGTAACCCTAATCGCTGTACCTATTAGGCGATTGGGAACCCGACCCGGTCGCGAGAAAGGCACGGGCCCGGAAAGCCCGGGGCCGGCGTTTCCCCCGAAGACTCTGGACCTGTCCGCCGTTGCCGCTCTAGCTCCACGACCGCCCGCACGTAGCGGCCAGCGCTAAGACGCGGACGGCCGACGGTAGGCGTCAGCCACAAGACCCCTGGGGACCGGTTGATTATAGTGCCGAGACCGCGCAGAAGACGTGAAGGAGCCTCAGTTTTATTAATTAGGTATCGTTGTTTAGCGTGATGACGAGTGTCTAATATCGTGTCGATCGTTCTGTATAATATGCGAATAATACAACGAAAGGAAATGAACATTTAATCTTTCTGTTTTTTTTTTGAACCGCATAGTTATTATATTACTTACGATACGTAAGATCATCAATCGTCCTCGATGTCATCTTCTCGGATGTAATCGAAATTTGCTTTACCGAATATTCCACATAGGTTAATAACTCGAATTTCACACGACTTTAGTGAAGATCGGAATTTTTTTTTCTCCGAATAATGCGTTGAAAATTACATTAAAAAAAAAAAAAAAAAACAACCAATTATCGTGTTACATTAGTAAAATATTATGATATAAATAATGACCCTAATTAGTCAAGCGCGGAGCATGGCTATTACTATAACTATGTAACCGGTGAAGTTGAACATTAAAAATTATTATCGCGAGCCTGCAAGACAAATTTACCCGGAAATCAATAATTATTATAACACGAGAAATTATTATCCAATTCAGTAACAAACACCGACGACGACGGTTGAAATATGGAAGCGCGGTCTGTAGATAAAACTTTGATCAAAACTTAACTTCTGAACCGACATGGATTAAACTCGACGGGTTTAATCGATGGGCCGCAGAAAAGGGGGCGACGGACGTGATTTGAAAACTCTGAGCGACCGTATGTTAAACGTAAAACGAACGTCGGTTGTGGAAAAATCAGTTCGGCCGTTGAATAAACTTTGTAGACGCGTCAAATTATCGCTGGAGGGCGAGGGATAAACGAAATTATTACCGTGTCGCAATACCACGATAATATAATATTTGTATTCTAAGTAAAAAATACAAAGCTGAACAGTGCGTATTGTTAAAAAGTCAAAAGTCAAATATTAAGTTACTTTTGTTGATGCATTTTAACGTCATTAGTTAAACAAAAATAGAAGCTCAATGTTTTTTGTATTTATTTCTCCGCGAGAGTTACGTATTTGCACGTGAATATCATTATAGGCACCAGTGGTACCGCGTAAAATGACGGGCATGCGCCCAACGCAGAGATATGGGATATCCACGCAAGTATTACATAGTAAAAGCCTGTACAAGATTAAATATTATAACATTAAATCCGTGTAGAACTAGTGTGTAGTAATCAGTAAATGGTAGATTTTAAACAAAGAAACTTGACTAAATTGTCATTTTCCTGTAAATATGTAACTCAATTTAACTGCTTAAATTAATGTATGTTTAAAAATTAACTGCAACATAGCTTAGTTATTTTTGTTGGGGATAAATCAATTTAAAATAACTGTTTTTCGAACAAATATCATACGCATATTTCACTGTGATTTTATTTATTTTTTTTTATTGCAAACCAGCTAGTGTCCATTCAAAAGACCGCAAACGATTTCGAATAAACTTTATGTGGTTTTTTTTATTTAGGCATTATAAATAATATATTTTTATATACATGTATATCGAATATTTGTCGTTTGACAAAAACTTATATTTGCCATAATATTTTTAAACTGCAATTACCCTTGAACTCAGTCGTATTCAACGGTAAATACAAATATATATTATTATCGACTTTTGATTTTAATAGGGTGACCCTGGACATTTTTTTTTTTTTTTTAAATCACATTGAAAATAAGATAATAATATGATTTTTCGTAAGAACGGTTTAAAATTTATATCGGAGGAGTAACGGGTAAGGGGCATCATAGACTCATATTATCTTAAGTGTATACGCATGCAATTTATTGTTTTAAACGATTTTATATAATGGTGACTGAAAAACAAAACCCAAATCGAATTTGCTCAAAGTATTCACATCGCTAGTCTGTGATAATAAAATACAATCGTCCTGTATAAATAACAATAAATAAACGGGATTATCGTACATTGGTATTAATAAATAGGAACCTAGTCATGATTGTTAAAATAAAAAACAGCTGATACTGTTGATAGGTGTGCCACTGTTGTTGGTGTAAATATGAGAAGGTAAGATACATTAATTTGTTTCATTTATATTTGTGAACAATTTCTCATGAAAAACAAATCTGAGCGAAATTATCTTATAACATGTTTTGAAACGTGATAATTTTTACGGTTTTCGTCTAATTTTGAACTTAAAATGATCTAAAAAAAAAGCTACTGTATTGCGTGACCATTTTATTTTTTGACCACTAAGTAAACTATACAACTTGAATTTAAATTTCTTCAAAAACCAATTGACCTCAACTTTCGTTTAGCTACCGTTGAGAAATCACCACGTGACTTTCTGTTGTCGCCTGCATATTTTCATATATTTAAGACGTAATTGAAAATTTAAGGGGGTGGATATTGCCCCTTTTCGGCCAGCCTACGGGACACACGTGACAGTATACGATATACGATATATAGATGAATACACTCTATCTACGCCGCAACGCTAATATTCCTGTAAGATTCGCTGTGCAAAGTTTATTAGATTTTCTCCTAACTTCTTTATATTAACTAATAAACACGAATTTTCGACAAAGTGTAAACATTTCGGCAGTGCGTGTCTTCGGCATAAACACGAGTAGATACTATAGATATTAATTATATAATCGCTCATCTCTCCCCGTAGAACATAATTTACGAATATTTGTACATACGGCAATATTACCATGTAGTTTAATCAAAAGTTATCGCAGTATTGATTGTATATTTAACGATTTGTGTTCGACTTGCAGTTTTAAAATTATGTTTTCTCGTATAATATGATACTTTCGTCAAACGGTTTAGGTGCAAACAGAATAGGAACTAGTTATAACTATAGGGAAAAAAAAACCACAATTGTACGTTTTGCGCAGCAGAACTACGGGATAATTAAAAGACTTTAACGAGTTTAATTTAGTTCATTTGAAAATCGGATTACGTATAATAATATTGAATTTCGCAATAATTTTGTTGAGTAGAAACGTTTTCAATAAGCCGTCCTTCTGATTACGTTAGACTAATAGTGTAATAATTTATTGAAGACCCCGGGCCAGCAACCAAGTACTAAACATTCTTTTGTCCTCGAGAGTCAACTTTTTGACGGAGTAATTAAAATAAACGCAGTTTCCTGTATTTGGGCACACATTTTTGGTGCAACAATCATGCAGATAAATCCGAAAAAATAAAAACTTTTTTTTTCATTGTTTCTGAACAATAATTTAATAATATTTTTTTTTAAAAAGTGGAGTTATCTGATTGTTGTTCCATTGTTTTTAATTAGGTCGTTTAATATTATAAACTTATTTGTTATTTTTAAACTTCAATATAGATCTAAATAGTTAAATATTTTAAAATTAGACGTCCACAATAAAAAAAAATTATGCCTTTATTATTTCATTAATTTTCTTAAAAGCTGTTGATGTTATTAAAAATGCAAAAAAGTAAAATTTGAATTTCGATGGGAACGTTAGGGTTTTTTCGCTTCATATCGTATTTTTTATCGTTTATAAACATTTATTTTAGTATCATTAGTCAAAACGTTTTAATGCTCTTAAAGTGTATATTTTTTGCTTGAATAATAATGAGTTGATGAGTTTGTTAATTAAAAAAAAAACTCTATAAACTTTATAAAGAGATTCTTTGAGTATTAAATATCAAAAATATCCTATTCCATTTCGTCTTGTTTGTGTATAGTATTAAAAAATAAAAAAAGATCCAATCAATTAATTTAATTTAATAAGTACCTATAAATCATTAGCATATTATAATGAATAATATTAAATATAGTGTGATTTAGAACTCATTATATCTTATCAGACCGTCGATAAAGTTGTATGTTTTTTATTGAATCGAGTACGAAAAAATGAAAACGACCATTAACAAATGGACCACAAACATCATTTAGCATTATACACTTTTTTCGAGATGTTTGAAAGAATATACCTTTGTATAAAAGAAAAATAAATTTAAAAAAATAGACCAAATTCGTGCTATGGATACTTCAGGCCACTGTTGTAAGTGGGAAGTTGGGAAGGTACAGGTGGTAAGGAGTGATTCAGTTTAAATCGAGGTTAGTTTCATACTGACAGCAACGATAATTCATTGAAATAAAACATAATTCAGGATTTTGAACGTAGCTCGGTAACCTAGTAATAATTTTTTAGGGTATTATAGCCGTGTTTTCTCATTGTAACATAGCTGCGAGATAACCTTGAAATTAAAAATATGAAACTTATATAATATATAATATATATACGAGTATAATGTACCAAGCGATTAATTTAAGTGGGTACACTCATTATCTCGGAAAGTATTAACTTTTAAATTAAATTTATTTTCTAGAACATTTAAAAAACAAGTTGTTCCACAATTTTATATTCATGTTATTTTTTGTCACCCTTATTTTTGGGGGTAAAACAACTACCTACTTTTGATTTTAAAACGGTAACTTATATTAAAAAGTCCATAAATAGGTCGAATATTATTTAAAAGAAATTTTAGTTTTGACATTTTTGATCTCCGTCAATCCGTTGACGAGATATTCCACTTTTAAGTTTGGGTTTGAGGATAATGGTGGTGCATTATTAACACGCCACGCACCGTACCACCACACTAATGATACTCCACTACTCTCTTCCAATTCAAACTGAAAAGTGGAATACCTCGTCAACGGATAGACGGAAATCAAAAATTTGACTAAAATATATTTTAACTAATACTCATCTATTTATGGAATTTTTAATATAGGTTACCATTGGAAAATCAAAAGTATGTAGTGGTATTGCTCCCAAAAATAAAGGTGACGAAAAATAATACAAATATAAAATTGTAGAGCAGCTTGTTTCTTAAATGTTATAGAAAACAAATTTCGGAAAAAGTTAATACTCTCCGAGATAATGTACCCACTTAAATGCCCACCTGAAACTTAATAATTACGAAAAACATTTTTTTTTTCATTTTTAAGTCATAGTTTGAAATTGTTAAAAAATGTATGTTCTTATTATATACACGAAGTGATACATAATCTTACATTTACACCAAAATTAATAGATCTATCCCATAATCAAAATTTAAATAATTATAATAAGATAATCGGTTTTCGGTTATAATTATTACTCACGTAAAAGATTAATGAATTTTAAATATAAACGTTTGGGTTATATCATCGTGACCTTACAGCCGCTGATAACCGTGTAAATTTATTAATGCTAAATGTTAATAAAAAATATTATACAACTGTACGGGGTGTGTTTAAATAGTTTCCAGACTCTTTGAATGTCAATGGAACATCGTATATTTTCTATATACTTCTCCTAACCACATATATTTTTAAAGATTCGCTATAAACTTCTTCGGTTTTAAGTAACCAATGTTTTTGTAAAATATGTTTTTTCGTATTTTGACTATATTGCAATGAATTCAAAGAAGAAGTCTATAATAATATTGCCCAAATAAGGACAGCTTTTTGAGAGATTGGAGGTGAGTATTTTTCATCAATTTTGATGGTTACGTTATGATATGGGCAATGACTTCAATTATAACAAAATATCAAAACATTTTTATTGTCATTTATCATAACTTTTGGAAAATTACTGACACACCTGAACTTGGTTTTGTGTTTTTTCCTAAACATTTTCTTATCATTTTCGGAATAAACTTTACTGTCACTCGGCGCACCTGTAGTTTTTTAGTTAGCATTTTTCGTTGTGAGTTGTGATTAAATGATTTCTTCTGATGGAAAATGTCATCCGTGTTTTTATAAAACAATGAAATTGTGGAATTGTACGTTTTCCTACGATTTTCCCCACTCATTTGCTTTTATTTAAAAAATGGCGTCGGAAATCAAAAAAACGTCCTGTTTAAAGAACAATTTTGACAACTAGGGCTTTCAGAAAAAATTCGAAAGATCGCAGCAAGTTTACTCGGAAAAACCGCGTGGACAGACTAGAACAAAGGAAAAAAAAAATAAACAGCATTGTAAAAACAATAGCTCCCTTGCTTTCCTCGGAATCTAAAATCATTTCAAACCCCTCCAAAATGCCCTTTTTTCGGGATTCGTTACAAAATCGCCAACGCACGGAAAAACCGTTCGTATCAGTCAAAACGAAGAGAGTTATTGAGAATCTACAAAAACAGACACGGCGAAGAGTAGTAACGAAAGCCAGTACTGCTCTACGGTGCTGTCCGTCGGCACGTAATTTAATCGGTTCGGCTACTCTTTCGAACACATCTCGAGTATTACGCGGGTAGACCACGAGTGTTATTATTACGTTTTGCCCCGGAAACCGATGTCCGGGTATCAAACAATGTCGCAAAACAACAACAATATTATATTCTGTAAATCAACCGGCGACCTTTCCACTATTTTAAACAATAGTAAATATTCACCGCGTACCCACATTGTTGTTCCAACGGCGGCGACGGTCAGAAAATAAATAGTTAATCCCGAATTAGCGCGCGGCAGTATTTACTGGTCCGCTAATTCAATTCAATGTTACGCATAATAGTTTCCTCGCCGTAGCGATTTCTGTTTACAATATTATATCGCGTCCCGTTACGGCCCCGCGGATCTTACGGTACCCGTTTAATTCAATAAAAACTTCCGAGAAGACGGGTGAAACGTTATATTAAGTTATCATATTTTACCTAGGTATGTATATATATATATACAGATATATATACACGTCTAATTTATCGAAACGCAGCCTAAACGCCGCCGTCGTCTTAGTGTTGTTACAGCAGGGTTTCCCGCGGGACATCCGAGTGGCGCAAAACCACCGCTGACGACGCCCTTCAAATTCGAGGAGTCAAATATTAATATGACCTCGTAAATTTCGCCCTGAAATATACCGACCGTTCGGCGTTTTTCAGTTTTATCGGAATTGTATATTAACAATTTACAAGCAAATTATATATATATATATATATATATATATAAAAAAAAAAAAAATACATCGCTATTTACGTACGCTACTTTTATCGAAAACGGTTTACAGGTTAATCGATTTTTTTTTTTTTTTTTTTTTTATCCCGGGATCTTAAAATTATCTATCGCCGTTTCGGAGAATTTTTTTGGAAACATTAAGAGTTTTTCAACGCGTGCATTTTAATAAATAATATCCTAATGTATTAGTAGGTATATAAGAGTACACTCTACAGGTAATCTGAAAATATTAAATATGGCGTCCTGTCATTTTGCGATTGGAGCAAGGTGCATAACGGTGTATTTTCAACAACAGCTTATCACATTTATGTTTCAAAGTTTCTAATCCGCCTGTTTTACCGTTCATTATAACTTTGTTCGTATTTGTTTGAAATAAACTAACCGGAAAACTATTAGTGAGAGAATTAAACAAAAAATTAACATTATAAAACTAATATGGCAACCTCATTTCACGTTTCACTCAAAGGTCAGAAGGAAAAAAACTGGGTCGTATTTCAAAAACCATTCTAAACCCTAGATTCTAGTAAATTAGTCAAAGAATACTTTTTACATAATATTATCATTATAAACCTTGTACGATGAACTAAATATTTGAATTTTAAGTAGATTTTTTTTTTTTATGTATATATATAAAAAGGACGGACATACTTCGCACGTGGCTGATGCCTCTGTTGTAGATGAGAAGTTGGGAAAGTAGGATGCAGTCGGGAATTTAATGTATATCTGTAAGCAACGATAAACTATTGCTAACGATAAAACGATTTTGAGCGAAGTTTAGTTGATATTGTTGCTTTGTCAACAATATTTGTGTCATATTATGGTAAAATGATTATAACAATATGCGTTTCCATAACAACAATGATTATTTTTAAAAAAAAGATTAAAATAATAAAAAACTAATAATAACAAAAAATAAATAAAATTATTCTACCGAGGGTGAACTTTCTTAACAATATTCAAAATATTGTCTTCTTCTATACACTTATTTAAGATAAGTAAAAAGTAATGTATTGTATACGTTTTAATCATATTATTATTTTGATGAAATAGGTTATCCTTAGTAAACAGTTACAGCTTTCTGCAACAAGTGAAACATATTTCAATTATCTTAAGGCGAATATAAATAAATTCAGTAATATACATAGGAAATAAAGTCGAGGATATCTGCTGCTATTAAGGGTAATTGTGATTTGGAAAAATTATTTACCTAAGTTTAAACTGCTTTCTAGACTTTTAAAGGAATGAGTTTACTTTTAAGTTACTTAAGTAACCAATTTTGACGTACAAATGTGAAACACGGCCAATTATTGAAGGAGATGAGGAAAAAGATGAAAGGAGAATGGACAAATTTTGGAAAATTAAATGAACAGAGTGAGAAATTTATAAAACTAGAGAATTATTATAACTAATAACGAAATAAAAAATCCGGTATTAGTAATACCTAATCAACTTATGGGCAAACCAATTGATTTGGCATGTCATGTCATGTTATGTCAGGACATTCAACGGTATTTTCTTCAACCTTGGTAGGAAAGATAATTACGAAAAGACTCAGAGGTCACCTAAGACAGCATTTGGAAGACTGAATTAATTACGGGTTAACCAAATTCACTCAGATCATAAACACATAGAATTTAAACAGTTGAAGAAATGTATAGTAAATGTAGAAACTTCCTTCAAGAATCGAAAAATCTCAAGAAAAAGAAAAAAGAAGATACTGTATTAAAATATAATAATTATTGTCTCTGGAGATAATATAAAATATTAAATATGCGTTTTTAAAATCTTGATGTCAATAATGAGGATAAAACTAAATAATAGAATTTATAATATATAATTTATTCTACATTAATTATTTACCAAAATCAGATGATGGTTAAAAAGTTGCTGAGTTTAACTGACGTCTGACGAGTACAAACATGACGTGTGGGCTACCGAAAGTTTCGAAACCTTTTGAATATAGCACGCGTGTAAACAATCGTACGTTTAAAGTTTATATACCTTTTATAATATACATATAAGGGTATGATGTAAGTTTAAAGTTCGTATATTTTTCAATTGTAAAAACAGAAATATACTTGAAAGTTTCCGTTAGTACCTATATCATATTGAATAATGCATTATAATATTATAATTCTTACGTAAATATTATAAAGTTATAACGATCGTTTGTATACGAAAAACTATTCAGAGTCCAAAATTATTCAAAATATGTATTATTTTAATTATATTTTAACTCTTTCCATTTTTAGATTCGGAATGTAGCAAGGAATGTATTGGTTTTACTATACTTATTTACTTTTGTTTTCTGTAAGTAACTTTTCTGCTACAATTCTTGCTCTAAAGTATCAAGTGTAGCACCTTTTCTGTATCGAAATTTTTTCTAGTTTTTTGTTTAAAAACGTCATTTTTGATTTGTTACGTGATTTTCATAATTGTAAAAAACAGAAAAATTTACATATATGTATAAAAGAAAAACTTAACTTCGAATCGTTTTTCATTAGCAATAGTTCATCTTTGCGTACCGATATAAATTAAATTTCCCTCTATATCCTATCTTTTCAATTTCTCAACTACAACAGTAACCCACCCATTGTCTATGTAAATTGTATATTCCAATTATAACAACGAAACTATTGATGTCAAACAGATGTGTTGTTTTTTCATAGAAAACATTTTAATGGTTATAAAATACTGCTCATGTGTTAACCTTAAAAGATGCGGTTTTTCGCCCGATAGTAAAATTTTTCGAAATTCTATTAATAGGTACTTTGTTATAAAAAGTGGCTTTTCATGTTTTTTTAAAAATTATTGTTTGGTTAGGTTATGGTTAGTTTGTTTACGAAATACCTCAACACATGTGAAATTTTTGCCTGGTTGTACCTAATTTATTTTAAAAATTTATCGATATTTCCAATAATTTACTGCTATAAGGTCTTTTATTTGATTGTTTTATTTTTGTTGATTTTTGCGATATTACATTGGCAACGAGGGGAAAATACGACTAATATATTACTCCGCTCAGGATTGTTTGTTTGTTTGCAACAACTACCGTTGCATGTATTTTATATAAATAAAAATACCCTGTATATCCACAACCCCAACTAGTGACCTATAGCAGTAGTCCGTGAGCCGTGAGCGGTATCAACTTAAAAAAAAAAAAGCACTGAATAGATATTTTTTAAAAAATTGACTATATAGGTGTGTAGATGAAACATACATAAAAATTGTATTATACCTATCCCAACTATCCCGAAAGATGTTTTTTTTTCTTAATGGTATACGATTATCAATTGATTTCTATCATTGTAATACAGAGAATCTAGATAGGTTTTTCGCTGCAAATTCGGTCGCGATTTGTTTTTCGGTATTTCGACCGGAAAACAATAATTTTATTTTATAAACGAATGTTTTCTTACGCCCGCTATACACTAGGTACATACTGTCATCAATATCGAAAATGAACCTCGACAAATATTTGGTTTTTAATATTACGCGTTAATTTAAAATTCATATAATAATAATAACAATATTAATTGTGGCGGTAAAAAAGTTACACAAAGGTATCGCTATTTACTAGCTCACCGATGGAAATTACAAAAACATTCCTTTTCAAGAGACGAATATCGACCAATTTGTAGAAGTAATTTGTTTAGTTTTTTTTTTTTTTTTAAAAACAATATAATTGTTTAAAACCGCCCGACATTGATGCGGTTCTCTGCCAACGGAAAGTGTTTGTGTATACACATTTTACGACACGTTTGGTAAGTCACGAGTTTTGCAACTGGTATTATAATACACCTACCACAAGAGGACACGAGAGGATAGTAATATATATCGTTATTATTTCGCACGGCCCCCGTGTTAGACGTTTTAACCGTCCGCGGCGAGTGTGCGCGGAGAATTTTATCAAAACGATTACGTCCTTACTCGCCTTTGCCGCAACGACGACGCAATGACCGAACGAAAAACCCCGGACCGAATTACCGTCCGTCTCGTACGCAATATACAAGAGACGCGTTTCAAAGAGCTTAAACAAATCTAGCGCACGCTGGTGTAAAAGCTTAAGCGGTTCGCTCGATTTAAAACAAAATTAAACGCCCGCGCACACGGGTCGGCCTTTTGTTACGCGTCCGTTGCGAAATTCGCCCGTACAAACTAAAGTATCACATCAACAACGTCCGAGTAAATAGCTTATTACATAAATATTGCAATCGATACTCCACAGACCAACAGTTTTACAACCTATAACCGGTCGTAAACATTATCTCCAGTAATTTACGAGTTTGAAGTGCAACTGCATAATATACGCGTTACTCGTGCAACTTTATACGATCGCGATTTTATTACCTACTTATAGTTTTATCGAAATCTAAACACACAAACATATAATATTAGCGTTTACGTATTCGTATAGTACCGTCAGACCTCGGAATATGAACGAAGAGTTCAAAATGTGAACTCGTTCGCGAAACAATGACATTTACAAATTATAAAAATGTTCAGAAAGGACTGAAACCGTTTTAAAAGTTGGAGACGTCCGGTTGTTGCGCTAAAAAGTAATCAATGTTAAAAAAAACGATGGGTTACGCGAAGATTTTTAAACGTGTATGTTATAAAACAAGTTATGAAATATAAAATGAACCGTAAAGACTTATCAGTTATTAATGGTAAACGCTCATAAATTATACAGTGCACATTATCAATGTTTGGGAAAACAACACGGGCATATATATTATGACCGTGGGAAAAAACCAGACATCTCCGGAGATGAATAGTTATTGCAGCAAAAAAAAAAAAAAAAAATACATTTCCATTTGTATTATATCTCTGTACTTAACGGTCGGACATGTCTGGTTGATACACCCATCTATTCGAGTAAACCTGGTTTCATTAGTTTTAAAATTCAGAGTGTATGAACGAAACCTGATAGTTAAATCGATATTTTTAACAGACTCTGACTTTAATGCAGTCGCATACTTTAATTTAAATTCCAAATTAAAATTGAGAAATTAAGGACATAATTTATTTGTTACCACCGCAATATCAGTTCTAAATAGGTAACGCAAATTTGCTATTTGGTCCGTTAGCAATACAGAATTCTACAACTTTTACTGTGACGCGTCCTCTTGAGATTATTACCCCCGAGTACAGTATAGTAAACAATAAACAACAGTAGTAGGTAAAGCATGACAATTAAATACAATATATATTATAAAGACTCCTCAAGTTAATAATGTAAAAATATACTAAATCAGAAAGTAATAATAACCAGAGAGAAGTTTCAAGTTGGTCAAGTGTCATATGACATAATGAACGTTAGAAGAAAAAATAAATTTTTTTCAATCGTCTAATTATTAGCTGATTGGTATAATATATTCTCGTATGTGTATAAAGAGAACAATTTTGTTATGCTATTTACATACACATGCAGCCATAACAAGGAGTACCTCAGTATTTTTTTTTCCATTGTTCGTATATGCAAAGCTTCAGTTAAATCCATTTAGTAGTTTGAGCGAAAAGTGGTAACCAACAATCATCTTAACATCCATCCGTTCTTATAAACTTATAACTTTTGCATTTATAATACGAATAGGATTATTATAACGGCTATGGTGCGTCAAATAACATCTATACAAAACTGTACAGCGATGAAAGGAATAAAAATGCAATATCTTTTGCTAACATATTTTTATAAAAATAAAAAAAAATTACGTCTGATTTTTGTAACCACTAAGTACAATTTCAGTCCCTTCAGGGCTTTTTTTCAAACATAAGATAGCCCATATCTTTCCCCAGGAAGCAATATATTTCCTTAGCAATTAATTTCATCGAAATCTATTCGGCAGTTTAGACGTGAAAATGTAACACACAAACAGTCAGACGGAGTTACTTTCCAATCAATTATATTAGTATGGTTATATATTATATATAATTACTAATTTTTTTTTTTTTTTTGCTATTTTTAAAACTTCATTAAGTTTTCGTTAAATAGTCGAGTCTTCAAAATATACATATACAAAACAAACTTTGATATAAAGTTCATATTATACTTGTATGCATGTAAATAACGAAATTCATCAAAAAACTAAC
This sequence comes from Cinara cedri, assembly GCA_902439185.1. Classification (NCBI taxonomy): domain Eukaryota; kingdom Metazoa; phylum Arthropoda; class Insecta; order Hemiptera; family Aphididae; genus Cinara; species Cinara cedri. The sequence continues at coordinate 907,579 of CABPRJ010000952.1, read as the reverse complement.
TCGTATTGTTGATATTTTTCCACTCATTAGACCTGGAAGTCTGGAAACTATACATTTTACACTGCAAAAGTTCTGTATAGAGAACGAGTAAACGACGGCAATACGAGGTTTTGATGAAAATTCTACTTCGTAAAGGTTATAAAGAGCTATTGAAAGTTTATAAAATTCACCGACGCGGGTATGTATAAATAGTAATGTATACATATTGAATTGGCTGATGTATAAAAGACCATTAAGTCTTGAAATTAAAGCGAAGGTCCTTCTCGACAATAATAAAACGAGACATTTCGAGGATTTTTCAAATGTCTCAACTATAAGCTGAGAAGACAAAACAATTAATGATTTTTGGAAAAAGCTTTTTTTTTTTTTTTCGTAGTTATATAAACAAATTAAAAGGTGGAATATTAAATTTGTTTTACGAGAAACTGTGGCTATAATTTCTAACCAATAATAGAGACAAAAGAGAGGACTTGAAAATGGTATCTGCAAATGAAGTTAATTTTTATATTTTAGTAATACGTTTTCTCCTATAATTATATACATGTAAATATATTTTAAACTTATTTTGAAACAACAATCCGTTAAAATGTATCATGTGTATAAATAAATGGATCAGATAAAACTTTTAGAGCCCTCCAGAAAAAAAAAAAATTAAACGCTGCACACTGGTAAATTTAAAAATATACAATCAATATAACAAGCGTCTTTGCTTTTTTATTTTTTGTAAACATAAAACAAGTAATTCAAGTTACTATTATTATTATTTTAAACTTGAAATTATATTTTGCATTTAAAAAAGTCACTGAGCGAGGTTCAGTATTATATAATGCATTATAATTTTAAATTATAAGCAGACTTAAACAAATAAAGTATCACAAATGAACAAACAACGTGCATATGATGAACCCGAGGGTTTCCACACTCCATTCAAAAACTTGAAAACATTTATACATACAGAATGATGATTCAATATTTTAGAACAAAGCAATTTAACAGGTTTATATTTTTTTGAAACAACATTTTATATTCACTGGAAGTAACTTCCGCGATTTAATTAAGATTACATTTAATTAAATAAAAAAAAATGTATATATTATACACATATTATCATATTGTATCAGCCACACTGAGATTATTGATAGCACATTGTAAACTTCACAAACAATTTGTAGAATCAACATTATCACATTTTTTAAAACCATTAATTCGTGCAGATTAAAATTTGAAGTTTTCATTTATACCTGAAATCTGTATATTTTTTCCTATAAAAATATATTTTAAAATCACGAACATATAATATATAAATATATACATTTTGAACTAATTTTTTTTTTTTATGATTATTTTATCCGTTTACATAGATAGTAACATTGTTTACAGAGCTTTAAGTAGGATTATTCGTGGAACGGATGGCACAATCAATTTTAAATAAGGGGTTTTCGGAATGTTTTTAAGTAGTCTTTTGTGGAATCTCTTATAAAGGTATACAAATTTAACTTTTTAATATTTATCATCGTGCTTTATATTGTTAGATCTTTATAAAGTGTGTACGATTGGAACAAAGAAATGTGCATTATTAGTAATTAATTTCCTGAATACAATTTTCCAAAACGTTCGAATTCGATTCATGTTATTTTCGTAGCATAGCTGCAGAAGAACGTATCTAATATAATATTGTGTCCTCTTCTATGGGTTTTCACAAAGTTTTGTAAAACTTGGCAGTTTTTTTCTAAATAAATGTCAAATATAATTCAAATTCCTTTATAAATCTTTGAAAACCAATGTTTACGCTTAATTTATTTTTTTTAATTTATTTTGTTACAGGAGTAAACGAGAATTCAATTGTTCAATTTTTCGAGTGAATGATTCATTGATCAGTTATTCCGTGAAAAAAAAAATTCGTTAGTAAGTACCCATAAATAACTATTATAGTAATATCAAATTATATTATATTATATTATATTGTCGCTAGGCTCTTCAGAGACATTGTGACGACTACATGCTGCTTTCATAATATTATTTCCCTATCCTCGGCTGCCTCTTTGTCTTCCACCACATCCAGAAATCTTTAATATTTCCTTATTCTATCCCACTTTCTTTATTCAGGACATAATTTTGACCATTGGGTCTCCATATCGTTCTTTGTCCTAGATATCGTTCGATCTCCACTCAATATGCCTGGTTCACCCCAGTCAAGTGCTTTTAGAACTCCTATTATTCCTACTTTCCCATATTGTTCTTTACTTTCTTATTTGGTCTTATCTCTCAACCCCTATTGCCATTCTTCTTGAGTCAAACTAAGGATTTTTTTTAATATTTGTCTTTTTAAAATGTATTATTCTTTTTTCCATCTAGTGGCGGATCCAGACGGGTGGCCCAGGGGGTTCTTCCAGGGCTATAGACTACACAGATTTCTACAAATAATTAATTGTTTAACATATACAAAATCTTGTATATAATACAAGATTTTTAAGGAAGAAAAATTTAGGCGTAATTAATATATTTATTGTACTATAATGAGTTTTTTTTGTTTTCTGTCTGTGAACAAATTTTCCACCAGAAAACTTAATTCAATAACCGTATGTGTCCTATCTTCTTAACTCTCTATCTACAACAGTGGCTGTACCCATCCCCAGTATGACCTTTTTTTATTTTTGCTTACTAGAAATTTGATTTTTAGGGGGCCCCCTCCCCAAATTTCAACTCTGGATCCACTACTGTTTCTATCCGACTATGCCTTTGGCCCATATGCTCATATACATTATAAGTCCACCTGATCTATGCGGATATAACTAATACTTTAGAGAGTAATTGCTCAATTTAAATTTATGAGTATATTACAGCATTAATGAAAAATTGTGTCTCGTATAACTTAGTAATTTATTTGTTAACGATTTATTGTACTCCGGAAATTCAACGGAAATAACAATGTGTGAATAAGGTCAAATTAGAATAGCGGAACAATAACGAGTACATGGGTTTTAATGTGAAATAATACATTGACAGACAGAGATAAACGATAAATTTAAATTAAAGGTAATCTGTATAGAGGCACGGAGTAAATTTAAATGAAATAGAACAAGTCGACAAACCTATTTAAATTTTGATAAAATATATTTCCATTTATTTACATAAATAGTAACTACTTACTATTTTAGTTTTAATTCTTTTAAATAATATAAGTAGGGATATTGGGTAATAGTACCGTGTTATAATTTAAATCGCTAAATGTAGAAAGATAAAAGTACTTAATATCACTGAAAACATTAAATTGCACGTGAATATCTCATATTTAGTAGTAGTTTCTATAGTCATTTTATGAACTATCAAAATACTCTAGGCGCTCAAGGAGTTTTCCACATTCTTGAACAATAATTTTTGAATTTGTACATATGTGCCCTTTTTACATTTAGCTATTTATATATGTTCTAATATTAATATAAAAAGTACATTTTTTACACAGTCAAATTCTAAGTATAATATAATATTATTATCTGTTACATACACGGAATAAATTTGCCAGTCAATCATTTTCTCGTTAGGGTGTTCGATAAAATACGTATATCCCGGGGAACCGTATAACGCAAAATAATGGCATAGGAGCAGTCGTCCGTTAAGCAATAGTCTTGCAGATTCAATTCGCATCAGTGTGGTCGAGAGCAGTATATTTTTGTGTTTTTCGCCGACAAGTAATATAATATACCTAGTTTATTTGTCAATATTTAACAATATTGTTGCAATAAAATGTTGTGTTATATTACGTGATTTACCGGTTGTATATATTTAGATTCTGAGTATATTAGTTTTAATATGATGTGTGTGTGTATGTTGTTTATATATTATCAAAAATCACTTTTTTCGGTTAACAAGAAAGCTTCAAATTGTTCGCATCGCATATTAAAAAAAAAAATTCTAAATTTCCAAAAGTATTTGAATGAAATTTAAAAAATTAACAACAAATTTCGGTACATCGGAGTATTTTCTTTTTAGAATCAAGCGTGCATAGCTTCATCGTGGAATAGAATAACGAGCTTCGTCCACATTCAATTATCATCACAAGCCTATAACTATTACCGTTTCATATAAAAAAAAAAAAACAAAAAGAACCTGCGCGAAAACTATTGGAAATAGAACATAATAATATTATGTTTCTTATCGAAGGAAAACAATAATAATAATTTTAATATTCGATATTTAAAAGGTGAAAATGTTGAAGGTGGGAAGTTGGGACATTAAGATAGATTGTATAGGGTAATTTATATGATGTACGCAACGATAAATCACCGTAAACGAAAACGGATTCTGCGCATTTTTATCGAAAGTTGTATAGGAATAATTTTTAATTATTCATATAAACCTACAAGATAAATTACAATATTGTCGTGTTTTAAACGAACTTTAACATAAAAATTTGAACTTTTAATTAAAAATAAATCACAAAATTATCCATCACATTAAATAAAAAGAACTCTGGAATATCAAATAGATGTCAATTACTCAAATAACGTCAGACTTTTTTTTCAAAATTCATACTACGTCTAAAAAATGAGATAATATAATACCTAAATAATAAAATAATAACTATACGATAATCAACAATTCGAAACCAAACAAATGTTTAAATAAATCGATTCGGAAAATCGTCAGACAATAGTGAACAGAAAAGTCGAATTCCGGGTATATTTTTTTCTTCTCCTATATTTTATTCTAATCAGACGAGCGAATTCAGATAATCAGACAGACATTATAGTGTTTCAAATTGTGTTTCCCTGAAACAAAATTCTAGGGGCGTAAACATAATCCAAAAGTATATTATTATGCAGCCCTCAGGCACTCCTTATTTAATTAAAGGCGCGAAAAGAGTATCTTACGGCTAGAGTTCATTTTTATTATTTCTCCGGGTGTTTCAAAATAAAAAAAATAAAAAAAAAAACATTAACATTTTAACGGCGGCGGCCGCGGAACGTGAGACCAAGAACAGTTATTAGCATTTTTTTGTAATTTCGTTTGTCCGCTCGGGATCGGTTCTTTTTTTATTTCTTATTGCGTCGATTTATACATGTAAATATATATATATATGTATAATATTATGTTCTAAAATCGAAAATAACAAATACGAAATGTAATACTCATCGGATCGGTTCGAGCGTAATATAATGGCCCGCAAGCAAGACGGATCAGCCACTATCGAAATATTTATTTATATTTTATAGCGGGCGTTAAAAAAACAAAAACAAAACACGACGATAAATATGAAATCATGACCTCGATGAAAACACGCGTAGTGTTGTTTTTTTTTTTTTGCGACAAGCCGCTGTTATTATTCGCGTTATATTTCAATGTTCAATAACGAACTGCGACATTATATAGGTACTGAATACATATTTCATTTGAAATAAATAATATATATATATATATATATATACAGTATTACATACGAATGTTATCGTTCGCGAAACACCATTATCAAAAAAAAAAAAATTTAAAAAAATGTTTCAACTCTAGTCAAACATTATCGAGACGTTCGTGTTTTAAGTTGAAACTATGCGGGCTCGTATATATTTTCACGAAAACTCGTGTTTATTTGCACCACTCGTCGACTCGTGTGCCACGAATTTCCATCACAATAAAACATATTATATATAAACGTGGCACCAGTATAATATTATACTTGTACACCGTCCCTCTGCACAATGTTTTCTGGATAGCAATAATAATAATTCGCAAAACACGATATACGGACGTGTTTTTCGTTTTTATAGTGTCTTTGGGCGAGGCACAAAAAAAAATAATATTTTCGTTTTAAATACGAAATGTAGTTTTACGATATGAATTCGGATCCGTGTATGTACTAAAATGCATTATCTGAATGTTTGAAGGGAATACTCGGGTATTCTTCGGGAATTTAATGACCGTGTATAGACATAAAAATAGGAAACTAAGGAAACTCCGTATCAGAGCCTAAATAGTGCGGAAGGTATTAACCATGAAGTAGATACTCAAACAGGTATAGAAAATTCATGACAAATGCAAAGAATGGTGATAGAAAATGCACCACAAGAGAAACGGTCGCTAGAAAGCCGGAGTAAGATGAGAAGGTAGTTTGAAGGAAAACGATGGCATAACACCAAAAAGGGGAAGGGTTATAATTCCCCCAAAATTTCTTCAACATTTTTTTTGTAATTTTAAATTATAAGATGGTTGTAAAGAGAGTCGCCGTTTTGTCGAATTTTTCCTAAAAATAGAAACCGTATTGTTTATAAATGTGCAATATCTTTTATAATTTATATATCTTTTTTCTGCTATTTTTGTAAATTTTTAGTCATCTTTCCTGGACCAAATTAACTCAAATTCAAAAATTAGAGATTTTTTTTAGAGGATTGAATGGATAATAGTTGGGTTGAATTTAAATACGAATTTCATCTATCGTATCGTCATTAAACCCTAGTGAGCTTTGGTGTAATAGGTGTTTTTACTTTTAAATGCAATTTATTAATTATAATATTGAAAAACAGGAAATTCTGATGTATAAATAGTAAATAATCTTAAATTTAATCTACTTACACAAAAAAATAGTTTTTTGGATACACTAAGAAAAGAAGATATAGATAATGCAAAAACCAGGAGTGGTTTGTAAGGAAGTATCGTTCGATTAGGAAAACTGGAAAAAAAACGTTTGAACGGTATGATCTTAAAGACTTAAACCACGAACAAATTATAGAAGCCGAATATCATTATGTGACTATTTAATATAGGAAAAATGTTCAAAAAAGTAATATTTATAGTATAATATTATACTAAAAACGAAACAAATTAAAAAGTAACCATTCGAATGCACATTCGACACTTGGACAAAGAAAATCCTACTTCCGATAGCCCTTGTTGTTGTTTGATTGGCACAAGTCATCTGGTCGAAAACTTTAGCTAATTAAATGTTTAGTGCTACCCGCCTAATATTGACACTATTATACTGAAGTATTTCGCACCGTGTATAGAGTAGGAGGGATAAGTTTGAACGGTTGAAAATATTATAGGGTAATTTCATTTTTATATCAAAAAAAAACAATAAATCCTTGCAAACAAAACACGATTTTGAGTGGAGTAGTATTAGTGAAAATGTTACATTTTTCACTTAACATCCAAATTGGTAAAAAAACAAAACTATACACGTTTGAACGTTAAATTTATTGCACCTGATCCGACCTGAATTTTATTACATTTTATGTGTGTAGTAGAAATATAAAGATTACATTAGATATAAAAGTAAAACGTGTAAAAGTATCTTAAATATTCAATAGCGTTTTACTGTAGAAAACACTTAATTCTGATGTATAGCGATTTTATAGAAAACGCTACAGCAATCCGTTTTAGAAAGAACCATGGACTTTACGAATTACGTATTCTACGATGATGCGGCGCGGCCGGAGAATATCGTGAGAGATGTTTCGTAAATTCATTTTAATGATTATTTACGAACGAATAATTCAACGTGGGTACATGTAAAATGGAAATTTATTTTCAAACGTTTCAAAGCCGACCGTCCAATCGTTTTTTACGATGTGACCGTAAGTCGTGTATATAATATTATTTTTCAAATTAGTTACGATCCGAATAAATTCCAATAATGTACGTTGTGGATGTACATTATTATGTGTTTCGTATGCACCATTATGGTTTTATTTTCGTTGATTTCCAGGTTACCTTCACTACGAAAAGAAAAGCACGTACTACTACGCGCTGAGAATAGTTTTTTTTTTTCTGATGTGTCGTTGCTTTCAGTGTATAAATTCAATCACCCAATATTCTGTTTACCTTCCTCAGCATTTTTGGAGAAAATTGATCAAACAGAAAAATACGAAATAAGATCGAATAATGAAATTAAAAAATTTAGGAAAGGAGGCATAATACAAAAACGTAAAGGAAGAAAAATGAGATGATAGAGACACGTATGGATATTGAGCAACATAATAAAGAACGCACTGAACTGGAACCCAATGGTAAGAGATCATTTGATAGGCTGAAAAAAAGAAAATAGACAAACTAAATCAAAATTTCCGAATACTTGTGATCGATTACCCGGAAGAAATTGCAAATAATAGAGAGGATTGGGGGAGACTATGTAGAGCAGTGGTGAGTCTTTGTGGCCTATAATCCTAGAAGAAGATGATATCTTGTGTATGCCTTTCAAACTTCCGACTTAATGTACAGTGGCCTATTAATGATGCGAAGTACGTCATAATTTTTTAACTTTTATTTGATAGTTGTAATTTATTTTAATTTTATTCGGTGTACAGAAAAAATAATTTATCGGAAGGTTAAGCGAGAGAGTGATATTTAAAAATATAAAGAATCGCAACTACAATGTATTGATTCTGCAAACTACAGTATAGTATAGGTATATACATAGTTGCTTTGTGAATTATTCATTTTGCTTTTACTTGTAAATATTTTATTTATATTATTGTTATGTTTACGTACCTATAGAAATATCGTAATTTTCGAGTGCGATAACGACGAGAAATTGCTTGGTAAACTTTGCGACATGTACAGCAATTCGATTTCTAACAATCAAACAATATTATGTTTACACTACAGTCGAATAGTGTTTCGCAGTGGAGCCGAACTTTACCCCCAAGTATGGCAGCCGCCAAATTGAATGAAATGAGTGAGTGGTTTTTCCTAGTTCGGCACCACTGCAGGTGTTCCGTGTAAATATGTTTGATCCAATATTATGTTGTTATTATTCCACCGGTAAAAATATATAATACGGTCGTTAGATAAGAAATGGGTTCATATCAATGCTGATAGTTAATTAAATTAATTATCATAATATTTAAGTAAAAATTTTGTATTATATTAATAAAAAATGGTGTTTCGTATTTAGTAAATAAATAAAATCTTTGTTATGCGTAATATTGCTAAAGGTTATAGTTTAAGTTCTCTTGTATTTTTTTGGTGAACATTTTTTTTCTCAATATTAATTATTATTATAACACTATAATATAACCCAAGTAGGTAAATTTATTATATGTAGATGGGAGCGTCGAAAGGAAAACCAGCACGTATAAGAATACCTAGTCTTGAATACAAAAAAAAAAAGATCACGAAAGATACCGTTAAACCCCATTCTTAGTAATTACCAAAGGAATACGGAGTAAAGCTGCCCACCAGTCTGAGGAATGATAACAAAAAAGATGAGTTACCGTAGTGTTGCGTGTCGACAAATTATATGGATACCTATTTTAATTTGGTTGTGTTCGGTGTAAAAACTAAATAAGTCTATGCAAATCTGAACTTTATGAAAGGATTTAGAAAAAATGACACAAAACTGAAACTTTAAAATAACATATCGCTATGGAACAATAATTCAAATTCAAAGTGGTTTTGAAATTTTTTTTAATACATCCATTTTAAATGTACTGAAACTAGTTTTATGCTTATCCTGTACATTTTTCAAAGTGGACTTATCTGGTTGTTGCACTGAACCTTTCAATTGTGTTAAATTTCTTGTTAATTCAATATTTTGTCTATAATGTGCAGGGCCGGATTCGTCTAAAAGGCGCTATAAATAAAAACAAACCATATTTCTTAGAACATAGCCCGTTCCGTTACAATTTATTTGCTAATTTTGTACGTAAACATAAAAATGTATAATACCTAGATTAATTTAAAAGTATTTTAACTTTTGGACCACGACCGTCCAGCATATCATGTTTCCCGTGTGCGCCAACCGCGTACGTGGGTAGCATTTCTCGTTTATCGAATATCTACTCGAGTGGTCAAACCCAATATTATAATGTACAGTGTACACGTGTACTTTAAATTTTGAAATGAATTTGGTGATATTATGTGTCGAGAATTTAATTATTGGTGTGTTGACAGTATCGGAATTCGAATTGCTTCTCGAATAATATTTCAATAACTCGGAATTCACGGAATCGCCCGAATCGGAAAATTGGATTTACAGAGGTTTTGGATTCAGCGAAACTTCAACTACCACAACCGCTTTTTTGTTATTTTTTTTTTTTTATCGACCTTTTTACAATATATTTCCAAATGCATTAGAAATTCTAGTTTCACCACTCTTGTGTCATCGTGAAGCGATTAACGTTTTTATTTTACCGGGCCCATTTTAATCGATTAGAAAAACGGTTCAGTTATTGCCTATAGCTTATGGTCTTGGTAAATGATAAACGATGAAATAACAGAAATTTGGGAAACTGTTACCGATAAACTATTAACAAACTATTGTCGTAATTATGTTTCAACAGTAAAATTATTTTTTCTCATACTGAATACGAGTTATTATTAATTATTTCTCAATGGACCAATCGTTTAATTTGAATTATCGAAAAGGCTACCGTATAAATAAAAACACGTCTTACGGGTACTATGACTATTAACAGCGACCTGTAAAGTAATCAACTCAATTTTCGCTACCTACTATAATATATATTATTTCGACCGTACTGCAGTGGTTTCGATCTAAATTCGTTTATAAACAGTACAATTAAATTTATATTACGTATAGTTTCCGAGTACTTCAATGTAGTGCAGCACACCACTATAGATAATCGTATTTTTTACCGATCGTTTTTTTCGTTCAAAAATACTTAGTTATGCGTTAATAAATTATTAGAAAAATAATAAAAATTAAGTATCTACATCTAATTGCACCCAGAGTAGTATTTTATGCACATATTATTAATGTGTGTATTAAATGTTTCCAAGTTTATTTAATTGTTTGTAAAAAAATATACTCGAGTTACCGAAGTATTCCGGTTCATTACAGAATAAAATTCCGACATAATCAGCCGAATGGAGTGAATAGAAGTAACCTAAGGCCACAAGACGAAGCAATTTGACAATTAATGGTAGTATAATATTTCAACGCACTGTTTGTATAATGCGCTGTTTTAAATTGGCCAATAAAAAATCATATTTTAATCACGCAATTTAAACCAGCTGCGAATATAGATGTGTTGGTAATACGCTGCCCGTACTACGATAGTGACATAGCACATAGCACATATTATATAGCTGCTTTGAGTCCACGAAAAATGTCTCCACGACCGTTATTTCGAGACTAGAGGAGAATTTCAGAGAAAAAAAATAATGCGTTATTGTGAACGAATCAAGTGAAATACAACTCGGGTGGACTCCCCAATACGATTACGCGTGCATAAAGTATTATAATACATTGTAAACATATCCAGTATTTCTAACTCTCGAGAGCTCAGTAACTCGATCGTATCGTATCGTCCGGTCGTTCGGTAGATAACATTATCCGGAACTGTAAATGGTCCGTCATTGATGATTTACCAAGCCAAACGTGGTAAGACGTCCGGTATAACTGTAAGTTATTTTTTATCAATTTCTATAAGTAAAGAACAGTTTTGTTATAAAAAAAAAGTTTACAGAAATGTTTTACGTGTATAATGTACATATCTTACTACATCTGTACGATTATACGAAGAATTTTCAACAAAATCGATGCGATCGTCGACATATTTTTATAACCTAGGTTTAGTAATCGTAGCATTTAAAATCAACAAGAAATCTTAAAAAATATTTAAAAAGCTAAAAAAAAAAAGTAATCGGAATAAACAAAAAAAAGTACTTTTAAATTTCATAACATTTAGAACTTTCGAATATTTTTAAAATTCTACACTCTCTCTATAAACGTCAATGCTGAGAATACTGAAATTGTTTTTTTCTTCAACGATTCTCTTTTCCGAGTTAAAATAAAAGGAGCCCGTTAAAAACTATATTTCCACAGAAGCATCATAGTTTAAAACCCACTGTATTTGTACAAAAACAAATATTCTCTAATAATAGAAATAGTGTTCGTTAAATGTCTTAAAGTGTTCGACACGGACGAATGAAAATGGCGTGGCTTCGTTGAATAAATAACAGATTGTGTAAACGTTTCGGACCGAGAGCATTTGCCCTTAAACGAAATGTTGAACCGTATGAACAGTAGTATCAAACGATTTGTTTCGGTATCGGATAATTTCAAATTAAATATTTTAAAAATCCAATAGATTTTATGGATGTTAGAATGGGTAAGTATTTGTAGCTGGTAGCTGGTAGGTGAGATCACTAGAAACGGTCAGCTCGTGCTTGCAATGGGCAAACAGCTCGATTTAGGACTAATACAATTTATTACATATTTTATAGCTTTGGGAAGAATATTTTTAAAAGCCAAATACGATTTTCCGGACATATCTTCGGTCGGGATAGGTATTCTGAAAGACCGGGAACGCATAAAATAGTTTCCCACGTGTTCAATTTTTCCAAACTACATAATTCTTTTGGTAACTCGAATTTTAGAATTTTAAAATATTTTATTTATATCATTTTTTTTTTTATACATATATACAAGAGCCTGTCATCGTCGAGTATTTCATTATTATTAATACGTATCGCATTGACGGATGCCACTTAGGGCACGGCGTTAGCAGCAAACAAACACACGTCTATACAACGAACTATTTCAGGGTGCTTATATAATACTACCAGTAATATTGTACGGACTTGAAGCTTGGTAACTGAGGAAAACAAACGAACATTATAATCTTTTGGTACTATAGGGAGAAAAATATTACGGCAGACCTTTCGGCCAAAAAATAATAACAGAATAACATAACCAGAGAGCGCAGATGAAGAAAAATCTTAGGAGTTTTCCTAAGGTAACCATACAAATAAATTATAAATACTGGACACTCAAAAAAACAAAAGTAATGTGTAATAAATTATGATTTCTTCTTCCGATATTTTTGTGTACTTTTGTGCTGAACTAATTGTACCGGGTAATTTATCATATTTTAATAAAATATTGTAAAACTCATTCACACAATCCGCACGTTATAAAATAATAAAAACGATAACCCGAAAATAACATTGCAAAACATAGATTTTATTGAACAGTGTCCTAAAAGCATTAAATAAATCTCAAAAGTTATGTATTATAATATAATAGGGATAAAACGGGATTAATACGGGATAGACTTGATAAACGGGACACAATGATGTGTCCCGTATAACTTTCGTTGGGACAACGGGATACAAAATTATAATACGGAACGCATGGTCACTGTACCATACCGAAACAGTTCAGTATGTACCTTGAGATCGAATTATTAACGAATTTCGAATATTTTGTCAGACGTCGTTTATACGTTTGGAATTAGGTAAATTAGAGCGGCCGATAGCATTTGAAAACAATAATACGCCAAATATGTGGATTTTACTATAATTATTATTATTTGCTTTTCTTTTTTTAAATTTTTTTATCAAAACGATAACCGCATAACCTATATTATTTGATGTACGTACATTTTATACCGCAAGAAAATGATTAAAATTAAATGAACATGTTACAAATTCTGCACTAACATAATACTCTGAATATGTCAAGCGGTTAAAATATGTCCGACGGTCGGACAAAAATTTATGTCTAAACATTATATTTTATTCGCAATACGTTTTCCTCGCATTGTTATAACGGTCAACCCTGGTTTGTTTTTGTTATTTTTTTTTTCAAATTAAAATTACATACGTAAAAATGATTTTTATAAAAAAATTCTATCCACCATCCCCCGTTACCATCCCTCTTTACTTTCCCAACTTCTCACTTAAAACGACGTTAGCCCATCTATCATAAACAAGTATGTCCGTTCGTTTTTTAATTTTTTTTTTTTACGTTTTTTGCTGGTTTCCTTTATTCATTAATTTGATACCCGGTAAATAAGCAAAACTAGTATTTTCGATTCACTAGCGGCTAGAGGTTATAGATTATAATTGAAGAATCGAGCATTTAACTCTGTGTAACTTTACTGATAGTTTAATCGGACACGTTTTTCCTGACACTTGCGAACCATCCCGATCCGAAGGTCTCCTCCAGAAAAAATACTATCATTAAAGCTATGTTAATACAAGATGTGTACATTTCGGGTAGACTGTTTGTTTTTGAGTGGTTTAATCTATCTCAGGTAACTGAATTAACGACACGGCAACTATACGATTTTTAGTGAATTTGATAGATGCTTATGATTTCGATATGGAAAACCGTCTCGTATATTCATAATATTTAATAAAATAATAAAGTAAAAACAAAATTAATTATAGTTAATAACTAATATAATAGCTAATAGTTACTAATCGTAAATAAATATATAAATTAAAAATGTATATATAAAGTAAAAAAATAATAACCGAATGCGTCGCCTGGAGTATTAGGATAAGTGTATTATACGACCGGTTTCGAATTAAAAATTCATCATCAGGTATATCGCTGTCAAAATGTCAAACGCGGCTCAAAATATTTATCAAAAAAGGATCCGTAAATTTGATTTGCATAAACTATAGTCTATAACATAATAATATTATTACTGGGAATCTTTCTACATACCTATTATTACTGTTTCAGGCAAAATTCATAATATTCGATAATTTTTGATTTTACATAAAAATGCCCACAACCCGCCCTACTTTACAATTGATCCTTTGAAAAATGTATCTATAATTAAATCAAAAATGTACAATAAATCAATTTACGCAACTATTAGATTATGAAAACAAAAATAATTAAATATAAATGTAGTCAAATACAATTATTGTGGTTAAGCACTATGGCAATTAATTTAGGTACTTCGTAAAATTATTAATATTGGACATGAGAAATACTTATAATTATAATAATATTTAGTACCATTTTAAAATGTAGCTACTTTAATAAAATAATATAATACATTTTATTATTGCTATTTGATTTTTTTTTTTTTTTTTTTTTACTTATAAACATTTTAACGTGGTAGTTTTTTTTTATCTCAAAAAATTCGAATGTGACACAAAGAATTCGCCGTTTACTTTTCCGTTTTAAATATTCCGGACAGAACGTGAAAGCTATTATGGTTTCGCGATAACGTAGTGTTCTTTTTTTTTTCCGCCCGTCTCGAAAAACACCTTTTTAAGACTGCAGTAATACAAAGTTTTAACTTTTTAGATAAGTAATTTAACGTGAACGGTATACACTTTGGAATAAGACAGCTTGTTATTTACTAATTACACCCGCAGATAGGGTAAGAAATATTTCTCCACTATCCTAAAGACTTATATTTATTTATTTATTTATTTTATTATCAACCTGTCAAAAACTAATGCATTCAGCGAAATAAATAGCTCAAAAATTTCACTTTTAAACAAAAGAAACAAATTGCACTGTAAATATCATAACTAATACTGATACGTGCTCGGTTCCAATACGAGTACGTATATTTTAAACATGAGGTTTATTATTATTATTATTTTTTTTTTTTTGTGGAGGTGAGTGTGGTAAAGTTCAAAGAGCACATTTCGTGCAATCAGTGTACAAGTGTACAAGTGCTATGATTGCAGATTAATGTATGGCTCGGATTGGTATGCATTTGCATGTTTTTATTCCGGTCGATTGCGTTATATACTGCGAATAAGAACTTTTTTTGTTTCTACTCATAATACAACGAAATCGTATTTTTATTTTTTTTTTATGCGTTTCACGTTATTGTTTTAACCATGTGAATGAAAATACGAAATTTATTTCAGCGGATATACACATGTTTGAATTTCGACACTTAAAATTTTTTGAGCATAACTTTCACAATAATAAGTTAAGGCTACTCTTCGTTTTGATACCACTGTTCGGTGTTTAGACCCATAAGCTCTCAATGAAGAGGACAAACATTTCTTCTTTAACTCTATTGATATCGTTCAGGTTTCACTTTCAATATCGAATTATGTCAGTCCACTTGCCGACTTTTTGAAATGCGTCAGACAATATCATCAAATATGTATCTTTGCAATGCCTTTTTTTTTTTTTTCAATTACTTCAAATCCTAATACCTACGTACTGTAAAATCGGCTTGCCCCTTTGAAGTTCGGAAAATCGATTAAAATCTCTAGGAAAATTAATTGTTTTTATATATATATATATATATTATAGTATGTTATAGTATATGCTTTCCTAAATTAAATCATTCGTCATTTTTATATAGTATATAAACGAAATTCGAGTTTGTTGGGTACACCCAAATAACTATATGTTTTGTTTTTTTCTTTTAATGTTAAAAATACTAACGCACAAAAACCCAAATACATATTTATACGAAAACAAACAACTTCTAGATTTCTAAAGTACATTTTTAAGTATGAATAATTTATAATGTTTACTGTGTAATAATAATTATAATATACATTATTAAATTACATTTTATTATAATTTTTTTTTTTTTATATATAAACATAAATACGTCGATTTCAACAAAATATTGACATTTTTTATAAATTCATTGAATAATTTATATATATATTTCGTGAATTCCTGATTTTATAAATGATTTTCAACATATTATTTACCGAGGAATTCAATTCAATTATTTTATTGTGGAAAAAAATAGTGTTAAAATAAAAAAAATTTAAAAAAAAAAAATAGTTCACACATCATACACATTTGTTTTCCTGTTCGTTGACGCAATGTAGGCCATTCGCCATAACCATTACTACTCTCCGTCTACCCCGTATGAATTGCCACATCTTTGCCATTGTTTATTCCCAGAAAGTTTAGGTCATACTGTACACTGTTCATATATCTCTTATGTCTTATGGGTTCTAGTAGTCTTATTGGGTTCCATTTTACTGCTTCCCGGATTATAATATATGTCCTTGCCTCTGTCACACGTGTCCTGCCCAGCTTAACCTTTTGCTTTTCGATACTGCTTTATTTTATTCTCCTCGAAATATTCCATATATTTTTTAGACATTGGTTTTTCATCCTTCTTAAATTATGGTCGTTCAATAGATGTTCTGATCTCTCTATGGTTCAAAAATGGTTTTAACTGTTCTCTCAAATACCTACTGCCACATTTTATCCCTCTTTATTATGGTGGCCCGTGTTCCATATTCATAGAGTGCATTGCGATGTTTTTAATGTGACCTTATATTATTGTATTAATTTGTTTGTCCAAAATATTATCTTGGATTTAAAAACTGTACTATGAGTAAAGAAGTATTTGTTAGCGGCAAGCATTGTCTGCTAAATTTCCTTGTTATTTCTGTATGAGATTCTTCCAACTCATATAGGTATTTGAAAATATCTGCTCTCTTGAAATTCTTGTCGTCCATGGTAAGGTGCTTCTGTAAAAAGTTACATCTTAAACTTAATTTGACATTACTGAACTTTTATATAAACCGTAATTGAAAACTGATTTTTGATTTTTTTATTAGAGGATTTTTGCGTGGGAAATATTTTAATAATTGAATATTTGAAAAGTTTGTTCCGAATAAGTTCCACTAGAAAATATAATCAAAAAATACACAAAAAAGACACGAAATTGTTTACACCATTGATTATTGTGTGCAATCCAGAATACGACATAAAAAATAAAAAAATAAAAATATTATTTACTAACCCAATAAAACGGAACGGAATGAAGTCATCGTGTGTGGTGCAGACTGTCCTATTTTAAAAGGTTATCTTGTTTTGTACGTTAATAAATTACGACATATATTACAGCTTAACGATTTTAAGTACGTTTATCTACTTACGCGACTTGGTTTGTGATTATTAGCCTATAATTATATTGTCGCAGGAAATAATTAAATATTTAACGAAATTTAACTTAACGATTCTATAGGATAGAGACAGATTAGATATAGCACGTAAAAAAAAGTATAGGTACCCGTGTTGTTGATATTATAAAACAACATATAAAGAGGGGAGGAGGGTCAAGAGAAAGATAAAAATATCGTTAACAAACACGGGCAGTTTTCGTAGAAGACAAAATTATTTCAATGTAAATAAAGGGATTCATATTATAATAATGTTATAATATAGCTCGGAGGTGTATTACGAACAAATATTGAAAACATTGGAAGTTGTACAATTTTATAGGAATTAGGAAGAAGACGAAGTTCTCGTATAGTAAAACAAAGTACACGAATATGGTCGATATCTTATACACACTCGGGTAAGTGTGTGTAAAGGATGGTTTTTTTTACGACGACCTGACGTTTGCAATGTACTGTAGTTTCTCTGTTAAACCAGCCGAACTTAGTTAGTGCTATCCGGTTGGTTGCTTTTGAAAAATGCGCCGCACGCAAAGCTCTCGAAAACAATCGGAGGCGTAAATATTATTACGATTTAAAATTTAAAAAACCGTTATCAAAATTCCAAGCGCACATGTATGAGTACACAAATGCACCAGTAATGTAATTTTTTCCAGCATCGCAATATTTCCGGACGCTATTCCGAGTTCCGAGTTTAAAGCGAAGTCCAATACCTTGTTTCGAATAATTACAACTATTATTATTCGAATACATTGTCGTTTATTCGAAAACTTTGTTAAAATTTCCTATACCCACTGCGCCCTTTAAACGTTTAACCGAAAATCGTTGGCCGTTTAATCGAATGACTATATTATTACACTCTCACACATATTTACTAAATATAGTTAATAAATATTTAAATAAAAAATATATACACAAATTTAAAATAAACAAATAAATCAATTGAATCAAATAAAATCTGTTTAGTTGGAAAAGTACAAAAATTCAAACTATGAAACAGATATTAATCACGGATGTGTCATTGTTTGAGGTGGGAAGTTGAAAGGGAGAGTTTATGGAATAATTTAATGTATATCTGTATTCAACGACGAACCGCAGCTAACAAAAAACGATTCTGGGGAAATTTGCTTTAAACGTGTTTTGAAATGTATTAGTAGTCGTATTTACTCCAAAATCCACGCCCATAATTCAAGCAAAAACTCATTTAGTCGTCTCTTTAAATCGAAATCACGGCTTCGTCACGGTTTTAACCTCGATTGATTTGAATAGTGGATACCCGTGAATATTTAAAAAAATTATTTTTGACGAGATTTTAAATCGTTTTAAAAACGGTTTTTTTTTTTTTTTAATTTCAGACAAGTTTAGTAAACCAGCCCCACAGAGTGTCGCAACGACGATTTACTAGACAAATATAGGCAATTTGCGCTTGTATTTTTTCCCGTTTCTCTTGTTCATATATTGTTGCGTCCTCGTATTAGAATGTTCATTTATATTACAAATATTAATGGCGCAAAATTAGTTCTCAATGCACGCACAGTTAATGTAAATATAAGGTTTTATTTAATGAAACATATTTGTTACCGAGTCGTCCGAGTTTGTAATAATAATATTATTGTACCTACATAATTATACTGAAAATAATATTACAACAAGTTTTGGATTCTCGTTGCCGGTATATTTGCTCTGCAGAAATTGTATAACTCTGACCATGCATTATTTATTTATACATATTAGACATAGGTAATTTTTTTTTTTAATACATTGTTTTTTTTTTTTTTACTCAATGGCTTTTCTCTCTCACTCCGAATCGAAACGGCATTTTCACATTTAAAATATATCAGCTGAGCCATATTTTTCCATTTAAACTTCCATAAAACCTTTCGCGTTTCATTTTTTTGCCGCCGGATTATAATATTTTAATACGCCATACTACATTAAGCGGGAAATACATATAATATTGCGCACTAATATAATCGCGTGTAATCCGATAATATCTCCGACCAAACGCTCAAGAAACCAAGGCGTTTTAAATAATTACCAATCTTAATTTATCCTAATGAAAAAAACCATATACGCATGGTGTTATGTTTTAGATAGACGAATATTATCTAGATAGGTATATTATTATCATTTTCTTTCTCCGATTCAACGAGAAATAGACGTGCACCACATTTAACATTTAGTTTTATGAATGATATGCAATGGAAAAATTAAATTTTCTGTAGATAAAAAATGTACAATTATATATTTGTGTATATATATATATATATATTTATCTAGATTATTAAACTGAATATATCGTGTATTTTCATATACATAGATAATTATTGTATCAATTATCTTTTATCTTTATTTAGACATTTTAAAACTATATATATTTACAATACTCCATGTTACGCAGTACAACAATTTATTAAATAAATTACATTAATATCAATAAAATTATTCCTTTTCTTTAATATTCATTCATACCTAATTCAATAAATGAAATAATATTTTTTAAAAAAACTTTTGGTTCTTTTTTTTTTAAACAAAACCTTTTATATTTCTATAAAAGTGTCTATATATGAAATTGTACAGTTTGTGTGAACAGCATTACCTTCTTATTTTTATAGATTTCAAACGGAGCGCAGTTTCGAATACGGTCATAACGTAAAATAATATCGCCAAGGGGTGCGTATATAATTTTTTTTTTTTTTTTTTACATATATACGATACATCCGTTTGATTAAAATATTACACAGTTTTATCTCAAAAGAGAAAAAATAATATTTTATAGGCCACCTCTTGGCTAAATCAATAATGTATTTTTCCATTTATTATAATAATGTAAGCGTAACACGTCAAAAAATATAATAAGAATAATAACCCAATTTTTATAATTTTTTATCGAGTTAATGAAAATATTTTCGGGTGGATCAATGGTATTATACAATATAACCTGTTATAATATTATATTTTCCTCGTTTCTTATACTCTTGCTAATACCAAAGTAAACACGAGAAATATTATTTTCTGTTAACGTTATTATACCTATCTGTAGATATGGATTTTATAAGAGTTTAATATGTTTGCCCTCTTGTTAAATGGAAAGAAAATAGCGACGACTACCTACGCACCTACCGCATCGCGCATCGTTTTATAGTAGTAAGCAGGTAAATGTGTATTTTTTTTCTGATACACGCGCGAATATCAAAAAAATAAAAATAGCTAAGACACGTTGCATTAAACGCGATTTTTTTTATATTTTAATATACCCAAGACGAGCCCGTCATTCAAACCCTGCTGTATTTATTTGTTACACAGTTTGTCGTATTTTACCCTAATGTATAGACTTTCTGTAATATATTTATATAGATTTTTCTCTCTATTTTTGGTTATTTCTGGACGCTTTTTCCGGACCAATTGGTGGAGGGAGGGTGTTTTTTAAACTTTATTGTACACCTTTACAGGCTCCCCAAATGAATACAGAGAATATTATCCTTTGTGCATATATGCTAACGTTAATACCAAGGATGTGCCTTCGAGGGTTTCGGCTTTTAATTTTCGAGTTTCGGCCTCTACAATTTTAGATTCTGAGAGAAATTTTATTGATTTTAAAATGATTTGCGAATAATTTTTCTACCAGAAATTTTGCTCTGATTTCAAATTGCACCTTTTCCTTTCAAAGATATTTTATTGGGGTGGTACTTTAAGGAAATAATTTTTCTTATTATCCCAAGAAGTTTTCCCAATGAACGGAAAAACCAGAAAAAAAACGGGAAAATTTACAAAATGTAAGAATTAATAAAAAAATATCATGACCTTTTTTTCCTGTGAACAAATTTTCTACCAACAATTTTGCTCTGATCTACAATAATAGCACTTTTTCTGAGAGAAAATCTAACTAGCATTGTACTTCAGGGAGGCAATTTTTTGATTTTCCTAATAAATGGGAAAAACATTGTAAAAACCGGGAAAAAAATTTGAAAATATGCACAATATTAATTAAAAATTATTATTAAAGAAAATATATAATGTATAATTATACATTAATTATATATAATTTTACCATAATATTATATATATATTTTGTTAACAAAGCAATACTATTAACCGAACTACGCTTAAAATTGTTTTTCATTAGCAATGGTTATAATCATTGCAGCGTACAGATATACATTATATTTCCTTACCTTCCCAACTTTTTACTGCAACAGTGGCACATACAATCGTGCAATGTATGACCGTCTTTTTATAAACAAATTTCATAATTTTGTCTGTAACATAGTATTATTTACCGTTTTTCAATACATATTTCTATTAAGCAAAACAGGTAGGGAGGTGTTCGACTCTGGTGACGATAATAATTGCGGACGATATTATTGTAATTATGGATAAAATCACAACAGTATTGAAATTAAATCAGATTAGTATTCAGATGTTAGAAAAACAGTAACAGAGTTTCTCGGGTAATCGAATGATCCAGAAAATAAGTCAAAACAATCGGCTTCTTGTCTGTAATCTATACAAGTATAATACTTCTGATGACGTCCACGATATATGGTTTCTGATACAGTGATTCTAGTTCTCTATTTCCCTTAAAAAGATACGCAATCTGGAGGATTTAAAAACGAATTTATGCAAAAATTAGTTTTCGTACGTTAATATTTAACGGATATAGATATTATAATTATAATGATACGGTTTAGACATAAAAAAAACAAAACAAAAACAAAATTAAAACGCTGTGATTTTGTTTGACTTGAATTAAAACTACTATATTGTTAACGCGAAAATGAACTTACACGCTCGATAACAATATCTTATTAATTTGTACGAATAAATATTATAATAATACAGTACTAGTGACAAATTAAATTTTCATTATTCACCAACAACGTTTTGCCACCGTCGACTAGGTTGCCGGTATTATTTAAATAAATCGCACATTCGTCTACGCGCTGGTATAATAATATTATTATACGGTCCCAAGTTGATACTTCAGTTGTCTTCTGCAGAAGACCGAACGTAGTCGTTTTATCTCCACGCCATCTAAAGTTCTAATAATATTATACTTTTCCTGCTTCAATTTACTGTATTCCGCCGTCAGTTTTTATATTTTTATATGTTGGCCTATAATATGCGTATGTACTTTATATACTTAGAAATTTCCACGAGATTATTAGTACCGATAATTAAGTACCGATAACTATAAAACAACGTGAAATCAACGAAATGTAAAAACAAACCTATAGTCTATACACCACGTGCGTTTGTAATATCGAACAAATAAAAATAACTGTTATGTACATACATATTGTACAGTAAAACGTCTCATTTTGGTCGAATTTTCTGCGAGAATGAATTTGATTAGCGGTTTAAAGTTTAGACCGGAGGAGTAGAGAAGAGTTATCAATTTATCGTTTGAAAATAGATATGCAATTTATTACCATTTCCTACACCTCCAGTCTAAATTTTAAACCGATGTAACTCGTGCACGGTAAATCTGATATCAGTGTTATGCATATTAAAATGTCTAGACAAATATTCTTTATTCGAACGCGTGTGCGAAAAGGAGTGTTCCCATTTGAAAAACAAAAGTATATACTTATTCAATGTATACGCAGTAGGTGTAAAAAATTAAAAATGGTTTTACAATAAAGCTTAACCGGTTCCGTAATGAAAAAAAATTGAAAAAAAAAATAAACGGAAATTGCTGGTTCATGATAAAAAAAAAAAAAATCACCCTGTATTTGTCACGGATATTAGGGCGGCCGAATCAAAAACGACGTCAATACACACTACGCATTGTTCGAGCTTTTCCCGCGAACAATTTTCGGCGGTAAAAATCCGTTGCATGGTACTTACATTTATATATACGATAACACGTCGGACTACGGCTTCGTCGTTATTGACGATCGTTCAATTCTTTACAATAATATTATATTTTACACCGATTTATTTTATTCGGTAGCGCAAACTCTATAAAAAATAATATAGTATGCTCATTGTGACGCGATAAGTGCCTTGCAACGTCACCACATAGTCCTGTAGAGCTGCCGATATTGTAACACGCGTATAGAAAAAAATTCTCTCCCTTGACTTATTTTCTTAATTTTTTTTTTGTAAACATGACTTACGTTTACAAACCGTGGCACCTAGACATCCGAATGATACATCAGAAACTTGTCTTTATAGTTGACGAATCTATTCTTTCCGCCGTTCGGAAATAAATATAATAGTATTTTACGAGATTGTTATTGTTTATGACATTTATTTGTTCAGATTTTCCAATAGCTTTGTTTGTTTTGTTAGCTCGTTTCTGCGATCATGTAATATTTTAATATTTCATAATAAATATTAACAGGAACAGTGAATATCCGTTTTACTATGCAGACCCGAGTAGAATATTAATTAGCGCTCAGCAGTATGCAAATTGTTAAATTTTTTTGTTGTCCGAGAATAATTATGTCAGCTAGCTTGGAAATTTTTTCCCTCCTTCACTCTCTTCGTATTTATTTCATTAAACGACAAGCTGAACAAGATTTATTTTTACCAGACTACCTATAGTTAATAATAAAAATAATATAACATTTAAATGTGTTTGAGTCTACATTAAGAAATAAAAATGTATAGTAGATATTTTTTTCTCTTTATTAATTGAAAACAACATTTAAGATCATTACTAAACGATTCCCGTGAAGGTTCGAAATTAAAATGGTGTCTATGTATTTCGTTTTATTTTGCCATTTTTTTCTTTATATAATATATTTTTTATTACACACATTCATAAGTATATAGTAGGAGAAGGTGGGGATAATTGATGGAAAATTCAAACAATTATTTTTAACTCATTCATTTTTAACTACATTTTTCTGAAAACGAAATGACACATTAGCAACACAACAAGCATAATTTTTTATGAAATTATTTTTTAGAAATATTTAGTTTTTCCAAAAATTTAAGTTAAACTCACAACCCCTTTTTGTACAAATTAACCTCGGGTGGGGTAAAATGATACAAATAGAGGGTAATTTGTTACAATATTTTACAATTATAAGTTGAATATTATTAAACAAAATTAATTAATAAAACTATCCTTTTTGTATTTTGTATGATTGTACTATAACCATACTAATTTGAATACAATTAAACATAACTATTGCCTAAAAATGTGGAACAATTCGATGATAGGTGATTTAATTTAATGTAATTTAATGATATATAAAAATTATTTGAAAAACGTTAAAATAAATTGCATAATTAATAAATTGTTTAATCCAAATAAATAATCATGAGGACATTTTAAATGGTATAAATTTTAAACTGTACAAAATAAAAAAAAAAATATTTTAAACGTTTCAGATTCTGAGTGTAGCGAAGAATGTATTGATTATACTTATATGTTTTATTTTTTTTTCCTGTGTACAAATATTCGACCATAAATCTTGCTCAGATATAAACGCGTGGCACCATTTCTGACAGAGAATGTTGTCCAGATGGTACTTTTGAAAAGTCATTTTTTGATTTTCCAAGCGGTTTTTATAATATCTGAGAAAAACCAGGATAAAACGTAAGAAAAACAGAAAATGTAAGAAATTAATGCTTTTATTATTTCATCAATTTTGTTATTTATTGTAATTCAGTTAAAAAATCATAGAGACTTGAAATTTAAAAAAAAAAAAAACTAATATTTACCTTTTCTAGACGCGGAAAAATTTAAGTCATATTTGAGCTATTTATAGACATATTTTTTTTGCGAGTTTTGTGCGTAATTTTTATTCGATAAGTACTTAGTGGTAAAATTGTTGAACTTGACAGAAATGCTTGGAAATTTAACAGGAGGTTCATTAAATCTTACGTTGTGGTAAAAAAAAAAAAATTAGGTTAATGTAGTATTTGTTTTTATAAAGGAATTTTGATACCACATTTTGACGAAAATTGTTTGATTAAAAAATTATGTGGAACAAATATAATTTTTCAATTTTTTTTTTTTTTTTTTTGAACATTTATGTATTGCCGATTTAAGAAGAATGGTAAAGTCAGAATTGAGCGGACTGACTAAGTTTCGAAATTATACCTTTTAATGTTCAGATATTATGCAGATATTACATGTTTATGTTAAATTACTCTATATTTTCTACTTCAATATACGTTTGTTGTAGTCGAATGGTCATGAATACGTATTGTCATACTAAGGGTTTCGCGGATTTAAACCCGAGGTTTGAAAAGAAATTCGTCGCACTTTTTTTCCCTTTTATCTAAATAGGGAAAAAGTAAATCCATTTTTAGTGTACCTAGAAACCTAGCTATCGCTTGCTCGGACGATTTTAATCGAAAAATACCTCTATGATTTGTTGTTCAAATTTGTCTACCAGAAATCTTGCTCCCATGTATCAAATGTATCTTATTTTCTGAAAGGAAATATTATCTCCGTGGTTTTGGAAGGTCTTTTTTGTGATTTCCCCTCGGTTTTCATAATAACTGAGAAAAACACGGACAAAATGTCAGAAAACCCGAAAATGTACGAAATGTAGGTATTAGTAAAAAAAAAAATTGTATGGCTTTTTTTTCTGTGTACAACTTTTCTATCAGCAATTTTGCTTCGATTTACAATGATAGTACTTTTTCTGAACGTAATTCTGATTGGGAAAGCACTTTAGGAAGGTCATTTTTCGATTTTTCCAAGAGTTTTCTTAGCAAATGTGATAATCCGGGAAAAAACATGGGAAAACCGGGAAAAACCCAGGAAAAACGGGAAAATCGATACAATATCACACAAATATTATTAAACAAAATATATAACGCCTTTTTAATTATTTTACTATAATATGACATATGTATTGTTGACAAAACATCACTATCAACTGAACTGCGCACAGAATCGTTTTTTCTTCAGCATTGTTTTATCATTGCTTACAAAAATATATATATTTAATTACCTATAACAGTGGCTGCACCCGTTTCAATTATCCTAGGACGTCTTTTTTACAGTTGATTTATTAGTAATAAGATGCCTGGATATAAATGTAACAACTAGTTACAACGAGCATGTGTTAGCATAACTAATCTTATCACTTCAACAACTTATCTTAGATCACTCATTATATGATGAAATTGTACATCAAAAGCCAAACAATTAATTGAATAATTATTAAAGAACTTACCTCTGAAACAATTTATTTTACTTGGTTCTTTGAAAATCATGAAATGTAGCTATTGGATACGATTTTCACTGAAATCGTAATATCAAAAAATCAATTTTAATTATTATGATAACAAAAACATAAAATATTAAGGTAAAACATGTTCACCTTATTACTAGCTTGGTTACACAGTGTGAGCACCAATAATTTTTTTTTTAAATTGAACTGCAACAATTTACCTTTGTATTAACTTCTTCTCCCCTACTCTGCTACTTTCAGAGTATTAAATTGGTTTGGAATACAACGTAATTTAATCTTCTTTTACAGCGTGTCGTTCGTGTGTTTCGTATTATTTGCTTATACACCATAAACAGTTGATAAGTGAATATTTGATCATTTTTACTATTCCTAAAAGTATTATGAAAAGAAAGAAAAAAAACATTTCGTCGTAAAATTATATAAATACTTATTGCCTATAGTAACTATAGATATAGACTTTTCACTTTGCCACACATTTTGGACACAGTATTAATAATTTGTGTGTTAAATATAATATATACTGAATTTGAGCACCAAATAGGTAGCAAACTTTAACGAGAACCAAAAAATTTGACCCATATCATCAGATACTAGATTGTCCAAGACAGATATTGGCAGATATAGTGTTCAAAAATACATAAGTATGATAGGCTTGAACAATCGGGAAAAAATGGCTACTTATGGAGAAAGACGGATGCGACCTTTGGTTGCGACAAGCAGGGTATAAAATGTCCTATATTATATACTAAGACAAAAAAAAAAAATAACTATTTTATTGTTTCGTGAAATGTATAACACTGAGCTGAAATGACTCCTGATATGAATAAAATTAGTTTACTAATCATATTTTTTAAAGTTTCCCATTGTAAGACGCCATCAGTGTGCGAATCCAACTTACATTTGATTGACAAAAAAATAAAAAAAAATGTAATAAAAATCATTGTACTAACCAAAACAGAACCCTCGGACTTCACATACATATTTATTGTCTATATTTTCTTAAAATTATATATATATATATATTATATGTATATGCATTTTTTACTGATGTATAGTAGTTGTATATATCGGAATACATGTATACAATTTAATCAACTGCACGCATTAAACGCTATGCATTTATATTATAATATCTATATAGACTTAAAATGTAATTTATCTAATAAGTTATTCGATAAAACGTAACCGGTATATTATAGGCTAAAAGCCTATAAAATACTAGTGCGTTTCCATTAGTTTTCATAATGGGTCATCAATCCGAAAGACTGCCGATAAACCCCATATAATATTATAATACTTGATAAATACTCGCTACACACGCGACAAATATAATACGTTAATATACATTTGACACAAGAGAACCAATAAGTTGCTTTTAAGATAATATAAAAATATCGAAAATCCCTAGTCATTGTTTTCTTTCAAAAACGTTCAAAATTTCAACTTGTGATACATTTTTTTTAAACGGGCACCGCTACTACTATAACTACTGACTCGTTTATTATATTTTATCTATGCGAATAAAAATATTTTAAAATCCTTGCAAATTTGATATGAGCTGCATAAAGCCATAACGTGTACTTAATAATAATAATAATAATATTTATTTAGAAAATCACAAACAGTACATAAATATATATAAAATAATAACAATGAAAGATTTGCAACTCTCCGTTAAGCATAGCTTGTGTCGTAAAATCTATATTATTGAAGAATGACTTAAACGAATTTACATTATTAGAATTATTTAAATTAATATTTAGAATTCTACACAGTTTAACTGCGACAGAAAAAGAGCTGTTTACACCAAAATGTTTATAGAAGATAGGAACACAAATATTTTTACTTTCTTTGTAACGTGTACTATAGTAGTGAGCGACATGATTGAAATTATTGTTAAATTTATAAATGGTAAATAAAACATTCATATAATATAAAGTTTTAATGAAAAGTAAATTTGACAGATCATAAACAAAAATATTACCTTTAAACATATATATCTTAAAAATAAATTTAATTACATGTGTAAACGTTGAATTTAAAGAATTATTATGAGAACTATATGCTTAATTCTAAAAAACCATACCATAATTTATAACTGAACCAAAGATAGGTGAAACATTCGTTTCATAGCAATATTAAATGTAATTAAATGTATTACGCACACCACGAAAAATGTACGTACAATATAAACAATATAACCGAATAAAGTTAAACGTAATAGCGATGAATCTCAAAAATTATACTTCGTTTACAATGATTTATATCCTATATAAAGTAAATTACCTACACTCTATTTATATTCTACCTTCCTAACTCACACCTCCAACAGTGGTCTACTTATTAACACAATCGTGCGTACACGCGGAGTGTCATGACGATGTATATAAAACGCCCACAATCCCTGGTTTTGTTTATATAGGTACATATTATAATTGAATCCGAAATTGATAAGGTAAACCCAGAGTAAACAGTAATCTCAATAATATTATCGTTTATTGTAATCACAGATTCACGACTATAGGTATAGATGGTTGAGCGACGACCTACGTTGGGTTGCTCAGAATAGCGCCGAACGTTTTGATCGAAAACCACCACACCGTGATGTATTTTCTACAAACTACCTACTGCGGTATTACGGCGCGAATGCCTTGTGGCCTGGCTTAAATTAATGGTCTGTAGTATTAAAAATTAGATATGATATTTTTTTTAATATAAATTGTTTTATGGTGTGTTTATATGTACACACAGAATTATTTTTAACATTTATATATTATTTTCGATGAAAAAATAAGTGCAATAGCTTTACGTCACGTTTACGATTGACGTCTCGATGTCCTCCCATCATTTTAGCGCGTTGTGTGCACACTGTGCAGGGATATATTATAAACTAAGACGAAGGGGAAAAAAATTACTACTTGTAACGTCATAATAACGCGAGTAAATATTAATAAACGTTTTTGAGTACCTACCACGTTATTTATAAAACTGACCGGAACTTAAGTACAAACAACGCGATCTATTTTTATATTTAACCGTCACGGTTTAAACTACTACATGATAATATTATACAAATTATTAATAAATGTGATTTCATTCAATATCTTGCGTTGATTGTTAAAATAAAAATTTGAATTTCTTTACATGCGGGATACGTTATTATATACGTGTTGTTTATTGTCTGTCAAACGCACGATACTATAATGCAACCAACGTTATTGGGAACACTAAAAAGCACTCAGAATTTTTACATTCTTTGTAGAACTATCGGGGTTGAAAAAAAAAGCAACGTGCCAAATGAGTATTATTGATTTTAAATACAAAACGCGTTTAAATAGTATTATGTGTACCTGTACAGTATTAAAAATTAATTGAAATTAAATCGATTCGATATTTGGTCTTGGAAACTTTCACTCTTGTTCTTTTAATGTGCTGGGCCAATTATAAATCATAAAAATCTTAAAAATCATAATAACAAAAGCAAATTAGACAGATTTTGACGATTTAATTGCCGAAAACTACAAATTTGGTGCAAAACGATCGGCGTAGATTGTATAATAATAGGTTATACGCCTAAACCCGACACGGCTATCTGTTACGCAATAGCGGTTGTCCAAGACTTCAATAATATTCGACAACCAACGCAATGACCTTTGATCTCCTGGTAAAAATGTCAATTTTCGGTTATTAAAAGTTAAAAACAATAAACAATTGAATATCTAACAATTTCCGGTGGTCTAATTACTCACATAATTGTACAATATATTGTATACGTTGATGTTTGTTTTTACCGACCCCGGATCGGATAAAATGCACTGTGAAATGATTGAGCGGGTTGGCCTGATCTTTGTGCTTCTTGCTGCAGACTGACCACTATTGTGTCTCTCCTAAACTGACTGAGCTCCTCCTTAGAGGACAAAATGCTCAATCAGTGAACGACCAAAGGGCTGTAACTAATGGTGTTATAATAATACAACGTTTTATTAAAAAAAATTTTGCGAACTATTTAATTATTATAACCAGTGACCTAGATACATTTGTAATACTTAGCTAAACATATTCACCCTTCTTTAGTTTTAACTAAAAAATAATGTATTTTGTCTATGTTGTTCGAATTTAATAATACTATACCTACTAAAGTATTTGTATTCAATGCAATATGCATAATACATGTAAGTATTTGAGATTTTGTGGATTCAGTTAATTTACGCACATATGTGTATGGTTCAATTTAGTTTGCGAACAAACTATGAAAATCTGAAACAGTAATATTATTCGGATTAAAATTTACAATAGTATATAGAGTAGACTATATGATATTGAAATAATTATTTTTGGACTACCGAAGACAAATAATTGTATTGTATTTATCTTTGTGAGAATGGTGCTAAGAAGAATATATATTGACTCGTTAGAAATGAAACAATGAGAGAATACAAAAGTAGAACGATTTGGACGTATTATATGTAAGAATTTTATGTAGCTAAAATGGCTGTGTAATTAAATGAGGGAGTGTATAGTATACTTCGAAATAGTCTGGCCAACGGATCAACCGGTAAACGGCCCTGGAGAAAACCCTGGAAATGGCTCGGTTGTTATATGGAGTGAACAAAGACATTGAAATGGTGGCCAGGACATCAAAACTGAATGACGTAATAAATAGTGCCCGGTTAAGGGACTTAGTTGAAGCTGCAGAGAAACTTGATGGCCTGTAAAACATAAAAAAAATAAATAAATACAATGCAATTTAAAAATCTCGTTTACATTATCCGGTAAAACAGCATTAAAAAAACAAAATATGTTATACATAACTAAATATATTGTCTCAGTTGGAATATTTCCAAACTTCTGATTAGGATAACAGGTCGAAAACAACCAAATACAATAAATTATTAGGTCTTATATCAATAATAATATCTGTTAATGAGATGCTGTTTATATTATCATTCTGGTATTTATGGCTGTGTAAAGAGAAATGTCACTGCAGAGTGTCCGAGCGCTAATAATATTAATCATATTATAAAAGTAATAAATTCTAATTCAAAAATATCGAATGTTCCATCAGGGTACTAAATACTTGGGGTTTCAGTTTCTTCATCCCGTTTATAATAATGATGTAAAAATAAAATTCAATTTTTGCTTCGCTAAAAAAAAATATACATATTCCATAAGAAAAAAAAAATGATACGAGTGTGCCACATTTTTAGGTGATGGAGATTGGTGGCGAAGTTTTAAAAGTAAAACATATAACATCACAGAGTTATTAATTTATATATGAATGCAATGATAAATTATTGTTAATGAAATACAATTCTGAGTGAAGCTTAGTTGTATATATAATTAAATTTCATAATTTTTGTAAAAAAAAAAATAATAAATTAGGAAAGCCCATAGTGAGCATGCGAGCGTGTAAAGTTCCTGGTTTTTATGCATATTTTAAGCAATAAACTATAATTCCAAATCATACAACTTTAAAACATTTTGGTAACATAGTATATTATGAATTAGATAAATAGCCCAGAATACTAAAAAAAAACATTTTTATTTTTTTTTAAGTGTAGACTGTGAACAGGAGACCATGGAAAAAAACTGTTTCTTTTTTATTGAAAAAAAAAAAAACGTTCCGTCAAAAGCATCGTTTTTTAGATTTGGTCGCTAGAAAAAAATTCAGAATCTATGTGAGATTTTAGACTATTTCAGATTTGGTTTGAGTATTTCCAATTCGGTTAGATTATTTTTAATAGCCGTGTTCGTTTAACCTTAAAGGAAGGTTTTTATGAACCGTTTTGGTTTTTAAAAAAAGAGATAAGGTAAAAAAAAAAAAAATTGAATTCCATTAAAAGTTTAATGTAATTTTATTTTTTTTTTTTCAAGGAAAATCTGATAAAATAAAATTGGTTCAACATTTGTGTGTTCAGTTTAAGAAACAACAAATAAAATAAATAACAAAGTTAAAATAACAAAGTACTTATAATAAATAATAAATAAAATTATATTAATAGTAAATTTGTCATATAAAATGTATAAATAGAGATTTCAATGAGTTTACAAGTATGACATCACTCTAAAAATCAAAGTTTGATTGAAGTAATATTGTGACTTTCTCAATATATAAGAAACACCGGAAAAAACGCTATAGTGAGAAAATAGGTACCATATTAAACAAATATTTTAAAAAGAAGCTGTCCTATAATAAGGGGACGGGTAGTAGGTGGGAAGTTGAGCAGGTAGGATACAGAAGGAAATATAATGTACTTGTATATCTGTAAGCAACGATACACCAAAAAACGATTTTAAGCGGAGTTCAGTTAATAATAATGCATTGTCAACAAATAAATAATAAAATGGGTTTAATATATATATTTTTTTTAATAATATTTATTTGAAATTGTAATATTGTACCAATTTTCTCGTTTTCAATAGTTTTCCCATGTTTTTCCCGATATTTCACATTTTCTGGAAAAACTCTTAAGAAAAACCGAAAAATTACCTACTTAAAGTACCTTTTTAATCAGATTTCCTTTCAGAAAAAATGCTATCATTATTAACTTGAGCCAAATTGTTGGTATAAAAGATGTTCACAGGAAAAAAAGAAAGCCGTAATAATTTAGAATCTGAGTGGAGCGAACAGTTGGTTATGTGGTTTCACAGAGATGTTTATATATATTTATTTTTTTTTTTTGGACAACTATTATGACGTAGGCATCCGCTGAAAAAGGATTTTTGAAAATTTAACTCTTAAGGGGTAAAATAGGTTTTTTTTTTAAATATTCTCGATGCGAATATCTAATTGATTATTTATTCATTTTTGTTTATTCAAGGGTTACCTTGGTATTACGGATAATAGTTTGATTGCCATGGAAAATAAAACTATTATAATTTGTATAATTACTATTATTTACAGTATTAAAATTTCACAATATAACGCATTTAGTCCGCCGAAGGTGGACTACTCACTTTCCACCTGTTTGTTTTCATTCAGTTTTGACAGGGTTAAAACCAAAATGAATATGGGTAAAATAATAATTAATACGGGTAACGCCGGGCGCGAGACAGCTAATAAACAGAATATACATATCTATAAAATAGATTGACCACAAAATATAATTATAGAGGTGTTACAAACTGTTTTTTTTTTTTCAAAAAGTAGTTTTCCAGAGAGTAATATAGAGATAATATTTCTTTATGTATCAATTCCGGGGAAGAATTCGAAACATTTTCCCAATGACCTATCCGACGTAAATTTGTATAACAACTCAAGGGTTATTTTAGATTCTGAGTGAAGCAAGGAATTTCTTGGCTATACAATGATGTTTATTTTTATTTTTTTTCTTTGGACAACTTTTCTACCAGAAATTTTGTTCTGATTTTCAATAGTAGCACTTTTTCTGAAATAAAATTTAACTGAGTAGTAGTTTAAGGAAGTCATTTTTTGATTTTCCCATTTGCATAATGAATGGGAAAAATCTGAGAAAAAACTTAGGAAAAACAGGAATATTTACGAAATATATATTATTTTCAAATCGTAAATATTACGACCTTTCAAAACATGTATAACCGAACTCCACTCAGAATCGTTTTTCATTAGCAATAATTAATCGTTGCCTACAGATATACATTCAATTTCCCCTCTATCTCCTCAACTTCTCATATACAACAGCGGCCCCACCCATCGTATGAAGTATGTCTGTCTTTTTTTTATGTTTTGACATGATCGAGCGAATGGAGGTAGCCGAAGACACTAGACGACGATCTTAAAACGAAATAATATTGGAATATTTAGGGTTATGTTTTATGATTGTTTTTGCAAAAAACACTATGCGGGAGGATAACTGATTCTATCTGTATTGATATCACTCATTAGAAAAAATACTTTCTTGCGATTTTCACTTTCTGTTACTATACATTATACTTTCTGATTATTTTGTTTTCTGGGACATCGTGTACGTTAATTTGTTTACTGATAATATTTTGTGTAGTACTTTTATTATTTTTTAAAATTGCCTTGTTTGTCAAACACATGACGTTATTGTTTTCCAGCAATTTTAAATTTAACTGAGGAACTTTACTATATAAAACGAATTAACAAACCGAACCCAAGGCGAGTTATGTAATACAAATAAACGCGCGTCGCTGCAAAATTAAAAAAAATATAAATAAAATAAAATCATAACAACGTTAGAAAATAAAACATATTAAATTATAATATAATATTGAAACAAAACAATAATAAAATTAACAAAAATCGTATTTTACATTTAAATATTTTATTTCAAGCAGAAATTCTAGGTTTGATGTAACCAATTTTTCAACGACATAGTGGTTGGCTGCGGGTGGCCATACTTCACTTTCCAAAATGGCCATTACTTTTGTGTTTTATCAATATTTTAGTATCTTATGAATTTAAAGAAAAAAAGAAAGAACGTGAAAATCAATGCTAATTCTTAACGAAGTGAAAAAGTACTGTCAGTATAAATAGATAATATGGTTGAAACAATTTTGTATTTTTCAACTAAACATATGGTTCGTAAATTATTTATCAACCAATTTACTTATTTAAAAAATGATATACGTAAAATTATTAAAGTTATTTTTACTCGTAAATGTAATATTAACATCACAAACGCTTTTGAAATAATACATGTGTGTTGTACGGGTCCCTGCGGTGTAACCGCAAGGTATTTTGTCTAAAAAGGGCCGAAAATCTTTTGATAAAATATTATAATATGTCGTATTCGCAGTAAAAATCACTTTTTACAATGTATGTGGGAGTGAAAAAAAAAAATGATAAAAAATTGACGGTTACAAAAAAAAAAAAACTAATTTTTATGTTAATTCTTCGTATAATATTCCGCCCGTATCGAATCGAATCGATAGTTAATTAATTAACGGTAGGTGTACCGTGTATACCTCGAAATAACCTTTCGCCCAGTAATAATTAAATACTCATATCCACGTGAAACATAATTATTATTATACCTACGTGGGTAATGGTTAGGCCGAAATTTTCAATTACGTCTGCATGTGTAAAGCTGCAATTACTATAATATTGATCGCGTCTGTTATTCATTTAATATAATGTTATAATTAATAAAATATACTCGACGTGGGGCTGAATATTGCGTATATGGTCGTTCGTTAGAGGGCGTATGAATACGTCCTATGTCTTGTCGTGCAAAAATCAAATACATAATATAGTGGATGGGAAGTGTAGAAGATGGGATACGTAAAGTTATTTAATCTATACCTGTTACCAACGATAAGCCACTGCTGACGAAAGATGATTCGGAGGGAGGTTCGGTTATACGCATTTTGAAAAGCCGCAATATTTACGATTATGAAACATGTACGAAGTATGTCCGTATCTATTTTTTTTTTTTTTTTTTTACTTCTCAATCAGTTTGGTAGGTATAGCTACTTTGTGAAAATACTTACATAAAAAACACCTAAACGTGTCAACATTTTCTTCTTTCAAACTAAACCTATGCGATCCACTTGAACATAATAGATATTAAATTAATACCAACATATTTAATATGCCTATCAACTAATAATTATTACCTACTAATACCATTGAAATATCATTTTGGACGGATTGAATTGTAAATTACTTACAAAAATACATGATTTCTGTTTTTAGCTTATAGTTTCGGTACTTGTTATACAATATGACATTACGATTTATGACACAATTTTTAAATTCAATATCTCCCTCGTTGACGGAATCTTAAATACGTCACTGGGACGACCGGTACACCATAGGACAAATGTCATTGATTAACCCATGAGATATCTGTTTATGCCATGAGTATTATGTGATAAATACGTACGATAATAATATGACAAATGTTTGAAATCGTTTTACCTTGATTTTATACCATCCAAACATACGTACCTGATAATATAATATTACCTACGTTTATTTAGTTTACGATCGTTAAACTTTATAATATCTATAGTTTTTTTTTTTTTTTTTTTAAATATGTATGACCGTATCAAATATCATGTTCTTTAGGCGAAAATAAAAATAATGCATAAAAACATGAGGATTTATCGGGAAAAATAATTTTCGGGGATCGCCAACTGAGTGGTTAACATAAAAAAAATGATTATAATAAAATACGTTCTTTTCTTTCACCTTCGTCCCAGCTATTTGAATATTAATCACACATTAATTTTATTTATATCATATGCATATATTAACAATTGTTATGTTTGTGAAATGTAAATACCTACAGTACAAATGTTGCTACTGATCATGTGTAATCCACGGGTAATAGACGGGTATTTGAGAACTTATGATGCACAGGATTATAATTGAGTTAAATTTTTTAATGAAAAATCATTCCTAGCATTCTGCGTTGTTTCCACGGGTACCCCATAAATCAACAAAAATGTAAAAAGGACCGTCGAGATGAACAACTTCCAAAAATGTCGATAAATATTTTGTATAACGTACCACCGGCCTGAAATTCCGCATATTTTTAGGAATGACACGGAAAATCAGAGCACTTTTACAAAGCGGAAAATATTTTTCGGAGGGGAGGGGAAACAAGAGATACATGCAAGACCTTTTCCCTTCGCAATTTGGTGAATATAATAATATTATGATAATAT
Source organism: Cinara cedri (assembly GCA_902439185.1). Taxonomy (NCBI): domain Eukaryota; kingdom Metazoa; phylum Arthropoda; class Insecta; order Hemiptera; family Aphididae; genus Cinara; species Cinara cedri. The sequence goes on along the minus strand of CABPRJ010000952.1, from coordinate 870,191 downwards.
TGTTATACCGTATTGATAATATAAAAATACACTTTTTACACAAAGACATCTACATAGTTACCGTTGCATAGTTTTTAATAAATGGACGTGAAAAACCACACTTATTATTTAGGGTGTAAAAAACATAATAATATTTTTCTATAGAATATTTGTAAAAATTGTTTTTACCTTTCGGTGCTATAATTAAAATTATTATGTTTAGAAGTAATAAATTTAAATTTAAAAAAAAAAATCTAGATAGCCATTTTGTGAGTCTAATATTAAGAAAACATTTTGTATAAAATAATTTGACTTAGGTAGAGTCAATTATTTTCAAATAATTTTTAAAGGTTTGCGAAACATGACATTTTTCCGGGCTTAAATTTTCAAATGGTTAATTTGATTCTTTCATGAAATATTTTACAATTTTATACTATTCGTATTATGTTAATTTAAGGTGCGAGTCTGATTAACGCATATTATTAATTGTTAATCAAATATAAATTAGCGTTGATAAAATTAACAAGGAATAAATTTGAATTTTATCAAACTTTAAAGATTGTTTAAAAATGAAAGATGAAATTTAATTAATAGTTGTAAACACTAACAGTTTTTTAAAAATTAAATAAAGCTACATTGGATTATAAAAGGAATGTTTAATAAAAAATCTAAATATTTTATTATTAGTTGTAAAGTATTATAAAATGTACAAATTGTAATGCAGAGCTCTAGTAAAAAAAAAACTTATATAAATATTCAATAGAAAAAAGTTATGACATTTGTTAAACAGTTCACATTCCGTTACACAAAAATTAAATTTTTCGATTTTATTATTTCATCATTCGATTAGAGCTAATTTTATTGTACCTAACGGAAAAAAAAAATCTCCATCCAGGAAAAAAATAGACTGAGGGCGGCGAGAGTCCCTATATCTTTACTTACATTATTAATACTTTTCAATATTATTGCGCGTGATTGGCATTCAAAGTTTTCGGATTTAAATAACAAGTTTGAAGTTTTTATAATGTTATTAGATTCGGCGCGAAATTTACATGATAAAGTTGCATACAAATTTAACACGCACGTACGTTTCCGAAACTTTCCGGACCGACCAACGGTAAAAATCATATAAATTATTATTTTTTTTTTTTTTTATCGTTAAATTTGACTATATATTTAACTATATGTTTAAAAAAATAATTTGTTTTAAAACTTTTTAATTCAACTCAATGAATTTAATACAATCAACTCGTTCCTAATGAATTTATACCATGTCTACTAATATTTATAGTCACACGTCTATTCCACAACATCGTGACAACTATTGAAAACAACGTTCGTAAACATTTAAAATAATGAAATCGTACTCTGAAAATTTGTTTGTTTTCGTTTTTCGTTTTTTCACATTTACCAAATTATGAAAACTACTTGGAAAAGCACAAAACTACTTATTTCACGTGAAAAATTAGATCCAAAATGAAACAAGGAAGGTGCTTAGTCGTTTTTAACTAAATACATATTTCTAGTAAAAAACATAGTTCATAAAAATCAAAGACAATTAAATCGGCAACGACGTGCCACGTCGTAAATATTTGCCGTTTTACCGATAAAACGTTTTCCGTTGCATTTTCAAATGAATTTCCTAATTTATGAAAACCCCATAGATAATCAAAAAATAACCTTCTGAATTCAACAACTAGACAAAATTTCCTTTCGGAATAGTTACTATACTTGATATACTGGAGAAAGTTTAAAAAGTTGCACACAGAAACAAAAATAAAAATATTATTAAAAAAACATACTTCATAGTGAAACCAATAAATCCTTCACTACGCTACGAATCTAAAAATTTGTATCACTTTTTTTAGATTCTGTTTTGGTTTTCTTATGAGCGTGTATTTTTTTCTGCAAACAAATTTTTTAACAGATATCATGTCTGAAGTTTTTTATTATTCTTATAGTTTTCATTTTAGTTGGAAAAATCAAGAAAACACAGTAGCAATAATGTAATTGTACGCAATAATAATGTATTATGAATAAACTCTGGAGAGAAATAAAATTGTACGTATCTATAGTGTAATACAAATACACAGTACAGTTTACGGGAGTAATTTGATAAGAGATAAATTAAAAATCGAATATCAACTGACATTTTAACGTTTATAAGCGTGAACCGTAAACAGTGATGGTGAATCCCTGGAAACATTTTCATGTTTTTATTTATTTTTTTTAATATTAATGCGTTATACCCGTAGCTATTGCCGTCTCACTGTAAATAATTTGTATTGATAAACGAAATAATATTAAAATATTATATGCTCGTACAGAGTGTGAGTATTTCGTCGAAAATATCTACAGTAAATCGTTTGTACTTATAATATATTATGTATGACGTGTGCAAATTAAAACCCATGTACACTATTAACAAAATTAATTTCCGCTAGAACGGTGAATTTAATCTTTGGAAAAACTGTTTGGTCTTCAATCGCCTGCACTGCAATCTAAATAATGTTTACAGACTCTCTAAACGAAAGCATAATATTTTACGCACCAAAGAGCTGATACTGGGGATGCAACGTCCACCGTTGTAGGTGAGAAGTTGGGAAGGTAGGATACATAAAGTTATTTTATTTATATCTGTAAGCAATGATAAACCATTGCTTGACGAAAGACGATTCCGAGCGCAATTCGGCTAATTGAAGTGCCGTATTTTTTTTTTTTTTGCGATTTTCGTTTAAATTTGATTTCAAAACGCTTATTAAAAAAAAATAAAAGGCGTCCGATGATTATGGAAATTTTACCACGTCTAGGTAAGTCCAATTTAAGTATTATTATCAAGTTTCCAGTCTCTACGGGTATTTATAACCTAATTACAGCGAATAAAACTCCCAAAATTTAAAATTTCTTAAGTGCTAAAAAGTGGCTCAAATGTTTTGGCGATGAAAATAAATGAAAAAGGTAACAAAAAAGGTATCTTGTGATTTTTCTATTAAATCATTTTTTCTAGTAGAAAACTTCGAATGTGTTTTTATAAAACAATCAAAAATTAAAAAATGATCTCTATAAAGTATAATCTAGACAACTTGAGCTTTCAGAAAAGTTACTACACATAAAAATCGAAGCAAGTTTACTAGGTAAAAACGTGTCTACAGACTAGAAGAAAGAAAAAAAAATAAACATCTTAGTAAAACCAATAGCACGCTCGGAATCTAAAATTAATTTTATTTCTTGTTACATTTTTCACCCTTATTTTTGGGGGTAAAACTACTATCTAATTTTGGGTTTTCAAATGGCAACCTATATTAAAAATTCGTGTATAGTGGACACCAAAAAAAAAAAAAAATTGAATGTAAAATAGTTTTTTTTTGTAATCATAAATATTTCCGCCTTGTATAAAACATGTGTAACCGAACTTTATTCCGAATCTTTTTTCGTTAGCAATGATTTATCGTTGGTTACAGGGGTATAAATTAAAGAACTTTATGTATCCCCCCTTTCCAACTAACCAACTACAACAATGGCCACACTCGTAGTACCCAGTTATCAGATCTTTTTTACTTTTTATGTACCTATGTATATTTAATACACTGGTCCATGTATGAAATTCGCTCTTGGTCGTCCTCTTCATTTATTTTCCCGGGTATGATCTCGGAATAACCAATAACCTTTCAAGAGTCAGCTGTATAGTGATAGGGTGAGTGTCACCTAACAGTTTCAAATGATCTTGTTTTTATAATATCTATAATAATCCTTTGTTTATTGTCTTGTCGCAATATTTGTTCATTTGTCAACATATTTCTCAAGCTCGACTTTTACATGAATACGTCTATAATACCACCATTTTTGTAATCGATTCCTCTTCTTTTTTGTTGCACAATTGTTCGTCCCCACTGAATATTATAACTCAATATAGGCCGTTCGTATGTTTTCAGTAGGTATTCTTTTCTCGAGTGTAATATATTCATTTTCTATAACTATACGATGTTTTTTTCATTTATTATGAAATGCAACCTTTGCTGTTCCACTATTCTATTCTTCTCTTTATTCCCGTTTTACGTTTCTCATCGTCTGTAATAATTTGACCTAAATGACAAAATAGTTTTACCTATGTGGATAAAAGTTGGAAATCTAGTAACAGATAATAATACTATAGACTTATAGTAATCAGCAGTCTCATCTGTATAGAATTCGTCTAGTGCATTCCAAATTCCACAAACCCAAACGGAGGTACCTACATAAAAAGCTGTATGGTATAAAACTACAAAGATTTACAAAAAGCAATCTGAGCAAATATTTCGAATATTTGCGTAGTATTTTAATAAAAATATCGTTGAAATCGATGTCAGTTGGACTGGTCTTGTAGTGTATACACAAGATGGGAAAAGATACGAATATTTGGTAAGTATAAAATATTATTTGGACAAGCGGCTAAAAGTTCTTACAAAGGTAAATGTCAATATATTGTTTTATTTTTTCGTCAATGTCCATATACATCAAATACATAATCTAATATAATATTACATATATTGGGTATTTTCGAAGTAGACAAAACAGATTTTTCTTATCCGGTTTAATAAAATCAAAATACACAAAAGAAAAAAGTATGAGCACTGAGGAAATTAAAATGCACTATTTCCCGGCGGTGAACCCACGATGAACTATTTACTTTGACTCGGTTTTTCGTTATTATTAATTTATTTTTTCCTTTTTTTTTTTTTATTTTCATTTCATCGCGAATAACGGAACAAATCAGTTTCAGAAACAAATTTCACGTTTCCGTTATTCAATTTGCGAGACGTCACTGTCAAAATGCAGAGCCGTACTACAAAAAAATCGAGAAAATACGACGACTCTGAGACGCGAATAAAACGTAAACAATTCGTAAAGGACCACCTGTTAATGTATATCTTTGTTTGGTTTTAAAAGAAAATACTGAGGCTGCAACAGACTGTACTATTATTATGTAAGATAAGTTGGCGTATGCGACAAATTCCACAAAAACCATTTACCGCCTTCCCCTCTCCCTTATTATCTGTTCAGACGGCCGTGTTTTTTTTTTTTCTTGTTATTCTGTTTTGTTATTGTTACTAAAACCGATCCACCACCGCGCAAGAGATCGAGTTTTGCGCTCGACATTTTGATCGAATGATAAACTTTAGAAATTAAAATAAAAAATACTATTTTATTTCATTTGAACCGTCTAGTTTATTTATTTTTTTTTCTATATAACGTGTGCTGATTATAAAAGATATAAAGTGCTTAATTATCCAAGAGTAAAACGATTCTGTTATTTCATTCGCGTTATTATATTATTTAAACGCAGGAAAAAAATATACTCAAATACAGAACTGTATACATTTTATGTTTTTCTTTTTCAGTCCGCAGACTTGTCTAAAATAAATGTTCTCTCCACGATTCTCTTGTGGATGCCTTATCCTTGAGTTGTTTATACGAATCAACTCTTGCATCTTTAATTACTTGACTTATATGTACCATATTCTTGGCCTTTATCTTTCACGCTTCCCTTCTACCATACTATAAAGCTATAGAGTTCTACGTTGTGCCCAAACGTATGACCTATCATGTTAATACGCCGTCGCCTTGATCTTAAATTGATTAGCGAGGTTTTATTTTATTTTACTGATTAGCACTTTGTGTTCATTTCGGGTCCATTTCATTTTCTCCGTTTTCCTTTAGCACCACATTTCCAAAGCCTCTAAAGTGTTTCCGTTTTACTTGTTTAGAGTCCAATTTTCGTCCAAATATAATTTTTAATCGAACGTTTCGTTGTTCCTAAATAATCCATAATTTTTTTAATGTCAATACCTATTTTACTTTTACGCAAGAATGCATTTTAGTACTATATTTTAGTTAGTATTTGCATTTGCATATTAAATAATATTTTTCGGAATTTTTAACTAAAATTTAAAATTATACTGGAGACGTCGCGCGTCGTATTTAAATAGTAATACACAAAACCATATTAAATCGCACTCTAAACAATAATAATACATTCGTATTTGAACATTTCAAAAAAATTATGCAAAAACCTCTTTGTGCTTATCTCTGCGCGGGATAGCGTGCAGCCGTTTTCCCCAATACAACAGTTGTCATTAATTTCTTCACTTTTGAAGTCACGCGTTTTAAATTATTATTATTTTTTTTATTTTTTTTTTAAATTACGTTTTCTTTTTGACTTTAGATTTTGGCTTGTTTTATCCTAGGCCATTTTTGAGACACAAATTAGGTATATAATTTCGCCAATCAGAGTAACTTAAAAAAATCATATCTGTTCGCATTTTATTAAAAAATATACGTAAAAATAGACGTTAGACATCAGTGGCCATTATTGTATCGTTGTGTCGGATGAAAGCTCACTAGCCTCGATTAAAATTTTTTTTTTTTTTAATTAACGCCTAATTTAATACTATGTTTAACAATGTACTAAACGATTTAAATCGGCGTGTATGTGTCTACGGCCGACCTACGGATCGGGCACGGTGCAGTTATGTGTGTCCCGACCTTAAGGATATTTTTACGTTATTTTGTACGTACACATTTCTGCGCAGTTCAATATCGTGCCCTAATTTCGTATTCCAGGCGCATACAAGTATTATTCTTTATTAAAAAATATATGCGACGAAATGCATTCATTACTCTTTTTTTCCCCCTGTTTCGATTATATTTTACAGTGTCGTGTGAATAAACCGACACATTTCGGCGGTCGAACATTGTTAGCCGCTATATATAGCTAAACTCGTATAATTTTTTCGTTCCGAAAATTCGTTATCATAATGTTATTATGGTACAGTACTGCTCTGCACATAATAGAAAATATAATATACTCAGACTAGAAAATTGTTACGCGGTACATCCTATATAGGTATTGAAAATAGATTTTCAGTCCTCGTTCGATACATGTTCACCCCGCATCCGGCTATCAAATGTAATTGCAAACGATTTATACTACGCAAAAGCAGCGTACTGCCGTACCTGCGTCACAACAACATTTTTTTTATTCACCCGTATCACAATAATAATACAACGATTCTATTATATCTCTGTAATGCAAATTATGCCTAATACCCGCAACACATATCACACGTATTTTGCGGATAAATAAGCCATTTTTTTTTTTTTTTTTTTTTTTTTTTTTTGTTAAACCGCGTTTCAACAAGATTTAAGATATTATTATTATTATTGTTTTATTTTTTAAGAGATAATATTGATAAACGATATTTCCCCGCAATAATATTATTAAATAATATGTATTTTTTGTATACATATTTACATACATATGGTATATGTGTTGCATTTATCGTTGTCTGGGTAAAATGCATAATGAGCTAGTTGAAAACAATCGAAGGTTAAACTTACGTACATACGTATACGAATGAGTATATAATATATATTATTCATCAATTTCCATAAAACCACGGTTTTAACTTCGTGTCAAAATCAACTATAGTTATAATTTCAAAATTAATTCTGTAAGTGAATTGCGTTTAGTTTGCGTGTTTACAACAGCAAGCTATTTTGATATTTAAAAATAATAATAATAATAACACCACTAATAAAAATACCTAGGTACCAGATTTATAACCATGCACGTATGTTGTTCGTGTTCGATGTTTCTTACAAATAACGCAATGATTATAGTTTTAAATTGCATAGTATTGCGATCTACGATCAAAATAAGTATAAATAATAATAACTACCATTAACACTTGTCCAGGGGGTCACTGAGGGATATACCTCCTCCCTCTCCCGCCCAAATAATTATTTTATTGCTTACTTACGTTACTTTGGTGTATTTTATCGTTCTGAAGAAGCGTCGGTAATAATAAACATAACTAGTGCCCCCCCCCCTTTTCCGGTAATTTATTTCGGACTATGGTATTGATGAACCGTATCATCGTTTTAGTGTACACGCAATAAGACTATAAACATCAAATCAAAAGTAATCCTGTCTTTCCAGCCGAAAAGTCGAAATGTTCGAGGTTTTTTTTTAACTGTAATATATCTTCTTTAACTACAAATAGCTTTAGAAGCCTTTGAGGCCCATTGCTGAAAAGCGAAATATCGTTCATTCCTATAGATGTCTTAATTCCTTTTCGTTTTTATCAATTTGCCTCCGTTTTGATCTTTCTACCGGTATTTTCTCCCAGGGGATCCAGTTTAGGATATCGTGTGTTATTGATTTGGACTTTGTAACGTGCCCAGCCAAATCAGCCTCTTGTGTCAGATTTCAAATACCATACTTGATTTTCCAAATAATGTCTGTATTTGTTTATGTCTCATCGGGTTTTTTTTTTTAGGTCCGCAAATTCTCGACAAGAATTTTGTCTTTCCGTGACAACTAGTATTTATTCTAATCTCCCTGGTTTGTGAGCTACGTTTCACTCATGGCCATTATGATTGATCTTGCTAATATCTTGTAATATAATCGTTCTTTCGATTTCTTCGATAACAACGTAAACCCTACATTAACTTATTAAGCGCATAGAAATATTTCTTTCCCAATTAAATGTGTTTTTTTTTTTTTTAAATTACTCTATGGATGTCATTTTTTTATTTAAATTCTTGCGAAATATTTAAAATTATTTACTTTTTCAAACACAAACTTTTCCGCCCCAACTACTGTGATTTTTATTCATTTGACGTCTGCTGTTTCCGGAGACATGCGAAATATTTTGTCTCATTCTGAACATTGATGACCAGATCCATATTTTTTCGCGTTTGCAATAACCATTATGTTGGTTTTCACATATGTTGTTCAGTTTTAATTATGATATATGATAATGAATTTTTAGTTTTCTTATAAAAAAAAAACTTGTATCAATTTTCTTACGAAAAATAGTGGCGTCCGGTGAATTATTTATGACTGTATTATTTATACCTTATATAGAATTTGTTTAGTACATTAAATCTGAAACGTAACTTAAAAATTAAACCTTGTAGTTTTACGTATTCAATGAATATCTGTATTGGTAAAATTCATTTTTTTTTTTTTTACACAGAATTTATTTGTTAAAAAATGTAAATTATACAGGTAGGTAGCTGATTGGTATCTACCTAATAATCAAACGTCTGATGTACATCCTAGTTCGGTTTATTTTCTCTCATTTTAACTCGAAATGAATAACCACTGGTCTGGAATTTTTGAAATTCAATTTTAATTAAAGTACCGACAATGGTTTCTATTTCTATTTTTAACTAAAGGAAAATAATCAGGACGCGACGAAACCCGTGAAAACTTTTCCGACGATTTTTACTTTCTATCAACCTTAGTAATTAACAGACTTCTTGTATTTGACATTTCGATTTAAATTTAGCATTTCGTGTCTTTATTATTATTCATTTTTCGTCTTTTGGTTGAGACTTACAATTTATTTCAGGTTTTATCGTTGACGTTCATTATAATATATATCTACACTAATATCCTACAAAATGTTCACCTTTGAAAATTAAATAGGTTAAAAACTATTATTTATAAATCGGAATAACATAGATATACTAACATCACGACCCCTATACGTGTATACTTAAAAATATTGTACGGGAGGTAAAAGACACTGTAACAAACGAATTTTATTCAGGGTTTTCGATAAATTGTGATGAAAAAAAATCTGTTATATTATTATTTATTTATTTAATATGCTCACAAGTCTGCATAAACAGTCCAAGGTTAGGTGCTCGAATAATTGAACTTTGAAAAATCAAAATAATTTTTTCTGATATTTTGATTATTGGCTAGAAATTATAAAACATTTCCTAAACTCCCTGAAAATTATACGATTTTTTTCAGATTTTAAATGAATAATGCTTTGTGCAATTTATTTGTTTCTTTCAGTGAACAACATTCGTACCAGAAATCATACTCCAATCAAAATCATTATAAGAACTCTCTTAAATAATTTTTGTTCTAGTTGGTATATTGAGGAAATTAGTTTTTTGATTTTAATGTAAATTTAAATAAATGGAAAAAATCGGCAATTCGCTGTATAATTTAAGTCGGTTTCTGGATTATCTTAGCAATAGGGGAAAACATGACTGCTCAAAATTAATGTTTGTTAGCAATGGTTTATCGTTGAGTATAATTATAAATTAAGTATAACTCTCTCTCTCGATATATATATATATGTGTGTGTGTGTGTGTATACTCTCTTCCGGCTTCCCTCCTAAAATATCCTTCTTATATAGATGCTTAAAATCAAATTAATATCGATTTTCGACGTTTTAAATCGATTTATTAGAAATCACGCCCGGCTCTGTGAAAAGTTTATTGAAGTCAGAGTTTGTCGATATTTTATTACGATGCAAATAAATGTGCTCGGTGGAGGAATTCTGATACACATTCATTATACGCGTAGTTAGTCCAAAAACCGCGAAGTCGATCGTCGGAAACCGTTCGTCGCATTTACCATATTTATGGATTTATGGTGAGTTTTTTTTTACTATCAAATATAGCTTCGATACACATATCGTAAATTTATAAATAATCGTTATCGTTTAAAAAAAAAATATATTTGCTTTCAAAAAAATACAAATATACATAAAAAGAAGACACATTAATTATATAGTATATATATTATTTCGATAAGCTATTTTATTTTATTTTTTTTGAGGGTTGGGCGGGTGTGGGCCATCCGAGATTCAGTATATTTTATTATTATTATTATCGCTTCGGAATCATCGCGTTCGTGAGGGTAATTGTCAATAAAGTTCAAAATTAATGTTTTGACCTTTTTCGGGGAGAGGGGAGGTAGAGAAGTAGGTTTTATTGTCGTCTATATATTTTTTAGTACCTAAATCAGTTTATATAATATGGTGATTTTCGGGAAAACGACCGGGGGATTTATTTGACCACACTTTATAAAAACTACAATAAAATACCGTCCATGTGTTTGATTGAACTTATACAGAAACCACAAAATATTTCCGTATCGATGTTTTTGAGCATTTTTACCGGTGTACAGGAAAAAACCTACCTTTAAAATATATTTGAAAGCTTCTACGCCCGGTGTCTAAAATCTATACATTTTTGGTATAATTTCCCTGGAGATGTATATTTTCAATTCGTTTCCTTTTATTCTAAAAATAAAAAATGCGGTAATTTGAATGGTTAAATAAAGTAAAAAAAAAAAAAAACAACACCGATATGTTTTTGAAATGATTAGAACCATGATCATGTAAACAGAGATTTTGTATAAAAGTGACTGTTGTTACGAATATAACAATAAAAACACGTACTACAAAATTCTAATCCGAATAATAATTCTAAGTCAATTGTATCGCCATAAGCGGTCACAAGTTTTTCGGTTTCGGTCAGAATTTGTATTATAATATAAAAATGAATTGGCTTCTAACAACAATACCGTATTTGTGCTTCGTCATCGCGACACCGAAAACCCAACACTGCTTTTGACTCATAGTTTATTCGCCGTTACGCATATCGATTTTTTTATCGCGGCTATTAACCAAAATATTTGCTTTTAAAATTCTGTGTGTACTTATCTAACATCAAACTTATAAATTATTACGTTCCGGGAAATTGAATTCCTAAACTACGTTTAACGTGCCACACACGTTTATCATTTCCCTCGAAGTTTCAACGTTTTTATTTCGTTTATTTAAATTATGTAATATTATAGTAAATAATATACTACACGGGATGTCCAACAGAGATCCAACAAAATGCAAATTTGTTGTTTTGTTTAATTTTATTATTATTTTTTTTTTTTTTTTCTAAACTTCTGTTGATAATTCGAGCCCTATACTATGATCGTTATATTTTAGATCCTGAGCAGAGCGTGGAATTATATATTGGTTTAAGAATGTTTTTTTTTTCATTGGACAACTTTTCTACCGAAAATTTTGCTTAGATTTGCAAGTGTAGCATAGTACTTTGAAGAAGTTGTTTATGATTTTCCCAGGGGTTTTCATGATAAATGGGAAAGTCCAAGGAAAAATGGAAAAATTTACGAAATGTATTATTTTCAAATATTATGATCATTACAATATTATGGTCAAAACAGGTACAATCGAACTCTGCTCAGTATCATTTTTCGTTAGCAATGATTAATCGTTGCGTACAGATATAAATTAAATTTCCTCTCTATCTTCCCCATTCTACCTACAACAGTGGCCGGTGGGCCACCCATCATGCGATGTGTGTCCATTTATTTTTTAAATTAAATATAAATTTGTTTAAAATTAAAAATTAAAATCCATATAATTGAAAGATAATGAATAAATAATGTAAAAATAAATACGATTGTATTAGTACGAGTAATTTTTTATGGAAAATTGGGAAAATCAATAAATTAATAACATATGGTTGGGACAATGATAACAATTTAAACTATCGTCGATTTAAATATATCGTAGACAATTACGCCTAATCGTTAAAAAACATTGGTAACACCAGCATTTTGTTTTAAAATAAAAAATGTATAAAATGGATATAAAATCTTAGATTTTGTAAAAAAAAAATTATATTTTTAATTTTAAAACAAAGTTTATACTGATCACCATAGTAGATCACTGTTAGAAGAGCCGTAGATTATAAAGTGTAGTAAAATGATTTATTATTTAAACTAAAAACAATTCTGAGCGGAGTAGTGTTACTCAAATTGTTTCCCTTGTTACAATAAAGGGTTAGTTAGTAAAAAAGTGGAAAATATCGAAAATTTTTTTTAAATAAAGTTAATACAAATACAATCAGATAAAAAATTGCCATCTTTAGCGGGTATTAGTGGTACCTATGAAACAATAAATTCGGAACATTTTTAATAACCGAAACAGTGTTTTCTAGAAAACTGAGAAAAAAAACACATCTTAGAATTCACGATAGTTTCTTCGCTAAACACAGAATAAAAAAAAATATAAAACATACGAATCAGAGCACAAGGCTCAAATAATTATTGGAAGGAAAAAAAACATAGAATGTCCAACATAAAAATAATATATCATATCTCCGTGAGACACCCTGCGTAACGGTTTTATTACGATTATTTTCTTTTCAACTCGGAGTTTAAAACCGAACACATTTTCGATAGAATTTATTGACAGACTTACACGGTTACATAATATTACATTCACTACTGTTTGAAAATTTTAAAGTGAATCTACGCCAAAATAAAATGTGTTAGACAGCATTAAACACGCGCAGACACGACGTATGTGATGATTTATGGTAGGTACGCACTTAAAAATGTTAGGATATAGTTGGTTTATTAATAACCGTTGTGTTGTGAATTTTGTAATTTATATTTTCGTTATGGCCTGATAAAATCATAATTCTATTCCGGTTCGAACGATATTTTTTTTCTTGGTGTATCTAAGGACGTACTTTGCACGATGGTTGGGCCACCATTATTTATGAGTAGGATATATAAGGGAATTTAATTTATATCTGTACGTAACGATACACCATTGCTAACAAAAATCAGTTCAGAGCAAAGATTCTTTTATACATGTTTACATTTTATTTATACATCGTTTAACAATATTAAAATAAGGTAAAAAAGAACTGTAAAAGTGAATTTTTGGTGGTGGCTTTATTTTTTTAGGTTTGGCTCTCTAGCCATCCCTCCCTATCGATTTTTAAAATATTTCCAAATCGATCCTGATGAACAAATAATAGTCGAACAGTGATCCTATAATTAAGCGTATACCATGCATGTAACGATCTTGTTGTCGTTAGAGATTATGACCGGGTGAATACGTTCGAATTGCCTATATAATTATTGTTTCTGGGTTTAGGAACAGGTACGTACCTACGTGACACTTTTATGTGCACAATAAACCATTAATAATAGGCTGAATTACAGTGGCATTTGTGTACTACGTGTGGTGAAAAGCGACGAAACCCGCGTATAATTTCAAAACTGAGTAGTGCGGGGCACTCTTCGTGAGGTGCTTAATATACAAGCCTACAACCCGTGGGTGATGTATATTATGCTATTTTGATATCACTTAAAGGAAGTCGGTGTTTCTAGCCAGACCGCTATTTAACAGTGACCAAATCTTGGCTTTGAAACAACGCCAGCGAATTTGAAAAGAAATAAGGCAAAGTTAAACTCGCCCTTCGTTAAAAAAAAAACGTCTGTTATAAGAAATGATACAATGATAAAATAAAATATTCGTAGTGTAACTCATCTGCTGCACCAATTATGAAAGTGGTGGAGCCACGTAGAGATGAGATATTTTCTAACACCATCGTTCTACAATGTTTACAAATAACATACATTTATAATTCCTATATTCATATATTTATTTGAGCACGAGGTTTAAAGTCACTGTTAGGTGCATGAAAACGATTTGTTTAATTACTTAAATTTGAAGTTTGAAGTCATTGCAATTCACACATTACATTTATAATCTGTAAACTCATTAATTAATTATATGCCTACTCTTAGACTTATTTTCGTCAGAATAGTGAAAAAATTTCACCGTACCGACATACCGTCTGAGCGAACCCGATCCTTTTGTCAATCTACATATGTCTCATAGTTTAATGTAATGAGCATTTTTTTTAACTACGTCCGATTATTCATTCATATCAAAAGCAGCAGCTAGATTTAAGTTGCTTGATTTCTGTCAAATTCCTCTTTGTGATACAGAAATTAATTCCAAAATTTGATTTGTTTTTTTTTTCGATGTTTTAAAATTATATTCAATAGGCACACCGATATAGGAGAATTTGTTTAGGTTTGAAATTGAAGAATTTCTCAAATTGAATCTGCTGAGTTTGATACGCAAGGTGAATAAAATCCAATCGAAATATTTTACTTTTATTCGATACGAGATTACGAAAATGTTATTCTCCATCTCCGGACCATAGTCGGATATCCGTTCACTAGTGTCACTATATTATACAGATAACTAATATGCAGCCAATGTGACTGGATTATTGGAACAAGCGTCACGTACGTATCTGTCACTAGTCACTGCATAATGCTATGACCCGCGGTGAACACGATTTCCGACCGCAATGCGTTTCGCTGCACTCTATGCTGGAATGACCTTTACTTTTCATGTAAACTGCACCCAGATTATTATCCGGGTCAATAATAAAAACCATAATAATGATAATAATAAATAAACTGCACTTGAAACAAATTGTTTTAGTTGCAGTAAATTTTCTATAATCACTAAAATACACCGTTGGCCCTAGGAAAAAAGGGCTTCGTCAATTCAGTATATTTATCAATACAAGCTAATTCAATTTTAAAAATAAATCCCAAAAAATCTGTATATGTATCGTTCACGTTTAAAAATCTGACCCTCCAACTGTTCATTTCTCACTTCTTCATAAATTCCAATCCCAACGTTAAAACCTGCAAAACCTTAGCACTTAAAATTTATATTAATACTGGAATTATAAAAGTTCGAATCTTATTTATTTCTACACATTTCTTTTATGATAATTATGCGAAGGCGACTCTATAAATTATACTCGAAAATAATTGGCCTTAGCTGAGGTGAATGTAGTTTCGACGTGCAAATGGTCACCCTGAGGTCAATTGCTTAGGTTCGCGTTACCTACAACATTCATATGCTTTCTATTATATTATTATATTTATCATAGAGGAAAGACGGCGCCCGTAAAAATCTTTGTATTTCTGTATGGTCAAGTCACAAGCAGCAATTCTCAATAGCCCGACGTGATATGGATATTGAACGGCAATAACATTTCGTTCATTTCACTGTGCCACGCAAACAATAATAATTAATTCTCCTTTTAAACTTTTGTTAAGAAAATAATTTGTGCGTAAACCCCAGACCAAGTAGGCTAGGTCTTCTACCTTTTTGAAAGTTTTCGTGAATCGCGTGACTTGGATACACTTTCGAGCTGCTACTGTATAATTATAAAGAATAACTTCAAAAAAATCTGTGCACGGAAAAATATATACAAAATTAAATCGTACACCGATGTAGGTACATATTATTATTAAAATTTTTACGAAATTCGTCCATCTAGATAGTCTCAAATCAGCTATAATAGGTAATAAAAGGAACTATGAAGAATACAACCCATAATCGATTATATCGCATACATTTATACATACAGAAGCGTAAAAACGGTTGAATGTGCACTTCAAAGCTGGATATCCATTATTCAACCTCTTAAAGGATAGCTAAGACAATTTATTTGATAATTTTGGAATGGAAATCTAATTTTTTGTTGATTTATTGGTTACCTTGGTACATGAATATGCCATATAATAAAACAGATCGTATTATATCCACGAGTTTATAGGAGAGACATGGATGAAATAAAAAGGAATACAGAGATTAATAAGTGACACGAGAAGACAATTGAAGTTACATTTCTTTTATTACATGGATGATTCGTTTATGATTTTTATCAAAAAATCTACACTTAAATAGCAAAAAAAAGTAACAATAAACTATTTCTTACGAAAAAAACATAATTCTGATCAAAATTCGGTTTTATACTATGTTTCGAAATGCCGTCACTATTACGATTTTCGTCAAAATGTTGAAACTTTAAAAAAAAAAAAAACTACTATACATTGATATACTTGATATCAACACATTGTCTTTTCCCCCTATCTAATATAGATTTATTATATATATTTAAACCTTCCGGAAGATATTTTGTAAATCGTAGACGGTAGTGAAAACCGTATCAAAATCCGTTGCGTAATTAAAAATAAGATCTAAGCGGACAAACGCAGATAGCGACGATGTTTTATACTGTTTACATATTTTACTCGTTTGAAACGTTAGATGATACTTTCTGGAGTTCAATTTTAATATATTACGCTCAAAGACGTAAACAGCCCGAAATCATTTTTTTGGGGCGGAGGAGATAACATTGTGTGATATTGATTAATATAGACTAATATTAATCATGTGTACTTAGTATTTACTTGATAAAGATTTGATTGGAGGAAAGACTTGGCTTTTTACAGCCGTTGCGCTAAATACGTAAATATATACATATTATATTGAATTTTTAAAACCAGCCGAACAAACGTTTCTGAAAATTCTTATAAAACGGTTCTGTGAACGGCTGTCTTTATTTGTTGTCCTTATTACTGGTGACAGCAGATCAAAAATGAAATAAAACCGTATATTTTGCGAAATATTTATCGAAACCATTGTTTGGCAAACAATTAATGTTATAAAGTCCAGCGGAGAGGGACTAAAATCTTCCGCAGCTTAAATACATTCTGGGGAATAGGGAGGGGGGGAGGGGAGCGGTGTTAATCCGACCTCTTTCCCCGAGCCTTATAACTAACACGGTATCATAATACCGTACAGTGACTCAAGATAAACCGCAGTGATGACTGTGACGTAATCTCATTAGATACCTATACAACATGTATCCGAAAATATGTTTTTTTTTCTCCGCGACGACACGTTCCGCGCGAACGTATACCCAAGACCCAGCTACCGTGCGGGGTAACGAATTACGTTTTAAACAAAATACACAAAATACATCTAAATAATATACCTAAATAAACGGTTTGACAGTTTGTTAATGTCTCGTATATTATATTGACTCGTTTCCGTATCGTTTTCCGGCGTCGGCCGGACGGTGGCGCTTGGGGGGGGGGAAGGTAGGTATCGGAACATTATTTTTCTTGTCGCCGTTTTACGCCTATATATTGTATTACCTACATGGTAATACAATATTCCTATGTAATACATCGCAGTTTATGAAGCGACAGTTTCGCGTCCCACGGATAGAACGTCGAGATTACTGCCGGGGTGTTTTATACCGCGGCCGATCGGACTATCTGCTCGGTGCGCACGAATACGTTTTTACTCTCGAACAAATAACGCGCGGTTCCGGGCCCGCGCGAGAGATGGATAATATTGTCCGACACCCGGGCATTATTCCTATAAAATATAACGGCGGCGTGCGCTTCGGAGTGTTTTTTTTCGATAGAGAAAAAATAAAATATACATATATATATATTATGTATGAAAAAAAATATGTCCGTTGCAGCAGACGGAGGTCGTTTTTTTCTTCTTTTTTTTTTTTTTGTATTTCGATTGTCAAAAGCTCCGCCGCGTCATTGTATCCGAACGTACCGCATACCGTATAGTGTTGTAGGTATTTTTATTATTATATATTGCACTTATATTATAATATACCTATGTATGTATACGAAAACGTCACGCGACTCGAGAACAGAATCGGTATTTCGGTATACCTTTATTATATTATTATCGTATAAATTCGACGACGACGACATTGTTAGGTAGGTATGTTATAATATCGTATTGAACACGGGCGGCATTCCGGCGAGAGACGCGTTGGCGGCGATTGGAGGTGGAGGCTTGGCCCCCTCAAAATCATCCGAAGCCCTTTCCCTTTCAAAAGTAATGGATACATTTCTACATGAATTATTAAATACTACAAACGATTATATGGGACAGCCACTGTACTGTCTATATAGTATTATTGAAGTAATAGTATCTAAACAATAATTTTTTAGAAGCCAGACAACAGTAACCCCAACCTCGATCTCGATGAGAATTGTTGTTCTGTTTGCCGAATATGAACACAGCGTTTCCATGTTATGATATTTGAAAATACTTAGATATTTTATACAGTCATAAGATATTGTAAAAAAAAAAAAATGGTAATTAAAAACGTGTACACAAATACACTGCAGCTACGTCTATAGCACTATGTCTTTGTCAATCAGTTCAGCTACGCGAGACAAGAGTTTTTCAACTATGCGCAAGATAAAAAACATGGCTACCATAATATATTTTAACATATTTAGTAGATGAAACTATAGTGGTTGATAGATATGCCACGGCTCCAGGCCGCGGTTAATTTGTTATTCATTGAAAATTGAAACATATCGACTAATTTCAACAATTATGTTTTTATTATTTATGACTATTCCGTAGCCGTTATTTTTGCATAGTTAAGCTAGTCCCAACCATGCCGTTTAATCAACGGTTAATCAGAAATTTTAACCTTAACGTGCTTGATAACGGATAAAAAATGTACCTATTTATGTCAATTCAATACCTATAATAATAACCCACGGGTTTATGTGGGCTATGGAAATGCATCAACACTTAGCAGCGGTGAACAATACTATTTTTTTAAGCGTGAGGGGGCTCCGTAAACATAATTACTATGGACCACACTTGACAACTATATATTGAATGCGAAAAATAGATATATCCGTTGGCCATATCATGAAAGAGAATATGTTGTTATTTGTTTATTCCAAAGACATAACAACATGTTATCAAACACTGCAGGTAATATAATATTAAGGAAATTTATTAATAGATAATTATGATAATAATTTAAAATTTCAACTGATATTAGTTACTAAGTACATATCGTGAAATACAAATGTTTCTATTATTATTTTAATGATAAATCCTACATTTAGTTCTACCCATGATGTAGTTAAAATTACGTGCATCGTGATTCCATATATTTTACTCAATATCGACCAGTGGTTTCTCTCTCTGTGCGCGGTTCATGATTATCAGGTCTAATTTAAAACTTATAGGGTATAAGCAATGGGCCTATTCCTTAGTTATAGTCGTACTGGGTCAACATTCCTTAACATATGCTCTGATGGCTACGAGCACTAATATGTTCAAAGACAATAATGTGTGTGAAAAAATAAATATTGATACCTATTGATATTGATAATGTTGTCGATAGATATGAAATATGCATACATAAATATTATTAATGAATGCATGGCTTTAAAATAAAATATCGTGTGTTCTATTAAAACATTTTACTATCGGCAAATTGTAAGACTTAGTCGTTAGACGCAACGGTAGCAGCGCGCCACTGTCGTGGACCGATGCGTCAAGTTTCTAGTAAAATGATGAATGAACAATACATACAAATATTGTATTCGATAAATCACTTGTCTTAGTGACTTCGGTTGGAAGACCTGAAGAACAAATCCAATTATTTGTTTTCAATAAAATATTGTCTTATATTTCGAAACACTCGCTGTTTGAGTTTAATTATTTTTGTGTATTTAAGGGTAAATTCGTTTTTATGAGTAACCCGACGTTCTGTAGTACCCTACGGATGATATATACACTCACTTACTTACATACTTGACTGAATATGTGCTCGGCAGCCTGTGATCTTTTGATAGCAAGGTGTAATGAAATATAGAACGGTCTATTTGAAGCTTAACTGTGCTCAGAAATCTGTGGTCTTTTAGCTCAAGGCATTGGGATTAAGACTAGATAATAGTTGGCGTTAGAACACCGTACCTCAGAAAGACGTCGTATTCCCTTGCCAGTTAACTTAGTATAGTCAACTACTGTAGATTTCAGGGTTCGTTTTGTGGTGAATGCCATATGCGTTCACAAGAGCACCGTATGTATACGATAATGTTACTCCCACTACCTGTGTATTTTACGAATATTAGGGAATAGTCGAAGTAACTCTATGAGTGGTCAAGTACATCACTCCCATGATTTTATTTCTATTCGTCACAAACTCAAATATTTGCGATCGTCATGTGACTAGATAAACAACCAAATGACAAATATTCGTCACTTTGTGGTAAACGAACCGATGAATACCTATTTCAGAGATACGAAACTCTTCGACCTGTATCAACCTTACCGACAATCTGCGGGAAGGTAGGAATATCGAATATTCGTACAAGTACTTACTCCGTTACCACTACTTGACAAGTAGTGGCGAGAATAGCGAATATTCGTAAAATACACGAGTCGTGGGAATCCGGGTTATAATTTTATATGTTAATATATGTTTATGTAGTAAATATTGACCTCATAATAAATTACTATAGAAATTATTAAGAGTATATTTTTGTATTGTTATTAAAATTACGAGCTATTTATAATTATTAAAAATAATAATAATACGCCTTTATTTTGCAATAGAATATATTATACGTAGACATAACATACAGTTAAGTCGCAAAACCCAACCAAAAATCAGAGCTTGTAAACGGTTGAGTTAAGTGTCTAGCTATGCAAAGATAAAAAAATAATAATAATCAGAAACAAAAAAAAAAAAAACAATAACGAAAAAAACTTGAAAAGATTGCTAATATTTAGTTTTGATTATTTGCCGTATGGATGTGGAGTTATACAGGAAAAAACCCCTCTGCAGGCCATTCTGTGAAGGATAATTCTAGCCTTCTCTCCGAAAAAAAAAAGATATAAATTCTTCGGCTACGGAGAAGCGTTTATTTTTAGATTCCGAGCGAGGAATGTATTGGTTTTACTAAAATATGATAAGTGCGTGTTTTATTTTTCTGCTCTTTAATAACGATTTATATCAGAAAACATCTTGTTCCGATCGTTAAAAACAAATATGATATAATATAGAAGTGAATTCTGTTTAGACGTTATGCCAACGAAATGGTTTTTTGATATTTTAGATTTTGAGTTTAGCGAAGAATGTATTGGCTTTACAAAGATGTTTATTTTTTTTTTTATGTGAGCATTTTTCTATCAGAAAGCTTACTCCGATTATCAAGTATAGTAATTTTTCTGAAAGAAATGAATGTTCTCTGGGTGGTACTTTAAAGAGGACATTCTTTGAAATTCTCATTAATATTCGAAATAATGAGAAAAACCTGGTTCTTTAGATTAAAAAAAATTGAAAGATAAAATGTAAGGTTGTCATTCGCAACAGTTTTTATTTATTTATTGTCATTATTAAGTTTTTGTTGTTTTAATCTTTTTTTAAACAATCATTGTTGCCATGGAAACGTACATTTTTGTAATAATTTTGCAATAATATTATGACATATTGTTGACAAAGCAAACACTATCAACTGAACCCGCTCAGAATCGTTTTTTCTATAGCAATGGATTATCGTTGCTTACAGATATACGTTAAATTCCCGTCTGTATTCTACCTTCCCAACTTTCCCCTTACAACAGTGGCTGCACCCTCGTGTGAAGTATGTCCGTCCTTTTTTTTCGTTCTTTTCTCAATCACAAAAGAAACCAAAACAACGTCAGAGAACAGTATTATAGGTATTTAATTAACGCCGACGCCGGTTTTTTTCAAAAAAAGTTTCTTTTATTTTTATTGTAATTCAGTAAGTTAGTTTATATTGATATACAATGTTAAAAATGTTTTGGTCATTTGAGTCATTCAGTATTTTCTCGTTTTCCCCGATTTATATGGATACGATTTTTTTTTGACCCCAGATAATTTTAAGCACAAGTCCGGTTAGTAAGCTGCGGTCAAAACAGCTGCCAGATTACACAATAATATTAATTCGAATATTCGTTAAATTAGTCGGTTAGCTGTCAAAAATATTATGTAATGGCTGAAACGATATTCGAGATGACGCAGATTTTCGACCGAATGGACGTGACTTTATGGAGATTATGACGACTATGGTTCGCAATAGTTTGGAACTTTGCTGGTGACAAACAGTTTGACGATTTACGATTACTAATCCGGCCGGTCGGAGGGCAAAATCGTTCGGATGAGTATATTTCACATACTGCTAATAATATGAGTACAAATATGCGAATATTGTAAAACGGCTTAAATTCGGACATACTTGGCGCCGTACAGTCGCGTCAAAACTGTTTCCCCTGTACATTCTTGTCCTTCCTATAGATATTTACATACATGCATATCCATATATTCAATGCATATTGAAAATCCGTTCCCTGAATTTTTCTTTTATAAGCGTTTGAAGTCCACATTTTTTAACGAAATTAATCAAAACTAACCAAATTAGATATACAGGCTGTCCCATGAAGATATAAGACCCCGTGTATCTCCTGAGATAATAGAGATAATCAAATTCTGTTTTTTTTTATATATTTTATTCATAGGGGTAAGGACTACAAATATTTATATTTTAATTAATTTTTTTTTTATTTATAAAACAAATTTTAAAAAAAAACTTTATTTTATTATTTTCGGAAAATGTTGAGACAGCCATTCTGTAGAATCTATTTTTCTGAACATTGTAACGTATCACACATTTATAATTAGATGAATAGTTTTTAAGTACCAGCCGTTTTGAATTCTACCACATATTTGTGTGCTCCGGTGGTGTTAACTAGCGTACGAACCGTTCAAAGCTTGGTGCACAACTAAACTTGTGTAGCGAAGGTCCATATTCTTTTATTCAAATTACCGTTATTGAATGTCAAGATTATAGCGAAGTTATTTGCTTCCGTTATTTTGTAAATATTTTTTTTTTTTTAGTACCTACTTATGTCTGATGCCAAGGCGAGACGTCGTGGTCGGTCGCGCATAACGAACGCGCATACTTGCATGCGAAATAAATAAACGGTCGAGTATCGTCTTGTAATGAATATAAAGTTTACAAAACGATTAATAACGATAAAAATATACAACTTTTGTCTTTATCGCTAGACTATTGAAAACATTGTGATTGCAAACGCTGATATTCATATTATATCTACGCACCGAAAGCGTTTTCCGTTTAGGTTTGACTAATCGTTTTGTTTAAAACTAATTGTTTTCTGTCCGTTCCTGTATAGAATAGACGTTCCGGTACACGGGCCGCACACATGGACCGCGGGAACGGGACTTCCAATCCGGCGGGCGCGCACAGCCCTTACTGCGGCGACCTTCTGGTCGACGTGCACGACGTGTACTTCCACTATCACGGCTACGCCAGTCTGCTGGTGTGCGCTTTCGGTTCGGTGGCCAACGTGCTGAACATTGCCGTGCTCACCCGGAAGGAAATGGTGTCGCCGACCAACGCCATACTCACTGGGCTGGCCGTGGCCGACCTCATGGTCATGGTCGAATACGTGCCGTTCGCCTATCACATGTACCTCCGGCCGGCCGACTATCCGCGCGCGGACCGGTTTTCGTACAAGTGGTCGCTGTTCGTGTTGCTCCACTCCGACTTCTCCCAGGCGTTCCACACCATTTCCATTTGGCTAACCGTCACCCTGGCCGTTTGGAGGTAAGCGAAAAAATATGTTTTTCGTGTTCGAATAAGCCGGGCAAATGCGGCTTTCCTTCGCGTTGAGTTATCGTAAAATCAAAAGATTATAACAACTGAGCCTGGTTCAAATTAATTTTAAAATATAAACGAACTGGACAAACTAAATGGTTTCAATTTTTCAACGTTGATAATCTTGAGCGACGAAAATTGATGTTAGTATAGATAACTACGGATTTATGATATCATTCTGTATGTTCAGGTGTATACCTTTAAATTTCTTGCAGTAATTTTTCGTACAAAACTCGCGGCTTTTCATTATTATTCGTAAAAACACATTACTTCCAAAAGTATTTGTGTTTTTATATGCATACAGCTTGATTTTTTTTTATCGTGAACCAGACATTTTATCGGAGAATTTTAAACGAATTCGATTTATGGTTTTTTTAAATCATTGTGGAATCGTTTAAGCTTTATTAAAAAAAAATATTTTTTAATTCTGTACCCTCAATCAATGTACCTTAAATAAGGATATACTTTTGGTTTCCAAATAGGAATCCTCTTTTTGAATTCAGGTTCGAATGGAGAATATTTTTTTAGAAATTTGTATGTGCATAACACGAATACCAGATGTACCGTTTATGGATTATAGACAAGTTTAAAGGGTTTATCTATTTTGAAATCATACATTTATAACTCTTCTGCATTCCTCCGGTCTAAACTTTAAACTGTTTAACTCACAAACGGTAAATCTGATATTAGTGTTGTGCATTAAAATGTGTAGAAAAATATTATTTGAATCTGTGATTGAAAGGAAGAGTTGGTATTTACAAATTCACAGTAGATACTTATTTCAGGGGTAGTAGAGGAAACAAATTGAAAACAGTGTTAAAATTAAGTTTAAATAATTCCGTAATAATTAAAAAAAAAAAAACGGAAATCAAATTCACTTAAAATCCCCTGGGAAAATAGATAGTTTATGATAAAACAATCGCCTGTATATACGAGTATATACGTAGTAACGAAAATAAATTATTTATAGTTTAAAGTTGTATTATAATTTCCAAACGTTTTTATGACTGCTTGGGCGAGAATTTACAATTCGTTTGATTTTACAAATATGATAAAATGCCCCGTTAAATAGTTACAAGACGGTAAACTAATATTAACTATGTGACAATTGTAATTTACACAATACTTGGCAGTAATATAATAGTAATACAATTATGACCGAACTATTCGAATTTGTCGAAATTCATCGAACAAAATTAACGAACATCGTTTAAAGCAATTTAGTTTGAAAAATTATAAATTCAGTTTTAACTCGTTTACAATCATTTAGCAATCGTATATATACTATTAAATTTTGAGCGTAATTAAGTTTTACCGAAATGTGATGTTTTTTTTGTCGGACGACATTTTATTCGTTTTGTAAAAATTCGTCAATTTTTTGCAGGCCTTTATAAAAAAAATGTGGTGTTTTCGATTGGTGGTACTTTATTCAAACATTTTTTTAAAATTCTCAACAGTTCACAAACTAGATCATTTTTTTTTTTTTTTTTTTGATAATACCTATCTCTGGATAGTACTGTAATATTATGTATTGTCCATATTATCCGGACGAGCGGAACGGTAAAATTGACTTACCACAACGAGACGGTTCATATACATGCATATTATGAATATATATCATTATTTTATATAATATTTTTAAACCCGCAATGGATTAAACAACCCAGTGAAATGAAAGACGTAAAAAAAAAAAAAAAAATAATACAATTTAAAACCCAACGTTATTATAATATTACACGAAGGCATACCTATACAAAACCTACTCTATAAGTATACAATAAAAAAAAAAAAAAAAAAAAAAAAAAAAAAACAAAAAAAAAAAAAANTATTACGATACATGCATATTATGAATATATATCATTATTTTATATAATATTTTTAAACCCGCAATGGATTAAACAACCCAGTGAAATGAAAGACGTAAAAAAAAAAAAAAAAAAAAAAAAAAAATGAAAAAAGTACCAACAAAAAAATAAATAAATAATATGACGGAAACTCGTTTTATTATATGACGTCGCTTCCAAACCGAATTTAAAATTAAGAACGTCATACTGCATTATACACGGGCAGTTAGTTTTCGCGTGTAAGTGTATTTAATCGTATTTTCAAATAATAATTCGTCGCGAAATCTTCTTCAAAACGTCTTGAAAATGTCTTCGGAATATAATAATGCAATAATAATAATAATTTACAAAAGTTTCGAGAATTTTATCATGTGGGATTCGAGACAGCTAAAATAAATTGTTGGTGGGAAGTTTGAAAGTTTGAAGTTTTTCCCTTGCAGTCACATTCACTGTAAAATCAACAAAAATAAAATCAATCATCATTATCGTCATTCACTGTTGGTTTTTTTGAAACATAAGAAAAACTGTTAGGAATCTAGAACATTTTGTTCAAATAAAATATCAATCTAAGAAAAATTTAGCATCTTGACAAAGTTATTTTATAAGAAAAAAAACTAATCTTTGTAAAACAGTAATATTGCTTCTTCGGTACACTATTGCAAGTTATTTAATTTATTTAAATATTAACATTTCGTAGATTGTAGGCAAGCAATTCATAACCGCAACAAGTATAGGGATGGTGGTCAATTATGTTTGTTCACCATAAACCGTATACTCTGAATAAGTGAACTTTGTAGTGGTTTTTGTGTAATTAGCTTGACACGACCGGAAAGGTACCTACGGTCTAATTAAAATGCACTGAAAGCATAAATTAATATAAATTATTTAATCATATATGCAAATTAAATTTTTCTACGGTATACGGCTTGCAGTCCAATTTGATTAATGTGATAATTTGAAAAAAAATCAAATTCGTGTCTAGCGGCTAGTTGTACTTTAATTTTGTGATTTAATTCTTTCGAATTTTAGGTGGATATTTGATCACTCCTATGAGAGGACTTGGTAGAATTTTACCAATTTTATCCTTTCCGTTTACAAAATAATTTTTGCTCTACACATTAAACTGTTGGTTGCTTTACATTATCTCTTTCCATCAGTGGCACCAAATTATTGTTAAAAATCGATCACAAAATAAAACCATACATTTTGTAAAATATTGATAAAAATAAATTCTTTCGAAAAAATGTTTGGAAAATTAAGAGTTGTAGACAGGTTAAAATCTTCTGTAATTTAAATTTATTCTGTGAAGATTCAAAACATTTTAGGGGGGGTTAGCTCTCTTAATTCTCTAAGTTATATTCGTCTGTAGTTTGAGTAAACCTTTAACATTAGAGAATCAGGTTAGAGAAATAGAGGTTATTTTATTATTATCAGTATTAGATATACGAGGGTTTAAAATTTCAAAGCGGTTTTATTATTTAATTACGAATCTTTGGCCTCGATACTCATTGATTACGATACGTTTTCATAATACTGTATAATATGTATATATATATAATGTAAATATATTTTTATATGCTACTCGTAGATTGGATCCAAAAAGAGTTATTTAAGTGATCGGAGCCCCTTTTCGCATCTCATTATACTTTTAGCTTGTTTTTTATCATAAAAATGTACTTATATTATAGACATCTTCAAAATCGCCCCACCCTCCATTATCTTGTTCTGGATCCATATCTGTTTATATCTATAAGCTTATACGAAAATTGTTAACGCAATTTTTCTTCTTGCTTTTCCTCATATAAAAAATGAGTTTCAACTTGGATTTATGTTTTCAGTATAGGTATATTTTTCAACTCAAGTTCATCGCTACAATTCCATTAATTTTGTTTTGTTGTTTTTTTAACTCGTTTAAAACGAACTCGAACGAACAACAGCGATTTTTTAAAGGATTGCATTTAAAGGTCAAATTTATTGTGTGTGTGTGTGTGTGTGTGTGTATGTGTGTACGAAGAAATCGTGATACTACCGAAGTCGAGAAGATTAAGTGATCAATTGTATCGAATGTGCCAGTCTCTCTATCGTAATGAACTGCTGTATAAGTGTGCATTGATTGTTTCGCTTTATCATCGAAGTCGATTCTGTTAAAAGCCCGCAAATATTGCAGTATCGCTGCTTTTTTTTTCGACGAAATAAAAAATTCGTAACGTTTACACGACGAAACATTGAATCCGCGTTTTCTCGTTTTTCTCTTGATGTATGTACCAACCTTTGTAGGTTGTTTTTATTAATTTTTTTATCAATTTCGTTTGATTATACAACAAATCGTACAATTTAAAAAAATAATAATAATAATAACGTCGTCGTCGGTTTAAGTCGGTTCAGTATACGTAATTAAAGCGCAGTGCGACTGTTTTTTAAAACAATAACAAAAATAGTTGAATATGAGTTCAGTTTTTTTTAGCGAAATGATAGTATCTTTAATTGTGTTATTTACATTCTGCATTCGTGCGCATTGCTGAAAAATATTGAAAAACACTTATACACGGTTGGACAGATTATTTTCTTACATTTAAGTTTGAACAGGTCAAAACCGGTCTAATATCAAAACTAACAGTACACTAATGGTTTTGTTTAATGAAAATTTGCTGTCGTGATGCGTTCGTAAGACGGAGACGACAAATACACATGTATCGTCATATTAAATAACAGGACATCGAGTCGAGAAAAAAGAAAACGGTGAAATAAAGTTACAAAACACCAGGTGATGGTGCACGCGATACATTAATTTACAACTATAATTCGTGTGACGTCCACAAAATGTATCGATTTCATCGATTCGGTATATCGATAATACAATAATACATATACTCACGTCGTTAAAAAGAAAAAATCCACCCGTGCGTGAAATAATGTGTCCAGCCTTTAAATAATTGATTTCCACATGTCACTGAATTGTTTATTCTACGTTTTAGAAGTTGACGATAAGCCCAGGGTCAGAGTATAATGTGAGACCATCAACACTGGATCCGTTCCGCTCGAAACACTTTCCGAACCGTTATTATGGTTTTTTTTTAGAAATGTACAATATAATTCCCTGCACATTGCAATCCAAACAACCCATTAGAGTTAATTAAAACATTAATAATCGACGAATTGTCAATTTATTTTTCCAGTGGTTCAATAGTTTGAATAATTGCATTACACATTTTATGGCTCACGTAGAGTTTTTATTGTAAAAATGTTTAGTAACTATTTAATTTCTAATGCGGTAAAAACTAAAGGGTTCTTGAAAAAATCGAAAAATGACCTTCTTAATGTACCATTCCAAGAAAATTTCATTTCGGAAAAAGGTATACATTGTATGCATTAGATTAAGCTTTTGGTGTATACAATATATAAAATATAAACATCTTTTAAAAAATAATACATTCTTCGCTACACTCAGATTTAAAACTTGACAAAAATGACCACCCCAATGCACCAACTAGACAATAAATATTTTTTGAAAAGATGCTACACTTGATAATCATAACCAAATTGCCGGTAAAAAAATGATTCACAGATAGACAAAAACATAAAACATACATCACAGTAAAACAAATACATTCCTACGTTTTGCTTAGAATCTAAAAAAGGCCCTAGGGATTAAACTGCTGAAAATGTCAATAAATATCTCAAATAATAAAATAACATATCAACGGATAAAAATGCCGCTTTTTTTTTTAAATAACTTCATAACAAATTGAAATATCTGTCCAAAGAAATAAAAAAGAAAAAACTAAAACAATTTTTTGAAACAAGTATTAAAAATATTTTTAAATATATATTCAAATAAAATACCACCAGATGAAATCGTCCAAATTTTTTAAGAGAGAACAAAAAAAAATCATAGTACTTTTACTAACCATAAGAATGTTTCAGAGAAAGTCAACGAATTTTTGTAAAAATAATAATTTCTTCGTTGTATTCAGAATTTAAAACTCCATAAGAACGGATTACCTTAAGTTATTGATATATATTTCTAAAGACCGTTTGGCATTCATCTTCAAACGTAACCTACCTGGTAGTAGACCACTAATTATAATAATCATAATAAGTATAATCCTTCGAACGAAATTTCATTTTGCAGAATGCACATTTTTGGTTTGAAATATCAATAATAAACAAACAAATCGTCCGTTTCCGAAATAGTCTAAAATCCAATATTCTCAAATAGTTGTGGTTACAAAGTGTCCCACATCACTGCGAAATATTTTTTTTTTAAATATCCGCTAACAATTGTCATAAATTTCGAACCTATAGGATTATATTGATTTATAAAGTATAACAAAATAATTCATAACGACCGAGTCGTATCAATTTTGTGGAAAACTCTTGTACCACGTACCTATAATAATTTCACCGTGTTCCAAACTTTTCTTATTATGGATTTTTTTTTTTTTAATATACGATTTTAAATCTATAAAATAATATTTAAAAAGAAACATACACACACACACACACACACACACATACATAAAAAAATATTAATTTCATCGAGAAAAAAAAACGCACATCAAAAATGAAAACCGCATACGTCGGTACAAAACCATTATAATCATATATGATGTCCTTTATATCCGTTCACAATTCAAAAGCGAGTAAAACATTTCGACATTAACTTAATAATCGTATAAATTCACACATCGTATTTCATTATATACCTAAGTATACGTATTCATTGGGTTCAACGTAAACCGTTTTTTACGAAAATCCGATTTTCTGAGCGACAGAAAGTTTATAGAAAGTTTATAAGAGGTAAAATAATATCATCCATAGCTCGGGGGCGGGAAAAAATGTTAGTCGCCGGTTGTATAATACGGCAGTCGCTCGTAAATCATATACGATATTATTTAGATTGCGCAAAAGTACATAATATATTCTAGTGTATATTATCTATTTAGATGTCGAGAAATAAGAAACGTCTGGGAAATATTGAGATGAAAATTGTTATCACTAGAAAAAAAAAAAAATAGTAATACTCTGTGATATTACGTCCACCGCTCTTAAACCCAACACCGGAGCGACAACGTTTCCGCTCTAACGTGAGAAATAATTCAACGAGAACGCATAACTATTGAAAAATGACCTATTTCAATAATTTCCACCTTTAGGGTGAAACCTATCGATTAACCTAATGATAAATGTACACACGCCGTCAATAAATTCGATCCAGATAAATATAAAATAAAAATATCAAACGCATTATTCATGATGTTCGCATTCGCAGTTGATTATCAGTGTTGAAATCTAGATTAACAATGAATTATCTTTTATATTATCCAGATAATCAACAAAATTGGTAATCTGATGAATTATCTCAGATGAAAAATTGTGTAACCTAACTTAATCCATCGGGGTAAATAAATGCTAGTTCTATTTTTTTATTTCGAAAAAATTAATAAAACAAAATTAAAATGTAAAGTAATAATAATTTTCCGTGTTGCTTATTCACGTAATTTAGAATTCTACATGGCCTGATACGAGTTCTATGATCACAATGTGACGTTGTGTAAATCATAGTCCACAATTCGTAATAATTAAGCCCATACACACACACACACACACACACACACACACACACACACACACACATACACACGTGTACAAAAATATTCTGATTGGTCTTTGTCGGCTCAATTATAAGTATAGTTAACACCAATTTCCAAAATAGTATTGTTATATATTTATATAAATGTTACTGCATATATTAATCAGTGTTTCTTTCAGGCATATCTCCGAGGGGGNGGGGGGGGGGGGGGGAGGAGAAAGGTCTGCTCTCTGATTATATTAATGTTGTATATTATAAATTTGTATTGATAAAAGTATTGTTAACATAAAAAAAAGACTGTTTATCAGTTTTTTAATCCGAATAAATAATGATATATACTTTATCTGTATCTGGATAAACTGTATTCGATTATCGTTCATCTTCACCTAGATAAATATTTAGTTATCTTTGTGCACCACTGTTGATTATACTTATATCCGAATCTTGAAAACCCGCGTTCGTATGTCACTATATCGAACCAATATTACTTTCAAAACGTATATGGCCGCAATAAAAGTTTGACATTTCTTCAACCTTTCCTATACTGTGGCCATTATATAATATTTGTCGACACAAATGTTCACGACGCTACATTGTGTTTCACCTGTAGTCGATTGGTTATAGCTTGTCATCGTTGAGTACAAAATTTAAAAAACAATTTATGAGTACATCGATATTTTTCTCCGTCTCCGTCCCTCATTGAGTAGTTTACATGTCCCGCATCCGTTATCATCTACTACCCATCACGCCTTCCTATTATCTCTCCTAATAACTTCTATAGCCATTTTTCCTTCTCCCTATTCTTAAACCGTTTATCTTCTAGTTTAATTCATCTCCTCTTTTAATACTATTTTTTTGTTGCGTATGACACGGTATTGGTGTACAAAAGATAAATAAAATATAACAAACGGAAATAATAGCAAAAGTAATAATAATAATAATACACACATGGATTAATACAAAGAAACAAATAAACTACAATAATAGCGATAACAGTTATACGTACACAGTGCTATAAGCGGATGGTAAGATTACGCGGCCAATCTAGCGATTCCCAATCGCCCTTGATTAGACATGCTGTTTCTCCACTTAACATTGTTTTCGGGCATTCCTCTACAATATGCCTAATAGTTTGAACCTGACCACGCTTGTAGAGAGGAGAGTCCACGATTCCCCATATATGCGTTAAATAATTGCACCTATCCTGTACGGTTCTTATACGGTTAAGAGAAGCCCGTATGACACGTGGATATTCAAAACCTGGAACTGATTGGGTTGGATCACTCGTGATTATTAAGTATCATTCCATCTCTCCATTGAGTATTCAATGGGTCTTCTGTTGTGTTAGTACTATTTTTTAACATCCATATAGGATGTCTAGATTTCAATCTTTCAACATACTATACGATCCAAGAATATTTTTCTCGTTTTATCTGTTAAACCTACTAATACCTAATCTATATGGCTATTTCTTATCCGACTCGATCGCATCAAACATATCCTTAACAACATTATCATTCTTATTTCCAGAACAATTATTTTACGTTAATTTCCTTAATTCAACGTTCAACAGTCAGACCAGTACATTGTCACTTGCTTCGCAACAATTTCATACACATTTTTCACGCCTTTTAATCACACAACATTATAGCTGTCGCTTTTTTCCACTTTATTTTTATCAGCCACATTAAATTCTACTTAATGCGTTCTAAAATAAATATAATACCTAAGTATCATTACTTTGAAAATTATATTTTATCTTCATGTAGCCCACCTAGTATTTCGTGATTGTAAATTTACAAAAAAAAAAAAAATTCATAAAATATATTACGGTTCAACAATTAATTACAGCGCATCATAAAAAAAAATCATGTTGGATCGAATTCTCTGCTTTAGATTAATTCGCTCGCGTGCGAACGTAAAACATTTTGATTTATTGCTGTTCTCCTGTTTTTTTTGTTTCGTGTGATATTGTATTAAACTAACGAAATTTCATTGATTATTCTTTTTCGTAAAAGTATGTGTGTTTCCTTTTCTTTATAAGCTCAAAAACATAATATTATTAATATATATATGATAGCCGATAGGTATCCCGAATTAAAATAACCCAATCAGTCCTTGTAATATTAAAAGGTAATATATATTGATATATAAACTGTCACTGAATTAATTTTACTATGACTGTGCTTTTTTTATTTTTTTTTTTTTTTTTTTTTTTTTGTCTCTGTTAACAACTACCAGACTTCATCCAATCAAAAATGACAAAATTCTTTTTTTTGTTGCTTTTGGATCTAGTTGGTAAATTTAAGAAGTAATATACTAATTTTTCAAGTGGTTTTCATAATAATTAGGAAAAAACGTATAGGAAAACTCTGACCAGCATTAACGGCGCCGCGTCATAACCTATTCCATTATATTACATTTGTATGATTTTAGTATTTTACCAGAAATTAAAGTTTTTTGTTAAAAATAATTGTAGAGAGTTGAAATTTTCTCAAAATACTTATATTGGCTGTTTCTAGGTGTGGTACATTTGTCAAAACATAATGTCAATTTTTTGGTTTGTATTTTGTATATATTTTATAAAAGTAAAATTGTTCGGTCGAGCAAAAATGTTTGAAATTTAATACGAGATTCATTATAAGTTGTACTTAGTGGTAGAAATTACCGTATTTTAAAACTTGTTTGACCTGCTCGAAATCGGATTTCATTATCAATAGTTTATCGTTGTATATTGATATAAATTAAATAACTCTATGTATCTTTTATCTTTTCAACTCCTCCCTCCCAACAATTCATGTTGTAATTCGGTTAAAAATAATCGTATAGATCTAAAATTTGCTCATAATACTACACTAATTACTATACTTTTACATTACCTCTTCCTAAATGTTTTACAATTTTCAGAAGATTTGAGTTTTTCTAAACTCGGTACTGTCAAGTTTTACACATTTTTAAATACTTAGTTTAAATGGCAGATGAGAATAAATATAATATTTTGTTAATTTTCGAGCGTTCGCGGTTTATTATCGTGTAGTTTGTACTCATGCAAAACTTAAATTACTTTTACTTCATCATATAAATTACTGCATAATTAACTAGACGAGACAACGTAGTCTAAAATTTAATTTACTGCTCGTTTAGTAATTTGTTACTATGATTGCGTAACGATGTAACAGAAATAACAAACGTCCTGTTTGAGTTATAATTACTAAACTCAATAACGAGAGCCGTCGAGATTTTGGTACGTCGTCGTTCAAAGATACGTTCGATTTTAACGAACCGGTCATACGAAGTGGTGAGAACCCGGGGGCGTTTCTAATAGCTAGAGCTCGGACATAAATACTCTAAAAACGAATAAAAACTTTTGACAAATGCTCTTTAAATGGAATAACAGCTAAACATGGAAAATATAAGTTACACTTTTTCAGTTGTTGTATTTTGTCAACGGCAGCCATTAATAAAGACAAGACAATTTTTGCGAAATTATAAATAGAACGATTGACAATTATTCTTGACGAATAGCCCCCAAACCTGATTAAAATAAATTTTATGAATACACAATACAAATTTAATTTTAAACAACATGCTTTTACGTACTATTTTATTATTCGTGATACACATAAAACTAACTAAAAGACCGAAAAATGCCATATAAAATTTTAACTTTTCACGTATCTGATAATATCACACAAATCGAACTATGCACTTGGAACTACATAATTGGTAGTAAGGACTTTCTTAGATCACCCAAGCAAAATAATGTACTTTTCGTGGAAATCCAGGCCCCGCCAATAATCAACATTTTACTCCGAACTTATATTATTTACGGTACCGAGATATTTTAGCCTCGCGAGTAACAATCTGTTATCATTATTGTTCATGCATAGTAATTCTTATGTTCTAAAAAGCGATGGGTTTCTATAATTTGTTTATATTGTGTGCCTACGTGCGATTTATTTCCGTTTCTCGGCAAACAATTTCTGGGGCAGTCAAAATTAAAAATGGTAGGTATAAACAAATTGCATTTAGCAGCTTTACACGGTGATTCATTAAGCAACCTATTTTGATCATTAAATTATGCATGTATTCAAATTCTGATTTTGGAGTTTTTAAGTATAGTTAAAGCCGATATTTTCAAATACTCAGATTTCCCACAACACCTAAAGTTTATCCTGTGGTGATATCAACTTTTGTTTTTCAAATGAGAACCTAAGTGTTTTAATGCGAATTCAGGTGATTTTTCTGAAAATGTCGACGTATTTGTAATCGAAATCTGAACAAAAAGTTTCCGAGTTATTCTACTTTAAAATACTTAAGATAACACTAAAAAAGTATAAGTTTTGTGGCACCTAGGCGATTGATGTTTTATATAGTGCTGCACTATTCTCCAATCCAAACTTAAAAGTGAAATATCTCGTCAACGGGTTGGCAGAATTCAAACATATCAACAACAACATTTATTTGAACTTGTATTGACAATACTGCATCTATTTATGACATTTTTAATAAACTTTTGAATAACCAAAATAGGTATTGCAAATACTGTTGAAAATCTGAGTATTCGAAAATAATGGCGTTAACTACACTTCAAAATTCCAAATATCAGAATTAAATTATCAAAATAGGTTGTGCATACTCAATTAATCACTCTGGATAGCCGATTAAATTGAAAATATTTCCGAAAACGTTATTTCTGGGAATATTTGTGACGTGTATGCATTATGTATACATGAACGGATGAAACGTTAGGGTATTCGTTTCGCGCGTCTAAAGTTATGTCGCGGCAAAGAAAACTCCTTTTCGCTTGCCGGTAAAAAAAAAAAGAAATCTCTCCCAAATGAGACCGTCACGCGCGAGACTAAGTGGGGGGACACGCGAAGTGAATTTCGAAATCCTGTACCAAATTGGATCGTATACAAGATTATTATATCGGCGAAAGTCTGCACTAGAATATCCATTTACAGAAGAAAATCGGTAACACTAGTATTATTGTGTGTTTATGGATTTATTATAATTTGATAAGAATAAATTTTAATACAAAACTAGTCGATACTGTTTACGGGTGGTCCATTGTTGTAGATGGGTAGTTTGAAAGTTAAGATATACGTTATACATGGCAATTTAGTTTACTTTTCGTTTACAACGATAAAACATTGAAAATGAAGAAACGTTTCAGAGCAGAGTAGTATTAAATGGGTTTCAAGTTAAACTAAAAATCAACAAAAGTCTAAAAACTCAAAAAAAAAACAAAAAGGGAAAAACTGCTGGAAGTGTCGATAAATGTTTTACATAAAGTACCACTGGCAAAATCTTAGTAAAACTAATAGCTTCTTCAGAATCTAAAAGTAAATGCATTTGTATAATCTCTATCTACTGTGTAGAGAAGAGCCCAACCTAATCTTCTCTGCATCGCGATTTTACTTATCCTAACCTAATACCTAACCGGTGGTGATTTTATGGATTTAATCCTCCCCCCTTCCGCCATGAAATGTTTTCCTGCAATCATCTCCGAAATCTAACCCAACCTAATCTGTATTTCTACAGGTACGTGGCCGTGGTGCACCCGCAGATCAACAGAATATGGTGTCGGATGGAAACCACGCTGTCGGCGATCGCCCTGGGTTACGTGGTGTGCCCTGTCATCTGCATACCTAGCTACCTATCGTTCAACTTGTTCTCCAGAGTGGAGGTTCTGGACGCAGCCGGAAACCGGCCGGTAGGGTCGACCCTAGCTGCAGAGAGTAACATTACCCATGGCGGCGTCGTCGTCGGCGGTTCCACGCTCAACGGCGTGGAGCCACTGCGCAACGTAACCCTGTACTACGTGAACGTTAGTGATCTGGCCACGACCACATACTTGGCTGACATTAATTTTTGGGTGTACAGCGTGGTGATAAAGATCATACCGTGCGTAGCGCTTACGGTACTCAGTCTGCGTCTGATATGCGCGCTGTTGGAGGCTAAACAACGCAGGGCCAAGTTGACGGGTAGTGGACGAAAGTCGGCCGACAAGGAGCGGCAAACCGACCGAACTACCCGGATGCTATTGGCGGTGCTCATGTTGTTTCTGATTACCGAGTTCCCACAGGGCATACTCGGCTTGCTCACCCTGCTCCTGGGCAAGCGGTTCTTCACGGACTGCTACCAGAACATGGGTGAGGTCATGGACATGCTGGCTCTGGTCAACTCAGCCATCAACTTCATACTATACTGCGTCATGAGCAGACAGTTCCGCAATACGTTCAGCCTGCTCTTTCTGCCGTCTTGGATATCCAAGACCGAGTCACAGGCCATGTCTCACGGTGGCAATCCGACCACCACGCAAGTCACGCAAGTCTAGGGTTGCGCATGCGCATTTACACGCATACATACACGCGTACACACACACATAAATAAATATTTTTGGGTCTTGTATAAGTACTTATATTATTATGACTCTGTTATATTGTATTTATATTATAAAACGATCATACAGGGTTTTAATTTTTGTTCTACATCATGCTGTTTTTCAAAACGAGAGTACTAATTCGTTGTTTTGTTTGTTTTTTTTTTTTTTTTTGTATCATATAATAATCGGTTTGTCTTGCATTATTGGAGCATATATTATACGGTTATTGAAATCCCACAATAGAAGACGAGTTTTAAATATTTGACTAGGTATATACAAGAATATATTTTCCATATTTTTTTTTTCTCTTTATGTATTATTATTTAACTGTAAGTCCCTCAAAAAAAAAAAAAAAAATTCGACTATTAGCTTTATTAATTTGTATAGGTGTAACACTAATCGGTTACAGAGTTAGTTTTTGTTGTACCCATATATACACTAGTTTGGCCTATATACAGAATTCTGTACTTGAACTTTTCATATTGTTGTCTGTAGTGTTCCCAATCAACAAACTAATTCGAAACTTACCTGATTACATTTCCCGAATATCTTCCTAAACAAACCCAATCTAACAATAGCAAGCAAAATCAATAGTTGTAACATTGTGAAAACAAGTTGCTACCACCAATATAAGTATTAAGTTTAATTTTTAATTTAATTAAGTCTCTCTTCTAATGGTATGATTACTCTCTAAGTTTTGTGGCCATCATAACATTTTTATCTATCTTAAACTGCCTTTATACAGTTTTTAAATCCCAGACTTTATAAATCCTCCTACCCCACGTCAATCTACCTTCTCCTTGGTTTTCTTTTAGATATTTTTCTTTGAGATTTCCACTCCATAACTGCCCTAACTGTCTCGTCATTACCTATGGTTGTTATCTGGCTAATCCATTTAATTCTTTGGCCCTATTTGATGTTAATTCTAGCATATCGCACAGCGTTTTATTGTATCTCCTTGTTATTTCCTCAGGTCCACATATACTTTCCTCTAGTTTATTAAATTAATGTCGTAAAAAAAAATGTTTTTAACCATACTTGTATTTTGTCAGGCTAGATAAATTACCTATACAAACAGTATTAAGTCTAATAATAAATGTGAAGAAAATATCTCACTTGTATCACTTGTAAGAACCCACGAACCAAATTAGTGCAGCAGACACTATCCAAATTAATTCGGTATAATTGAATTGACTAGGTTTCATTATACCTATTGAATTTCTCAACCTTAGTTTCGTAATTATATTAGTACAAAGGTTCCATTTCTATAATAATATTTTCGTATATTATCAAAATGATCGTTTTTACATTTTTTTTTTTTTTCATCTGTTTTCAATTCGATAAATTAAGAAACAAAATGAAATTTCATATAGACGATAGTCATATGATGATTAATCTATTAATTAAAATATTTCGTGGGTAGTATTTTGCCGTGTTAAATGAGATGAGGAATATAAAACAAAATATTAACTTT
Organism: Cinara cedri; assembly: GCA_902439185.1. Taxonomy (NCBI): domain Eukaryota; kingdom Metazoa; phylum Arthropoda; class Insecta; order Hemiptera; family Aphididae; genus Cinara; species Cinara cedri. The sequence goes on along the minus strand of CABPRJ010000952.1, from coordinate 830,917 downwards.
AACAAAATAAATCTCGACGTTTATTAACAAAAAAAACTGCAAAGCATACAAATTAAAACGAGTTTCTGGCATAGTAAAGAGTAGAAAAAAACTAGATTACTTATATTTTATAAACGTCCATAAATATATTATAGAATCATATGAAATTCTTATCGTTGATAAGCACAGTCAACTACAGAGTATATATAAAATTAAAACAACATTATACAATTTCAAAATTAACTTAAATTGCCAAATCTCAAAATTATGCATTGTAGATGTTATGCATTTGTGATAACCGCTTTTTGAAAAATATTGTTTCTTGACATAATTTAATATAGGAGCCACTTAAACAATACGTTTTTCGGGAGTCAATTCTGCAGCAAAGGTCGGTGGAGAATAGGCTTGATTTTGGGGTAACCGTCTCAATCGTCATCAGTCGGGTCGCCAATTAATTTGGGACCTGACTTTAATTATACGTAGTGTACTGCCTGTATACAAAAACCACAAGGGTCACAACTCGGATGCAGCCGTCCCACCGGTCACGCCGTATAAAATATTATTGCCGGGTCTGGCCGCTCTTTGAAATCCACTCTCTCGAGACCGCGTTTATTATTATACTTGTTCGTCGCGCGCAAAACACCGTTTAGACGGCTCCGTTTAAAAAACAAAAACGCTTTCCCTTGCTCGACAAACATTGTTTCCTAGCAAGGTTCGTATAATACTGTTATATAATATATTATATTTGTTGATGTCGAGAAAAAAAAAAAAACTGTACAGATATCGGTATAAGATAACAGAATATGTATAATAATATATATATATTTTATTTACACTGTTGATTAAGACGCTTAGGTTTTATAATCCATAATAATATTGCATTATATTGTATGATGTACTATCGACAGCTAATAAAATGTATTATAATATGTAGTTTTTTTTTTATCGCGGTGGACGGCTTTCGACGGCCGTGTGACTCGGCGATTTCAAACAAAATAATATTTCAACCGATCGTGCAGTTAAACCGGGTTGTGTCGGGTTTATATTGGTAGATTTTTCCGGAGAGTACACTAGCCTACTATTCACCGCACTCAATCTGCTCTACTACACACTAGGATAGTATAGCGATATAGTGGAGTGTACTCTACCACGGTGGTATAGTATACTCTACTCTACCATTAATTCACTACACCGATTAATCTATTCAATACCCGTACACTCGCAAATAATCTAACAATGTAAACCCGGCTTAACGCGATCATAATATTTCGATAGATACCGGCCTTCTCCCCGTATAGTTATTGTGAACATAATCAAAATAATTATGTCGAAACAATCACAACGGAAAATCTCTTAAATCAACTTTAACTATACGTATATAATGGGGAATGAGAGTTTTCGTTGATGTTCGCAATATAAGAGGAAACAAAACCGCAATATGGTGAAAATATTATTTTCGTTGGTGGTTTTATAACATAATAAAAATATACGGGGAACGGGGATACCTAAATTTTGTTTTATTTTTTTGTTTTGTTATTGATATCTGCCATCAGGTTTATTTTTCGGATAACCAAAACCAAAGTAATAATTTCATTTTCATCCCTATTTCAGATAACAAAGGGCACGGGAACGGCGAATAAATATGGATTTAAAAAAACAAAAACGAATTTAAAGTGGCGGTTTAGGTATACTCACCGGGATAATTTCTGAAAGCGTACGTCATACGTTTTGACAACTAAAACTACCAGCGAAAATAATGTGTTTCACCTTTCTTGCGTTATTTAATTTTATAATTTTACTTTTATCGTCTCCAGAAAGCCACTCGTTTGAAACATAACATTATGTTTGATGAACTCGTTGCATATGAGTCGACGACAAACTGTCCGAAGCTGTGAGCCTAAATCGTATCTTACTCGTGTGTGCATAATAAAAAATAATATTACTGTTAAACATTAAGTTACGAAAATTGTAAACTTTTTTTTTGTTTTTGGGCTATGTGAAATAATAATAATATTCATACATAAATAATAACATTATTATTAATTATTATATATATTATTAGTTTGAAATAATTATATTTTGGTGTATGAGATCTTATATCTCGTCAATATACAGCTATCAGAAAAACGATAAGGGGCCGAGCACAACGTGTCACTGTTGTCAATCATCACACACCAAAATGCCATAATTTCGTATTTTGGTTCTTGTGCGTTATAGTGACTTCGACACGGGACATTATTACTTCACAAAAGAAACTCGCCATCCGAGAAGGCATCATCCGGTGATCCCTTCTTTTTTTCCATCATCTGACGTGGTTTTTCAACAACAAAATGTTTTCGGTTTTCACAATTCACTTATTAGGACGTCAACTTAGTTCTCGGTTACTGCGGGCTGCTGTATAATAACTACGATTCCCTTCCCATTTTTCTGAAAACTGTATATTATAGTTATCCATTATCAAGTCTCACGTTTTATAATAATATTTTAATATCGATAAGCGAATTTTTTGTTATCATCTATTTGTTTTATTATTTTATAACCAAACATTTCGTAGCACGGTTTACCTGTCTCTCCGTGGGGATAAAAACGTTACTCGTAATGTACCAGATAATTGTGATGATCCCCATGTGTTTAAGCAAATCATAGTCACTCACGAGTTAAATATCTGTAAATATAAAAAAAAAGTTTAAAAAAAATGTCATTACAATTTGTGTGCGATTGTAAATAATAAACGATACATTTGTGCGCTTTTAATTTATTTTTCATTCATAAAGTTCTCATCATTCCCCGCAAAGTAACTTTTACCTCTATTATGTACTATATAATATTGGTACCATAAAACACACTGTCAACGGTGAAAAATGTGTTGTTTTTTTTTATACTGTGTAAAAAACCAAATTATAACGGTTCGAATATTGAGCAAAACTTTTCGTATTTGTTTTTACAACTATGGTTGTTTTTTTATGATAAAAGACGATAAACAAAGGACTGTTAAAAGTACCCCACAAATCACGTATTGCCGTTTGTATGTGATTTAAAATGGTTGGTAAAAAAAAAAAATATGTAATTTATTTATTCTAATCCATATTTACTATATTGAAATAATTGTATTGTGTCATAAACTGCAGAATGATTGGTTTGAGCACGCTCTCCACATTTCTATGCCTAAAATATATTTCAGAAAAGTTAGTTAAACAATTATGAGTACAAAAAAAAAAAATGGCGTTCTTAAAAGTTTATTCCTGAATATTTGTATTAAACACTTGAAGTATTGGAAAATATAGTCTTTATTAGACTTTTTGTGTTTATTCTCCCAAACAAGACTTAAACTTAAGTTCTACAAGAGAAATTTACTATATTATGTATTTCGGTATGTCGGGCGGTAAACTGAAATATTGAACAGAGAACGAGAATAGTCAGATGGATGAATAGTGTGGGTGTGGAAAGAGAGGAAGAGGAAGAGCGAAAGATAGATGGTTCGATGCGATTGAAAATGATACAAAGACGGTGGGTGTATGCAATAAAGATATGGGAGATCGGGTCGAGTAGAATTTAAAGATGTGGGCGGTTAACCTTCCCAATAGTTGGGATGAAGGCGTAAGAGAATAAAAATATAGTCTTCATTAGGTACATATATTAACGTGCGTTATTCAAATATAACAAAATTTGAATAAATCCGATAGTTGCGCCAAAATCATGGAACGAACACGCTTAAAACATATCACTCGTCTGCATTGATGTATAGGTACGTGTAGTAAGACCGTAACGATAGAAAAACGCACGCAGTCGTTCACGTTCTATGAGATGTACTCTATAACAGAAAACAACAAATTTGAAACGTTCCGAGAGTTCGGCTGGAGACGGTTACTCCTGTACTCGGCCGAGGAGATTATTTACAAGCGTTATTATCATTGGCGACAATCGATGAACAGGCGAATAACAATTTATTAGCCCAATAGTGCTATCTGCTCCGGAGAATATAATATACGCGTTATCGGAATACCGTTAAAATGTCGAATTTCCGGTAAGGTAACATTTTGACTGTTTCGAGAATATCGCGGTTCGGAATGTTTTTACGGCGTGGAGGACAACCAACAAAAATATTACAATAATGCAGGGCGTTTAATTACTTTTTTTTTTTGTACATTTATTGTTATTAACGCTTTTAGTCGGCGGGTCTTGTGAAACGGAATACATATATATTTATATATACGTGCATTTTTTTTTTTCAAACTGACGTTTTTACCCGGAAAATATTTTGATTTTATTTTTTTTTTTTTAATTGGCGTTTTCAGAATAATAATATAATGTTGTGTATTAATGTTATAATAATGATATCCGGTCTCCTGGACGTCGAAGAAATTTGTTTTGCCTACCGCCGACGCCGTGCCGTATTACGTTTGAACGACGTGGTTTATAAGCTCGTCTAGATAAAAGAGGAGGAAATCCGGTCATAACCTCTTTCTACCTACCATGATACATTTTCAATACGCCATGAAAATTTTTACAGGATATATAATATTTTATATATACACTATAGATATGCATAAGTGCATATGAACGTATAATGTTACGTTCTTCAATTTTGATGAAAATTTTAAATGTTTGTTTTAGTTGTTGGCGATAAAATCATTCGCGGTACGCGTGGGCTCCTATAGTAATAAATGCAGGTAAGTTCCCGAATGAAATTCCATAAGTTCTCCACAAGAAAATCCTAGCCACGCGCCCGTGATGGTTTACCGTAATATTTTAAAGTGATCGGGTTCGAGTGTAAACACCATTTATACCAGGTCAATTTAAAATAGCGAATTCCCGTGTGTAAAAACAACCGGCGGTTAATGTCACTTGTTTGTGAACACACACACACACACAAGCGCGTATGTATTTAAAAATTAAATTTACCAAAACAAAATATACGAACATCATTTCTCGCTTGAGCGTATTTTCACTTAACGCACAACTCGTTTGTGTAAAATAGTACAGTCAATTTGTTTAAAAATTAAAATCCGAATGTATATAGATGCGCATTTTTTTTATTTTCTAACCGCCTACCTTTGTAGATCTTTTTTAAAATATTGGTGCACGTGATATTATTATAATTTATAATAGACGTAAGGAAAGTAACGTCTTAGAACTAACTAATAACGTTTTGGACACTAAGTAAAACAAATTGTTTTCACGGTTGTTCCAACAATGAATTTGCTATCGAAAAAATCGTTTTTTGAACGAGTGCATGGATCTTACCAACGCCTTCTTCATAACATCGAAAAATCGCAAACCACTAATTTTTTATATTTTTAACGTTTTAATAACGGGTATCATTCCATCGATCATTAACAGGTTGTTTTTAATCGTCAAGAGGTTTTTTTGATTTTTTTTTTTTTTACGAACTACCTACTGTAAAATTAGTTCAGTGCGTGTTTAAAATACGTAGAAAATGACACGAAATGTTATTTATTTTTTTTATTTTTACAAGTAGTATATAGATGATATTTTATCTGCGCGGTGATATGTTGTAAATAACGGATAGTCAGCTGTGCGGCTGTAACTCAATTTGATAACAGTCGGAAAATTCATCCATTATCATCACCCTCGTGATAATTCGGTTATTCGTACGGACAGTCCTCGACTTTCGTGAGTATAAGCGAGTGTACGCCTCGTTGTTCATTTTCGTTTTGTACTTTTCACGGTACGGCTATCCCACAAACACACACGTGTGTTATATAACCCCCTCCGTATCATCTTTAGAAAGCTTAATACGATTTGTGCGGGTCGATGACACAGCATTATAGTCACCGGGGAAATGAGGTGTCCACCCACTCGAATACACGCGTCAGGTATATCTAACTATTCAGAAAGGTCGAAAATCTAAAAGTCGCAAAACTTCTCAATCGGTCCCGCGCGTGCACGGGGGTCCAATATATTAAAAAAATACAAAAATACCGATTACTTACGGCGATAACCGGTCGATTCATACGTAAACACACCTTTCGATTTATATGCGGAAGGAAATTGCTGACTCGCAGTATTCACAAAAATTCCGAACGATGATTCTCCGTGGTCGTCGTTCCGTTCTTGTTTAGTACTTAATGTAAAAAGGTCACAAAAAGGCTATTATCTCCTTTCTGCTCGCGTATACAAGCCGATTCAAGTTCGGTCCTTGTATTATTTGTTCACTCGCTCGTCATATAGAGACAATAATATTATGTACCCGCAATATAGATCTCTCTAAATCCTATTGGTTATGTCTAACGGATGTCCAGTGTTCTCTAGCCGCCGTATTTACTAAAAATCATTGTATTACGTCCATGTAAGGCCATTATTTTTTATTATAGGATCTTCATTGCAGATTGAACGCAATGTCCAATGGAAATTATATTGAGCTTTGTAGCTAATGTAGTGTATTTAATAAAAAAATAATACCCCGTCCACCGCATGATTAAAACTAAACGTTCTAAAAACTTGCTCTCCTTTCGGCTTGTTGACCGCCTCCGGCATTCCCGTGACTTTATTTCTTTCTCCTCGATATAATTTTTGGTTCCGCTGACTATCCTATCTTATTCTTTCCTTCGTTAAATACGAAAATTCCTTTGTGTTGTACCCGATTTAAATCACGATTCCGCATAATATATAATACTATGTACACCGTAATTCATAAAAAAAAACATCCAATAAACCGAAATGAAACACATCTAACCCGATAATAATATATTATAGTACACAAGGTAATTATTTTACCACGGTCCATTACTATTTACCATATTTTCTCGATTATTTATTACCTCTTATTAATTCTGTTCCTTAAACATGTGGAATATACGTCTCCAGTCTAACTGCTTTGTAACTCTTCAACATTGAATTCAATATAAGTGTTGCGTACATTAACATTTTTTCGAGTTTGTGCTGAAAAGGGGAAGGGGCTGCCGTTTGAAGTCAAAAGTCAATATTTATTTAATGCATATAACGCGAGTAAAGGTTCAGCAAATTGAAAATCAAATTTACTCAAAGTCCTCCTAGCGAATCGCTGGACCGCGATAAAAGTATCACCCTGTACACAATACAATAATATATACAACTATAAACTGATAATACGGGTGTAAATTTTGACCTCGTAAAATCGTTTACGAGGGAATCTTTTTTTTTTTTGCTTTCGGTAAACTAAAAAAATAAATAAATTACATTTACGATAGATCGTATACCCACACGCGTATGAAACTAATGTTTCCACGTCTCGGGAATTAAGTACGTTCGCGATTAAACACACTAGATTTGAATGTAGCCCGTTCGTAGTATTAAAATTTGTTGCCGTTTTGACAGGGAAACTCGTTTAATGTGCGTATTTTCTATAATAATATATTATAATACAACACCCTCAGTATAAACGAAAAAATGACGGTTTGCGGATTAAAAAAATAAAAACTCCGTCCATATTATTCACGATGACGTGTATTGTATATAAGCGGTGAACAGACGTTTCTAAACTGTTTAAATAACCGTATGACGGGGGGAGATGACGAAATTGAATAATTCACTTTGAAAATTCGTGTCTACCAATAAATATATATTAAATGATGATTTAATCGTACTATCGCATTATTTTCAGCTCGAATGTTTTCCTCAAAACGAAAAAATATCTCGACGGACTTTTATTTCATTATAATATTGTATAGAAAGATTCTTTTATTACGAACCTGTGATTTTTTCGGAGGATTTTAATTAATATATTTTACTAGTGTTTTTTTTATTTTTTTTTTTTTTTTTTAACTAATATATGGAATCGTTTAAACATTGTTTTAATGCTATTATTATATGTTTAACCCTATACTCCTTAAGGAGCGACCAGTCCAAAGGAGCATTATAAAAAACACGTGTAGTCAACCAATTTTAATTAATGTTGACAACTTTGTTGCCAACTATGTGAGAAAACATGCGCGTCCAGACTGAAACAACATTTTTTGTCAATCGTTTAATTTTTTCAAAAATGTCGAACGTGATGTTCTCTGTTTTTTTTTTCTATTTCAGATTTCTCTATATTCATAATACTTGAAATTTCCGAACATGTATCATTTCTTTAATATTTATTTTTGTAACCATAATCATTTGTGTCCCATAATACTCGTCTGCCTTGGTATAAACCAATTCAGGCACACACTGTTTCTTTGGACTATTCCATGGTGGAAAATAAAACTTAAATGTATTAATATTACTTATAAAAAAAAAAAAATTAATATTATTAAAAAACTGAAATTATTATTTAAATATTTGAAATAATATAAGAGAAGGAATAGAACTGTCGTAATCATACCGTCGCGGTCGAACTGAATTATATGTTTATCGATGAAATCGCGTTGATATAGACGTGTTTTAACATTTATAAACATTATCGCTTTTTTTTCCCCCACTTTGGTTGGAAAACTAAAATGTTTTGGCAACAATATCGACGACAGAACTTTTGGCAACAAATTAAAGAAACATTTCTTAGTTTTGTTGTCAACATTATGGACAATACGTGCTGTCCGTAATGTTGCTTTGGTCTGGACGTGCCTTTAAAAAATATGTATATGAGTACACATTTTGAATTTTAAAATAGCAACCTTCTTTTAATCTTTTTTTTAAAAAAATATTAGAATAAAGAATCTTTTTATAAAAATGCATTCCTACATGCCTAGCGTCGGGTAAAATGCAAGCAAAACAACTAGATGATTGGAGGGAATTTTTTTAAAAACGTCAAATTTATCACTCATACAAATATTAAAACAAAAATGAATCAACTTTTTTTTTTACCACAAACAGTCACTCACAGAGTTTTTTTTTAATCGATATCTTATACCGATGATTTTATATACTCTTGTGTTGAGAATTTATATAAAATTCTAACAATTACCCAAAGATAGTAACTATACTTTCGTCTTTTATATTGATGCATAAAAATAACAAACGAGTACAGGAAATATTGTATTGCAACAGATTTGATTAATTCTAACAAGTTCCAAAATGAAATTTGATTTTGCATAGTGTATAAGATTTTTTTTTTTAGTTCTCTAGCAATAAATAACAATACTGTATAAAAATGATTTACTTTGTACTTATTAAAATGTTTCTCATTTCAAAGTTTTGACTTTTTAAGGTAACAATATTAATAAATTATAATTTAAATTGTGTACGTTATTATCCCATCATCATCCTTGTATTATTTATTATTTACACCAAACATGTGTTATGCCTGCCTACTTTTTATTAAATTAAAATAATAATTCAACTAATAATCTTTATAATTTTTTTAAAACAAATAAGAAACTTATGATAATAAAAGGAAGGTAAATATATGTATGTATTCTTGTAGGTGATATACCGCTTAATCCGCCGTAATACTAATATCAGACTTACTGTTTATGTGTTAAAACGCCATGTCTTGTGTAAATCCAGCGACTGCGAAATTGCGGCCATTGCAAACGAACTAGGTATATCGGACGTTTTTCGTCAGCTGCGCGATTTAGCAAAAGTTTTTGGTGCCATCCTAGAGTATATTCATAAAATAAAAGGGAAGGTACTTTAGATTTTAGGTAATTTCTCGATAAACTCAGGATTTTTCTGAAAAAATACGAAAAACCGGAAAAAACGGAGGACGACGGGAAAATGTACGAAATGTAAGTATTAAGTGGTTGAAAAAAATATTACAGCCATCTTTTTCTTGTGAACAACTTTTATATCAGCAATTTTGATCCGATTTACATTGATAGCACTTTTTCTAAAAGAAAATCTGTCTGGGGAGGTGCTTTAAAGAGGTCTTTTTTTATTTTCTCACTTTGAAAATTGTAGGGAATTGTAGGGAAAACGGGAAAATTTATACAATATTGAATAAGTATTTTTAAAGAAATTTTACCATAATATGACATATATATTGTTGACAAACCAACACTATCAACCTACTTTGCTTAGAATCATTTTTTCCGTTAACAATGGTTAATCGTTGCTTACAGATAAATTACCTATAACAGTGGCTGCACTCGTCCTCATTATCCTAAGACAATTTTTTTTTTCTCTATATTGTAAAGTAAAAATAATTTAATAAACACTAATTTTACTTCGTGATGAATACTTGCACCTCCCCAGAAATGTGTTAACGCCTCCCACGCCTCCCCTCTCATTTAGGAAATACTGGAATAGTATTTAAGTGTTATACTTAAACAGAATTATAATATTGTTGTATACTATTCATGTATTTCAATAAATTTACGAAAATTCTAACTTAATGAAACCACAATGTACCAACGTATGCTCTCACGCCTCTTCGTACGCTACCACTCACATTTTAAACCAAAGAAAAACGTATAATTCGTTTACAATGGCCGCAATTTCGCTGCCGTCGGATTTATATCTGAGTATGCATTATAACACAATTTAAAATTTAGACACCTAATAACCTTCACATCCAGTTGATAAACTGATATTCTGGTAATTTATATAGAGATAATCGCATGGATTCGAGTGACTTGCTGTATAATATCTACACTTGTATTAAACGCGCGTTTACATAATATTATTAACATTCTATCATCCTGGACGAACACGACGAACGATCTAACGAGTACCCGGGAAGATCTATAAAATTCGGTTTCCTAGTCCTCTATCAAAAGGACCGGCACTTTTTGTAATAATATCGTCGTAGTCGAAGTCGTCTCTCGTGGTTCATCGACCACGCAGAGTTAATAATCCATTAATACGGTACAGATCGCCCAGTGTATCAGACCCTTCGCTCGTCTTTTTATTTTATGTTCATGAAGGTATATTATATCATCCGTGTCTGTCACCAAACTGAACAAACACGTATCGCGTATATTAGTATTCTTATTTCATATAATCAGTTGACATGATTAAACGGCATTATTCATCGATTTAAGTGTATTTACATAATGAATAAACGATAAAACGAAACACAGTTGAATATAGAGTTGTGTCAAGCTACAGTAAAGATTAGACTTATTGGAAAATGGAGATTTTTACGGCGGACCCTCGGTTTCCGCACTTAGTTATGGGACCCCTAGTCTCAAGACCTTATTGTATATTTTAGTTTGTTTGGTAGCCTTTTAACTCAGTACCCGAAAATAGAAAATAACCCTATCCAAAGTGTCAAAGATATAATATTATAGGGATTTTAGTATGAAATTTCCATTTCAGACCTTTCTAAAATAGATATTCTTTACAGGTTTTAAACTGGTGTATAGATAATACAACTTTAGAGGGTAAGAATATTGATTCCATATTGTTTTTCACAATATTTTGCTCCTTAAAATTTTAATAGAAAATACCGATTCAAGGAGTTAATTTCGGTCAACATTATTGGTTAATTTTCTGAAATTTACGATCAAAATTTTCGGATTTTTCGGAATTTACGATCAAAATTATCAGTCAATATTCAAAATGTTCAGTCAAAAATGTCTATCAATTGTTAATCAAAATTAGCTTTTATACACAGTACAAAAGTGCATATTATTAATAATATTATAATAAATATAATATTGTACATGTATACCGGCCAAAAAATACTGAAATATAAAATTTTTAATATTTATTATAGGGATCGATGTGTGCAACTGTACAACATACCATGCAACGATAAATGTAAAGAATCGACGTGTATACGGACTAAAAGAAACCGAGAAAAAAAGCCTCCCTACAAATAAAACAAATTAATTAAATTCTGTTCGCTTAGATATAACAAATATTATTTGAGAAACTATGTTACGCATGACATAATGGGACAGTGACATTTTCGCGGGGAGGGGAGAGAAGATTCATTAAATGGACCTCGGTAAAAATGAAGGAAACGAAAATTCTGCACTAGTGATATATGTCTATTCGTACTTATTTACAGGGTGATCCTGTTATCGCTCCACTTGGTGGCGGTTCTAGAGGAGAAAGCATTACGTGGATCCTCCTTGGCCTGTGTTTATATGTACATCGCATACACATAAGTATATATACACCATATAATGCGTATTGCATAGTCACTCTAGTAAGCTATTCGACCCACATTGGATTCATACCATATGATCATTTTTTTAGAGATGCCTTAGTAGTGCAAGGGGAATATGGGAGTCGAAGCCCACACGTTTTAGATTGAGTTGAGTTACGCAAATTTTTTTTTTTTAAGTCACATAGTTTCTCTTTCTTTATTTGTTTAAATTCGAGCACTTATTATTATAGCATGACGATATATCTGCAACCTATCTACATCGTTTAAATGTTTAGAAAAATAATTTCTGTTTGGTTCTAAATTTAAAAAATGTTTGTTTCTTTATTTGAAAACCAACAGTCGATATTGCGTTCGTTCGTCGTAAATAATACAGGTACCATATTACGTACATTATACGTAATAAACGATTTCATACTATGTCTATGAGAATACCAAATTCAAATTCGATTCAATTCCAAATTTTAAATCTTCGTTTATAATCGGTGGTCAATGATAAAAGAAAAAAAAATCACGCTGTACTACTGTAGTCTCGTATACACCTTGTGGTAATCAATCTATCATGAGATACTCATTATCTCGGAAAGTATTAAATTTTTTCTACGTTAATTGTTTTATAGACAATTTTAGAAACAAGCCGCTCTGCAATTTTACATTTATGTTATTTTTTTGTCCCCCTTATTTTTGAGGGTCAAAGTATTATCTATTTTTGAATTTTTAAATGGGAACCTACACTAAACATTCTGTAAATAGATGGAGTAATAGTTAAAATAAATTTTGGTGTTTAAATTTTTAATTTCCGTCAGTCCGTTGACGAGATTTTCCACTTTTAAGGTTGAGTTGGGGGAGAGTTATGATACATTCTTAAAACGCCGCGCGCTGTGCCGCCACACAAATGATGCTCCACTACTTTCCCCCCCCCACCGGCCCAAACTTAAAAGTGAAATATATCGTCAACGGATTGACGAAAACTAAAAATTTAACTACCACTATTTATGGTATTCTTAATATAGGTTGCCATTTGAAAATCAATAAAAGGTAGTCGTTTGATTACCAAAAATTAGGGTGACAAAAAAAAATGTAAATGTTAAATTTTAGAACAACTTGTTTCTTAGATGTTCTTTAAAACAGATTCCGAAAAAAGTTATAACTTACCGAGATAACGAGTGTCTTACGATAAATTGATCACCCCGTATACATATACAGGTACATAAAATTATACTACGGTATTCTATGCGACTAGGTATTCATTTTATATACTTTCACCGAAAATTCAACATATATTATTGTCATTGTAATATACATATATACCGAAAGGACTACGAATGTACGGTATATACATCGTTTACTGCTTGACATCTCGGAATTCGAGACACGCATTCGCGTTATTAGAGACCACGATTGCGCGGTGAAATGAACTGCCACGAGTTGTCGGTCGGTTTTCAGTTGTTGTTTCGGTTTTTTTTTTCTAATATTATTTTTCTCCTCTAGGTCTGATAAAAAGCCAAGAGGAAGAACCATGGAAAATGTTATTTTAACGGAATTAAAGACGACCTTGAGAAAATAGGAAATATTTTTAGTATAAAAATAGTGTATCGCAGACACTAGAAACAGATATGGAAGAAAATTGTGTTGACAGCTAAGGTTCTTGAACAGCTGTTAAACTAGAGAAGAAGAAGATATTAAAAAAAAAAATAGATGAGAAGTTTGGATGGGTAGGATACATAAAGTTTCAAAATTGATAAATAATTTTTTCTTTCTCAAAGTTATTGTACACTGTATATCTGTGGATATTTCAACTATATATTATACCATTGTCATACAACGAAATATTTCTGTCGTCTAGCAAGTAGCTTTTTTTAATAAATTAATAAAAATCAAATATTTTTGGCTTTGTATAATTGCTCGAAAAGTTGAAACAGGATTTCACATAAATTATTCTTATGGTGGTATAGAAAAATATCAGAAATCCTAGTGCTCATTTTATTTTATAAGATATGGGGTGTAGGAGTAATGTGGTGGAACTCTTAATTTACAATTTCGCTCAGTAAAAATAACTTAAAATATCTTATGATTACACATTTATCTATTATTATGATAAATTCTGAAAAAAAAAAATTGTTGAAAAAAACCAATAAAACAAAAAGCAAAGTTTATTAATTTATTATTTTACAATTTATTGTTATTATTTTTGTATTCGTATATATTATATAATTTGAAGAAACTTTTTGTCGTTGAACTCTTTGCATCTTCACCAAGAAAAAAATCGGTATTTTTCATACATATATTTCAGTTATCTATACAATACAATTTAAGCAACGGCATGTTAACGATACATTGAATTATGTAGTGAATATTTTTATTTCGTTATTCTGTTTAATAAATTTCAACGCATCTGTTTAACTTATCTTCGTTCCGTGTTTAGACGAATTTTACATATTATAGGAACACGGCCAAAGTTTAATCAACCGTGCGTAAAGGTATTTATAAAAATAAAAAGAATCACGATTATATTACTCGTGTTCTAAATGCACCTATATCTACACACCTATACTTCACACGTAGGTGCAGCTACTTCTATAGGTGAGAAATTAGAAAGGTACTAGAGGGGAAATTTAATGTACATCTGTAAGCAACGATAAACGATTCTGAGTGGAGTTCAGTTGATATTGTTACTTTGTCAACAATATACATGCTATATTATAGTAAAATATTTGAATAGGTATTTTTTTTTTATAATAATTGTTTAATTATTGTATCTATTTTCCCGTTTTTTCCATTTGGGAAAACTCCTGGGAAAGCCGAAAAATGACCTCTCTAAAGTACCTCTCCAGTCAGATATCCTTTTAGAAAAAGTGCTATCATTGTAAAACGGAGAAAAATTCCTGGTAGAAAAGTTGTCCACAAATTAAATAAAAATATTAATCATTGTAAAACCATAAGATTCTTCACTCCTCTCAGAATCTAAAATTGGATTTATTTTAAGTATTAATATTTTAATATTTTCAACATGAATTCCACTAAATAATTGTTACGGGTGGATAATGTTTTTCTATCTTTGTACACCCCTATAGTCACTTTTCCGAGGGGAAGTAATATTTTTTATATTTTCTACATTAGGATCGAGAATATGCTATTTTGGGGATTTCAACTTTCAGCCCAAAGAAATATCACAAAGAATATTTCTTTAAGTAATAATAGGTAGGAGGAGAGGAAGGAATTTGACTTAAGTGACTCGAGTAAACTATTTCTGTTTTCATTTACTTCAAAACATAGATTACATATATATTTTATTTAAATGAATAATTATTAAACTTAAAACTGTTATTTATTTTTTTTAGCCGTTTGTTTAGAATTTGTTTTTTATTTACAACACCGATATTTACTTAACATTAATCATTAAACCAAACTTTTAAATTAAATTTACATAATAACCAAAACAAAACTTCTTTTCGCTAAAATAAAAAAAAGTTACACTAGTTTAGCAAAATTAACTGATAATCTAAAAAAATATAATAATAAACAATACAGGATACCTACCGATAGAATATTAAATGAAAGATATATACGTTTTACTCGAGTCGTCTCGTTACCCCAACACAAGCTTTTAGTATTGTGTTGAAATTTAAAAGTATTAATAACGTAATTTCATTAGTTTAATGGTGACAAGTAGAGCTATAAGTTACATAATTTATTTAAAACGTGATTTCTTCAAAATTACATTACAATTAACTTTGCATCCTTACTGAAGCGAACATTGTTGTTAAAGTTTGACTTATACAACCAAACATAACTTTTTATATTTGACCACTAATTAAGATTTATAATGAACCTCGCGTTTAATTGTCAAACACTTCTGCTCAGCTAAAACAATTGTATCCACACGTATAATCAAAGAAAAACTAAAAACACTCAAAAATGTTAATATATGCCTATTAAAAACCGACAAATTTCAAACCGACTGTTTTGAAAATTTTACCACGTCTAGAAAAGCAAATATAAGTATTCTAATAAAATTTCAATTAGTTATGATTATTTTTAGACTAGTTCAACGATTAAAAAAAAAAAAATCAAAAATAATAAGTCCGTTAATCCGTAAATTTCTTCGACTTTCCTACCTTTATTCCTGGTTTTTATTTGGTTTCCTATTATTAAGAAAACTACACGGAAAATGAATGAAAACAACCTTACACGTGAGCTGGAAAAAAATTCTCTTTCAGAAAGAATGTTATACCTCAATGTCAGTGCAAGATTTCTGGTGAAAAAACAAAATCAATAATAATACAACTTTTACCGTCGCAGATTTTTCCGTTTGTCCCAATTATTTTGAAAACTGCTTAGAAAATCAAAAAATTAACTACCTCAATAAGCCAACTAAATACAAAATTCTATAATAAAGGTACCTTGTCGTTTTTTGGTTGGAAAACAATTTATTCTAAGAAAAATCGATGACAGACACACGAAAATGTTTTTTTTTTTTAAAAAGTATGTATCATAACATAATAATATATAATATAATATAATAATACGTATCATAGTAATCCAATACATTCCTCGCTGTACTCAAAATCTAAAAATAAATATACTATGCGAATTATTTTAATAATACTCTTCTCCGCAATCCAATCCAGAAACGGTCCCAAGCGTTAAACCGACATATAAGATAGTACTTTTTGTAAACTGCCGATAACCGCCCAAAAAATAAAACTGTAATACCCCGAACCGCATTTCATTTCCGATTTATATAAATATACATGTATACCAGCTGTAGCAGCAGTATTACCTATATGTCGAAGCGGTTGAATTATTTTTATTGCCCGAATTACTGTTCTCCAAAAAAAAAAATGCACTTAATATATACCGGCGCAAAACTGTAATATCGAATCGGATCCCTATTCGTATAGAGCGTTAAAAATCTCATCAAATGTTATGAACACGCGAAATTATACGGTATGATTACCTTAAAAAATAAATCGCCCGGCGTTTTTTTTTTTTTTATAGGGAACCGGGCGATAAAATACATTTTCGAGAAATCGTTAACCGCGCCGTAATTCTCAAAAGTCTGAAAAACGCTCAAATGCATTTTACCCGCGTATAATGGAATACTCGAGATTTCAATGTTATATATATATATTGACATGGTTTATTCGAGAACAACGATTACGTCAAATAGTGCGGTAAAACTAATTTCTTTATTATTATTTACTTATCACAAATAAAACGAGAATAATATTTTGATTGATTCATCTCGAAAAAAGCAAATGTCTTTAGAGTGTACGATTTTCGGATATTTACTTCCCGGTTCCTACTAATCACACGTTAAAGTGCGTTATTATAATACTTTTCTGATTGATAAATCCAGAGGTCCATTCCGTGATATATGGGTCACATAATGAGAAAGAACCAAATATATAGATTACTGCAGCTTATACTCCAAGAGAAAATAGAAGTGAAATTAAGCGTTTGTAGACGAAGGATATCATGGTTGAAAAAACTCCATGAAAGATTTGGCGAAACATTAAGTGAATTATACATTATTCGAGAAAAAAAAATATTTAATATGATTTTCGATCTCTGAAACGGGTAGGAACTCCGTGAAGCAATAAAATATATTTCAATAAATTTCAAAATGAATAGTAATAATTTTTCTAAACGACAGCACTTAGTCGCATCAATAAATTATAGGAGCAAAGTGAAACAAATAGCCAAAGATTACGGACGAGACAAAAGAAGCCATTTCGTTTTCGTGTTTGTGTTTTGTCTCGAACAACACTCTTTGAGGGACAGTACGAAATAAATATAATTTAGACGTCAATCGAAAAATCTGTTCTGCGCCTCGAAAATCACGTTAACTGAAAATTTCAATTCCAGCCTCTACATATATACTGAGAATAGTTTTTTCTTCCAATGACTTATTGTTGCTTTCAATATTAAAAAACTACTCCTTGCTCCACCTTTCTGAGTAAACTTTTTTATTTTTGTCCGTGAAACCTTTTTTCGCCCGCGGGCACACTTAGTTTTCTTTAGATTCGAATGAGTAACTAGGAGAAAAAAAATGAACCAAAACTTTTCCATTGAGTTTTTTTTCATATTTCTCATCGTTTAAAAGTATCCATATTTGTAAAAAAAAAAAAAATGATTTCTTGTATACTTTTTCAGTCGCGTGTCTCAATTGCAATAATAATATATGCTTGAAATAACCAGTATTTCGGAAAAAATAAGTATTTTTAATCTTAATTTTCCCACGATACGGCGCTCCGACATTTGGACATGAATACGTTTTTTGAGCACGTCTTTATAAATATAATTCATCAGTATACAACGACGAAATATATACACATTATTAAGCAGTTGTGATGCGAAGGTCGGTTTATGAGTCTGAAGTTTTACCGTCGAGTGTAATAGGATATAATTAAACAGTAAGTTGAATGAGTTGGCTTGGATATTTTTGCAAAAAACATTATAAAATGCTAGTAAAATGAATTCGATTTATTTTACATTCGAATCATCGGGGAATTTGATCGATAAATCAATAAATAGGTGGATTAAATTGTTGTTTGTTATCTGGCAAAAACAGTAACATATTTTGGATTTTTTCTTAGAAAGAAGGGTGTCCGTACCACAAATATTATTATAGACTTATCATAAGCTTGCGATTTGCATCGCCCCTCTTCCCTTCGGGCAGGACGTATTTCTCATCCAGTAAAATTTAAGAATTTAACCTATCCTTCTAAATATATTAATGCGCCTCATGATGTATGTATGTTCTCGTTACCACTGTTCTTAAAATTCAAACTGTTACTAACAAATTGTTGATATTTTGTTATATTTGAATAATAACTAAATATACATTTTGTATAAATTAGGTATGAGTACTAAGTATAGGTACTCGTATATATGTATGTATATTTAATGTTTATATGTATATAAAAGATAAAAGTATCATTCGAAAATATTGTAAAATAAAAAATAATCAAAAATGAAAAGGCGTTACAAATGCGTAAGAATCAAATACCGCGAGAGACATTTTCAATGAGAAGTTAGAATATTATGACTACTCAACTTGAATTATTGTTGTATAATATTCTGCATAATATATAGTAGCGACTAAAATATTCCCAAGTATTGAATTAAATAAAATTAATTTTTATTTCTGAAACAAAAATTGTATAGGTATAGTAAATTATCTATACCACCTACATTATTGAGTCTTCATAAGATATTCTCCCGTTGGACGTGAGTATGCGACGTGGTAATTTTGATTAATTTACAAAAATGTCAAAAAAAAAAAAAAATGTTTAAGCAAAATGTTCATTTTGGAAGACATTGTTATGATTAAATATCGATCCGATAAATCACTCTTAAATGGCTTAGTGATGAGCCAAATAGAAATCCTACACACAAAAAATGAAAATAATCTTAAAATTGTTTCATGTACTATTTCAAACAAATTACATACATCTGTATTTTAAAATTTAAACCAATCAAAATATTAATAACTATAATTTTCAAAATTATTGAAAAATAAATAAATACATTTTCATTAAAACTGTTTTTTTAATTTCTAAGAAATATGTCATAAATAAAAAATATAAAAAAAATATGTATATAGACCTTTATTTGTTTCCGAGATTAAAAGCAGATTGGTTTTTTGTTTTTTTGTTTCTACTAAAAACTATTTTTCGATGTGTGTTGACATCATTTTAACCAATCCTCAGAACTGATCCGGAATCATTACTCTCATGTTGATAAAAAAAACCCTGAAGTTCATACTACCGACAGTAATAAATAACAACAGACATATTGGCTCACGTTACTGCAAATCAACCTATCTAAAAACGGAGGCACGCCTATTATAAAATGGTACAAAATATTTTGCATTAATTAAACATCGATGGTAATAGATTAAACAACGGAGAATTAACGAAGGAAGTTTAATAGAGTTTAATATGGTTTAACTACTGCAAGAACAACCAGTGAAAAGTTTCGTCAAAGGACAACAGATGCAAATAGTAAGGTCACATAATAACCATAACATATAATTAGTTATAAAAACTTTAATTTTGTGAGTTTTTCACGTAATTTTTATCTGTTAGGTACTCTGTGGATAGAATTATTAGACTAAACAGAAATTGTTGAAAATTTAACAAGAGGCTTATTATAAATCGTGCTTAATGACAAAAAAAATTGAATATAATACTATTTTTTTTTTTTTTTGATTAATTTTAAAATCAAATTTTGAAAAAAATCATAAATATTACGACCTTTCAAAACATGTAAAACCGAACTTCGCTCCGAATCGTGTTCGTTAGCAATGGTTTATCGTTGCTTGCAGATATAAATTGAATAACTTTATGTATCTTATCTTCCCGACTTCATACCTTTTTTTTTTATTCTCGGGTACCACAAGACTGGCAAGTGCAATTTTGTATTTTTTTTTTTTTTTAATTGATTAAAAATAGGGCACGGATTTAAATACACTTGGAACCCATAAAAAAGTTTAAAAACGTGAAAAAAGCTCTAAAATTAATTTTAAAAATGTTTAAAAGAGCAATAAAGGTATAGGAGTTTAAAAGTTGTCCTCTATATTGTTTCTAACTTATGAAAAATAATTTTTTAAAACAAAAGAATTTGTAAAATTTAAAATAATTATTTTCAAATAAATTTGTACGCATCATAAAAAATAAAATGCTCTATATTTTTTTAGTGTGAAAAAAATGTATTTAATGGGGTGAAAACCGTTAGAGTGGGGACTTTAAAACTCATCTACTACTAAGTGCTTTTTTGACGATTTAAGCGCTTTTTCACGGAGTTTAATTGTATTTTATTTATTATATTATTTTATGATTTCATAGAAAGTCTTCCAATTCTAGAGAATAATTCAGCGTAAAATAATTTAGCAATAACAATAATCTATAAAGAGCTGATACTGGTGACGGAAGCGGCCGCTGTTGTAGGTAAGAAGTTGAGAATGTAGGATACATAAAGTTTTTTCATTTATATCTGTAAGCAACGATAAACCATTGCTGACGAAAAACAATTCCGAGCGCAGTTAATTAATTTGAAGTGCCGTCATTTTTTTGCGATTTTCATTAAAATTTGATTTAAAAACGCTTATTAAAAAAAAATACAATGAAACAAAAAAGGTTTCTTGTCATTTTTCGTTTAAAGCACTTTTCCTAATAATAATCGTTTTTCGTATTAATGTAAAATAATGATATCGTGAAATTGTTCGTTTTTCCTACGTTTTCCCAATTATTATAAAAACTAATTCGAAAATCAAAAAAAACTAACTGCATCATTAAAAACAAAATAATAATTAAACAAAAAAGGTCTCTTGTCATTTTTCAATTGGAGCCACATTTGAACTAAAAAACGTGGTAGGTACTTATTTAAATAACGAAATCGTGAAAAAATCGTATTTTTTTCCCTAGGTAATCGTTTTTGTTTTAAATACCGTTTCGAAAAGGAAAAAATGACCTATATATTTAGCAATTAGAAAAAATTAGCTTTTAGAAAAAGTGATACACTTCTACATCGGATCAAGTTTTCTAGGATAAAAGTGGTCTATAGTATAAAAAATAAAAATTATCATTGTAAAAAAATTTAAAACAGGAAAAAAACCGTTCGATGATTTTGGAACTTTTACCACGTATAGGTGTGTCAAATATATGTAATATTACTAAGTTTCAAGTCTCTACGAGTATTTATAACCGATTTCAGGAAAAAAACTCCTAAAAAATATAATTCCTTAAAAGCTCAAAAGTAACTTTAAAGTTTTAGCGGTGTTACCGTAAGTAAGTAAGTCAAAAAGTCAACAAAAAAAGTATCTTGTGATTTTTCGATTAAATCATTTTTTCTGGTAGAAAATGTTGTCCGTGTTTTTATAAAATAATGAAATCGTGAAATTGTACGTTTTCCCATGTTTTTTCCCACTTAAGTGCTTTTATTTAAAAAATGACGTCGAAAATCAAAAAATGACAATCTAGACAATTTCAGCTTTCAGCAAAGTTACAGTGAAGAAATTCGTAAAGATCGCAGCAAATTTACCAGGAAGAAACGTATCCACGCTCTAGAAAAAAGAAGAAAAAATACAGCGTTGTAAAACTTAACCCTCGCTAAGCTCTGAATCTAATATGACAGACAAAATAAATAGATTCTTAAAGACCGTGAGGAAACACTGAAGTCAATAAATTGAAATTATATTATTAAATTTGGTGTATACTTAAGGTGTAATTACTGAAACTTTACCGATCGACAACGACAAAACTTATAAAGATTATAGATGTCGATCTACACGTAGATATTTCTCGTACAATACTTAGAAATGGTAAAATGTTAATGTCAAGAATTATTACCGAGTGAACCTCATCATTGCTTTTGTCAAAACTAACATCAAAATTATTATTGTTGGATAAATCAAACGCCACGTATATTCTATGAATAATTATATAGAACTTAGGAAAATACTGTTCTAAACATTTTGCTCGTGGTTGTTTACATAATTCACTTGTACGGCTTTCAAAAAATATACATACTTATTTTTCCACCTGCGGTTTCGAGGGACATAAATCGGAAATTTACGATTTATGAATAAGCCTTAAAAAATATGTAACTCTTACATACATTCTTAAGACAAGTGTACACATTGAAAACAAATTAATTTTCAATACGCATTAAACACGATCTATGTACTTCGGAAAATCTCATTGGTTGTGACATTTATTATCCTCGTCTTTTTTAAACGTGCTAATTTTATGTGAATTATTATCTTCACTCACTTATATTTGCATTAATTATGTATTAGTAATAGGCATCTTTAAAATTTTGAAAATTTTGTTTGTACTTAGTTTATTATCTTGCTTTTTTCCATTTTTAAGGAAACACTGCATTTTTGTTTTGTACTGTTGTGTACTACGATAAAAATAAACTTTACAAAATGCAGTATCTCCATAAAAATATTTTGTCAGTTTACGGAAAAATGTAAGTGAATTTAAATGTTTTAACTGTATAAATTTAATTTGAACTGTGTTACACAATATTAAATATTGTATTCGTTATACCTATTATTCTTTTGTATTCGCTGAAAATTAAATTAAAAAAATTATTAGGTATTTGGTTTATAGTACAATGAACCTATTGAAATATCGTAAAAAAAATTGTGTGGATATCGTGTATTTACCAATAGTAATTTTTGATAACAGCATTTAAGTAGAATGATTAACCCATAATGGTTATAATAGCTAGAACCATTGATAGCATCTGATAAAACTCGGTAAATGTCGTGTCTGAAAATTATAACTATTCATAAGTAAAAGAGATGGTTTACATACTGCAAGTCAGTTTACTAAGAAAATAAACAGTATCTCCGTTGTACATACTACTTTATTCTTTAGGCAATACTGCATACAGTTTTTGTCTCTAGTATTGGACAATACTTTGGTCAATACGACCTTTTATATTGCATTTTAAAGACATTTCTATTTGAGTTACTGTGTTTCACTTTAGGAAAAAAAAACGCCAAATTATCCGATAATCCCGAAAATGAAATAGCTTCAATTTTGAAAATTTGTCATTAATTACTGCTTGTTGCACTAGGAGGACAGTATAGAAGTGAAATCGAATTTAAAATTTTACTCATATATTATGTTTTAAACGAAGTCGTTGATCATATTATTAGGTAACTACACAATTGTAACCCGTAAATGCATAATAATATATTTGATTTTTTTATGCACGATAACAATTTCGGGTTGGAGAAAATAAAATTACTATTCTTAAATTGCTTAAATTGCTATTCACGAATAAAAACTATTTCCTTATATATTGTGATATTAACGTAAGATATTTGATTGAATTGAGTTATTTTAGATGACGGTTTTCTGGTTCTCGAGGAAAAATACGTGCTCGATTGGACAGTTGATCATCTCATCTAGAGTGCGAATCTCCGTCACGCTGCATTATCGCGTCCAATTAGCGACAGTTTTTAATTTCATAAATAAATAAAATCCATTTCGATATGTGAATCGTGTTATTTGTTCCGAAAGATAACGGACATTGCTCAACGACGTTATTGAACCCAATTAGTGTCGGAAACATCATAAAGGCCAAGTGCAAACATGAAACAACGACAGTTTTTACATAACATATAATTTATGACAAAATACAAATGTTCATTGAAAATGTACATGCTATATACATTTTGATTATCTCCTCTTGATTACCATGGGACTATGAGATATTTGTGTTTTTGTAAACATGTATAGATGTTATTTAATTTGAATATATTAAATTTGAATATAAAATATTGAAAAGATTATTTATTAGAAGCCAAATATAATTAAAATTTAATTAACCGGTATACCGGGTGAACAAATAGTGGAATAAAACTCTGGATAATCAAACATATCACGTGTGAATTACATCATTTATAACTCAAGGATAGCTTATATATATATATAATAGACCAATTGTAATGATCTCTTATTTGTTGGATTCATCTCCGCTTCGAATAGCAGAATAACTATTAAAATATCGGAAAAATTAACGGAAAAATGTCAGAAAAATTCACGTAAAAACAATAATAAATCAACAAATTATTCCCAAACATCATTGTTAACTATAAAATAACAAATATTTCAGTGAGTGAGCAATTTTGTAAGAACAACGATTTGGATGACTTAAACTTCGTAATTCAGAATCTAATCGTTGATTCTCTATATTTACTTAAACCTATTGATGATGTAACAAACGAAGACAAACCCACCAACTATCCAAGTGAATTTTTAAACTCCTTGGAAGTGCCTGGTTTACCCCTGTACAGTTTAAAAAACGATTCTGAGTGAAGTTCAGTAGATATTGTTGCTTTGTTAACAGTATAAATGTCTATTTATCTTATATATTAATAACATATGTAATATAAATATCAATGGTCAAATAGTTACATATGCTGACGACACTTATCTATTATTTTCTGCTGACGTTTGGTATGATGTTTGCACAAAATCTTTAACTTAAATTAAGTTAAATAAAATTTCAAACTTTAATGGAAATCAAAATATTTTTCTATTTATGTTAATAAATTTATAATTTTATGGACCAATCAAAATGTTTAAACATTCAACTCCAGGTTCATTATAGGTTGTATATGATGGTTAAAAAAATGTTGACTGTCATGTATTTATTTAATGTTTTATCCAAAGTTACCTAACCTAACCTAACCAATTTTTTTTATCGTGATATCCATCGAATTTCTCAGAGAATACTGAATATATTCAATTTATATTCTTTTGTTCGGTTTTATTTTAATATGATAATTATACACATTTAGTACGGCGCGGATTAGCTTTTTTATTAGCCGCACGGCGCGGCTAAATTAAATTTTTTATAGGTGTTTCGTGGAAAATTTGACTGTATCATGAAATTTGAATGACCTGTGTATATTATGAAAAAAAAAAATGTTATTACAGAGACAGAGACTAATTTATGATTGAGTGAAAATATACACATTCGTGGAAAAAAAGCATTGTATAAAATTGAAATTATAATAAAATAGTGTTATCCAGACACATATGGTCATTCTTTTTAACTCGCCTACTTTATTTATTTGTTTTTATATCTTTCTCTTTGCTCACTGTTCTTTTGTTTTACAATATGGGTAAAACATTTTATACAAATAAAACTGTTATTGAAAAACTAGGGTCCGGTTGTATTTTTCGTTCTGCTATAATATTATGTATACGCATACTTTTTTTTTTACAATTTATAACGCTAAAAAGATGTATATGTATAGCAGTTATTACGGATATAAAAGAAAAATGCTCCCGGACAACCGTACAAAAACGTACATTCGTGTCAACAAAATATTACTCTCGAACACCCCAAAATAAAAATGTTTTAAATAAAATACGTACTATAGAATAGTTGAAAATTTGACTCGGAAAACAGACATAACGCGTACGATGGGGTGGAAGTGCGATACGTTAAAGAATTAAATTTTAACACTAAATTATCATTAAAGGTGTTACTATTTCGTTCATAATTTTTTAAATCCCATTAAAAAAAATAGGTATAAAATTTATAAATTTGTGTGCCCCCTTCCAATATGTTTCCATTACAGAATGACAAACCAATATATAAAATGCATAAATTAAAAGGTGAACATACCTATTAGTGATATGCCACATGGTAAACACGATTACAAGAGGGAAAAACGACATAGTTTTCTAGCCTAAGCTATTAAATCCACAGATATATGTGTACAAAAATTTCTTGCTACTCCCATCCAGGAGCGGAATAGAAAAATATTTCGGTGCGGGAAAATAGTAAATAAACCGGCATGAGGTTGTTGTAAACGATATTGAGTTGTATCCATGAAAATTTTAAGTTTCGACTTTTTTTTACTATCATAAAATAACCAATTTATTATAGATATATATGTATATATTTTCTTTTGTAAATATGGCAATATGTTAATATATTTGACTCTCTTTTCCATAAATTTGTTTTATCCTCAATTTTATATTTAGACCTTTCCATAAATATAGCACCTCACATAAAATTCTTCAAATTCTATAAATTATAATCGATTGTTTTAACTTAAGTATATTATTTCGAAAAATTGTTTTATTAAGCAAAAGAAAATATAACTATCTGTTCAACAAATAACCACCTTTCTTTTTCGATACATTAAGTTCACTCGTAATGACGAAAAATGTTCATAAAATCTCACAGGAAGATTAGAAATAGGTACCTATTAGAATAATAAATAATTCAAATTAAAAAAAAACAAAACACGCACATGCGTCGTTGATTAGTTTCGAGGAGAGTAAGAGTAAGAGTAGACAGTAGTCGTGCACTCGTTCGAGCAACGAGACCGACGGGTTGACCTAGCTGCACTATGTTATAAACGCTGTGCTGGATGGACGATGCGAACATAATAATATACATGAAAACATATATAACGCTAATTGTGATAATAATTATACGAAATAATACCACAGATTAAATGAAACCAAGAACATTATAGATATTATTATAGATTAACTAATCTGCGATCTAGAATCTAGATAACCGTCTCTATTGTTTATTTTCTTACGTTTTTTTTTATCGGAAAAAATTCATAAATCACGATTTGTTTATTAAATTAAACAATAATTAAGAAAAAGATTAAAAATTATTTGCCTATGAAGCAGTCCAGTCCTTCGGGAAGACTCCCGAATTCCCAGTGGGCCAATCCACTCCTATTCCCATGCATGGACTATGTTATTAGGTATTTGTAATATATAGAATTGACAGTTGTTTTCAGGAATCAAGGATTTCAAACATATACCAAAAATGAATGGTTTTATCAAGTACAATTGTTATGAAGTGATATTTTATTTAAATAATTTAATTAATAAATTATTTTTATTCGAGATTCGTTACTTGTATTCTTATCAGATACAAATAGAACAAACATATTCACTGAACACGCTTCCACAAGTTCCACACTGCGATGATTCAAATAGAGCATCTTCCATTATATCAGTTGTTTGTCAATGAATATGGTCTTTTTCTGTATAGTTTTCAGTTTATGATACCTACTTAATTTTAGATTTTTAGACTCTAAAAGTAGCCTCAAACTAAAAAAACTATTTTATTTTTATATTATAATATGATTAGTTTTTATTGACTTTGATTATTCTTAGTGCATATTTAAGAAGACATTGTATTTAATTTAGAATAATACTTTTTTTCGTGGTTTATAATGAGAAAAAAAAATTAAGTTAACAAATTATTATAGATTCAGGTAATATTTTTTAATATCTATCACGGAGTTGATCAATGAATCGAACATACTTCAATAAAAAGTGAACAAATAAATTCATTATTTTAGTGTAGACAGGGTAAATATAAAATATTAATATTAATACCTATTTAGGTACCCATTACTGAATTTTATGAAAATCTAAACTTATTACGTAAGATAGGTACTTAGTATAGATAGTATGAATATTTTGTTATAAATGCAGTTAATAAGTACCTACCTATTATTTTTCTGTATAGGTACAATGCTGGTTTTAAATTTTTTTTTCTTAACTTATGTATTTTGCGAATTAAGGACGACAGATCAATCAAAATTTGACACTTGAACTTCATTTTAAAGTTATGAAGTTTTAAATTTCATAACTTTCCTTCTATTTCTTTTTGCACACACATTCAACGTTCAAGTTCAGGTCTCTATAGGCCCACTCAAAATGCATGTGTTTTTACCCTATGGACCTACTTAAAGTGGTTTTGCATAATAAATCAAGGAATATTTCCATTTAAATACTTGAAAACACAAATTTTGAAAAAAAAAAATAGAAAATCGAGCATAGAAACTAAACTGAATTTGTTCGAATATTTTAAACAATAAAGCCATATATTATATTATATTATATGGACACTATTTTTTAAAAAA
This sequence comes from Cinara cedri, assembly GCA_902439185.1. Lineage (NCBI taxonomy): Eukaryota > Metazoa > Arthropoda > Insecta > Hemiptera > Aphididae > Cinara > Cinara cedri. The sequence continues at coordinate 802,520 of CABPRJ010000952.1, read as the reverse complement.
AATATGCGGCTTTTTTTAAACTGTTAGCAATATTTCTACACTATTTAAAACAAAATTACAATAATAATTGTTGTTATGTGGGTTCTATTTTCGTTGATTTCTTGGTCACCTATGGATAAGAGGGAAAAAAAGAAAAACGACCAATTCTAATTTTATTATAATACTGTTCGCATAGTCATTTTTTTATTGCAGTGATTTATCGTTAATTTCAGTATAAAAATTTAATTACCCTGTATTCTATATATTTAAATAATTACAGTACATCAACTGAATGTAATATTATAACCATTTGTTTTTTTTTTTTTTTTAGATCCTGGCGTAGCTATAGAAATGTATTAGGTTCACTATCTATGGTGTGTGTGAATTATTTTTCATTCATAATCACAACGAGGGAACAAGAGGAATTTATTTTAACACGGGTTGGCGTATATTTATGCACGATGTTTTTTGGTTTATATTTTCTGGGCATCGAACTGTAAAATTTGAAAAATTACCTTTTAAAATTAATGTTTGTACCTACCGCCTATCCATAAGGTCGCCTAAAGAAACTTTTTTATCATTTTTATTGTGTCATAAAATACTTTTCATAAAAAAAAAAATCACATCGACGCAAAATGAATAGTGAGTTTCTCGGTTTGTCTAAAATGTCCATAAAGAAAAACACAAAACAGTCTACACGTGATAAAAATAATAAAACAGTTATTTTAAATTCTGGACTTAGTGAGGAGTTATATTGAATTTACTATGGTTTATTATTTTGTTTTGTCTGTGAATAACTTTTCTACCAGAAATATTGCTCCAATCATCAACTTAGGGTTTTTTTTTGGTAGCGAATTTTGTCTATTTTGTGCATTTAGATGATAATTTTCCTTGTAATATTCTTAATAATTGAATAAAACCGGGAATAAATATAGGAAAGTGGAAAAAGTTAGTCAATTCTTCTACGAGAAAGGTCAGATGAAGTTTTTGATTGATTTAATTATTCTGATCATAAACTTATTAGCTCCTTATTATTATTTGCCTTAGTAACCAAATGGAACTAACAGCTTATAAACTCTTATATTAATATGAGATTTTGGCCGTAAAATCGTTAAAACCGTTAAAAAAACATGATTTTTTCTCTTTCTCCGGCTTCTTAAAGTTAACTGAGGCCCCTTACCATAACAAATATGCACTGTTTCCATCTATTCCTATCCTGAGTTAATGACTTTCCGTCCTGTACGCAAATTTCCGTTAGGCTTTTTACGTCTATCCATAATGAATAAGCAATTATTAAATATAAATAGTTTTGACAAATGGTTTTCAAAATATTGAATTTGAAACTGGGGCCGAAAAGACTAAAGAGTGCATTAAATTTGAGTGAATAGAAGAAATGAATTGGTAAAACACAATTGCGTACGTTTGTTGTTTTTGACAAAACGATTGCGTATGTTTTTCGATAAATTAAAGAATATTTAAAAAATAAAATAAAATCAACACGATTGCGTACGAATTTGTGTGCGACGTTGTCAAAAGTATATACTACATACTCAATAATTATCCAGTACAATAGTTTTATCTGAACTGTAAAATATTTTAACTAATAAAATCATAGTTAAAAAATTAACTATTTTAAAATACCCAAATTTAAATTTCTGAACATCTATAAACTTATATTTTTAAATATTGTAATCAATATTTGTATGGATCTTATACTCATCATAATACTCTATAATATTTTGAATACGAATAAAATACTATTTTGACATTTTCTTTATTTTCCCGTTATTAATTAATAATTGTATAATTGGTCTTGTCTATTAAAATTTAAAATTATTAACTATTTTCTTCTTTCGGATTTTATAAGTTTCATAGAGTTTTCGATATTACTAAACGTCGATAAAATATACGCACGTATGATGATCAATGACGAACTGAGGGGCACAAAATACCAATACATTTGAAATAACGAAATTTCGTAAAATAAACGTTTGTGGGAAAATAAAAAGTATTCATGCATTATTTCTAGTTCACCCGTGTGATATATACCGGTATGAAATATGACAACAACGGTTAAAATTTCGTATGCAATCGTGTAACCAAAAATCAGGTAACGTCGTATGCAATCGTGATTTATCCAAATGTATCATATTTGAATGAATAGAGAAAGTTTGTTTTCGGGTGAAAGAGGCTCATCCATATAAGACGACCGGTCCAATGTATCAGGGGCGTTCTAAACCTTTTCTATTTGGAGGAAAGGGGTTATCAGTTTCAAAAATTGCAGACTACATGAAAATTACGAAAAAAATATGTAGTTGTATAGGTTTTTATATATGAGCGTTGAACGTACCAGGTGATTCATTTAAGTGGGTACACTCATTATCTCGGAAAGTATCAATTTTTTTCCGAATTTGTTTTCTAGAACATTTAAGAAATAAGCTGCTCTATAATTTTATATTTATGTTATTATTTTTCATCCTTATTTTCGGGGGTAAAACCACTCTTACTTTTGATTTTCAAATGGCAATCTATATTAAAAATTCCATAAATAAGCGGAGTATTAGTTAAAATAAATTTGAGTTTTGACATTTTATTTCCGTTTATTCGTTGACGAGATATTTCACTTTTAAGTTTGGGTTGGAGGAAAGTAGTGGAATGTTATTTGTATGGCGGTACGGCGCGCAACGTGTTATTGATGTAGCACTGCTCTCCTGAAACCTAAATTTAAAAGTGGAATATATCGTCAATGGATTGACGGAAATTAAAATTTACAACACTCAAATTTATTTTAACTAATACTCTATCTATTTATAGAAATTTTAGTATGGGTTGCTATTTGAAAATCAAAAGTAGGTAGTTGTTTCACCTACAAAAATAAGGGTGACAAAAAATAACACAAATATAAAATTGTAGATCTGGTTGTATCTTAAATGTTCTAGAAGACAAATTTTGAAAAAAAGTTATTTTTTTCCGAAATAATAAGTGCACCCACTTATATGAATCACTTAGTATATAAGACCTCGAAACTCGGGTATTTTTTTTTTTTATTTCGGGCGCTCAAAAATCGATTTTTGGTACCGCGAAGCTTATTGTTAAGACACGCGTAGAAAATAAACACGTCAACTATTATACTTAACCGACGACTAACGAATTACTTAATAGAATACGTGTTCGTTATTGGTACACTCGTGCCTCGGTCGAAGTTTTCCGTCGCTCGTTAGCACGCGACAACGTATTCATTTTTCATCGGGTACGTCAAATTAGTACGGGTTTACTTATATACGGTTAGTGGTTAGCGGTTTCGGGGGCAATTATATTGTAGTATTATTATATGACGTGAAAATATTAAAATGTCTACGGGATTAGTGTAATTTGTATCTTTCATAAAAAGCTACTGTGTATAGTATATTATATAAAAACAAATTTAACCATTTACGTTGTAAAGTTACGACTCGCCTACATACCAATACTCGTACATACATAGTGTTTATCTGATTAATCGCGAAAAGTTATAATAAATTATTGTAATACTATAATATATGTAGAAAATATAGCAGGTAAAATACCTAACTGTTTTAATACGCGTGTACCTGATGATTAATGTTTGACGTGCTTTACCCGTAGGTATAAAAGAACACGGTTTTTCGTGGTATAAAAAAACAATGCCATGTTGTATGTAGCAGATCTTTTCCGATCGCGTTTACGCGAAACGTTAAAGCGAAAAAAAGGAAATTTTTGGAAATAATTTACATATTTAACTGTACGGAGCGTGTGAAACGCTTTTTAACTCGAAATTTTTTCCTAATAAATTTTTTCCGTAAATTATAATTCAAAAATCTGCCTTCGTCCTACGAGACGGGCGCGATTAAAGTATTTTATAAACTCCGTGCACGATATTATCGTACAGAGTTGTTACCGTGTTTCGTACATCGTTTAAGTATAAGTTTTTTGTCCAAATTTCAAGTTTCTACAAATACTTTTAACTGAATTACAACAAATAATAAATTAAAAATTAATATTATTTTCGTAAATTTCCCATTTTTCTTATGTTTTATTCTGGTTTTACCCAGATATTATAAAAACCGCTTGAAAAATCATAAAATAACCTCTCAAAAGTACCATCTGGAAAACATTTTCTTTCAGAAATAGTGCCGTGTGTATATATCTAATCAAGATTTTTGGTAGAATTTTTGTACATAGGATAAAAAAAGTAAAAAATTAATTTAAAAACAGAATCTAAAATTTAATAATCTCACAATTTGTATTGTACCCTTAGTAGTCTATTGAGTTTTCATAAATATTTATTATGGACTATGTATTGTTTGTCCTTTATTATGAAATTATTCGAATTTCTTTACCAATAATCGCTCGTTAATTTTGAAAAAAATAAAATATTAGTTTGTTTAAATGGTATATTATTATTTGTAAACTTGTGGTAGCGATCAGTTGTATTATATTGTAGGAAACACGATTTTTGATTGTATGTAATTTGATGTTTAATAGAAAATCTACATAAAAATAAAAAACCAATCGTACACACACTAACCCACCATCACTTTCACGAACGTTAAACTTGATTTATGTTCGTCTACATCAGCCGATCAATCGTCTCAATACAATCTTATTTGATTTGGCGCATTTTTTTTTCGAACTTTTATCCCTTAATACTTATTGATATAGCCACGCCGTCGTTTTAAGCATTTAACGGCAAACGCAATATCTATATAAATACAATTTTTAAAAAATAGGGTTTTTTCAAATATTGTTTATGCGGAATTTTTAAAAAGCTCGTCTCACCTCACCTCGATTCTTTGTTTTATCAATTTTGAAGCTATGAATACAAATACAAATCATTTCTATAAAGTAAAATGATTCACACAAAAGTACGCAGAGCTTATACAACGTTTTTCATAATTTTAAATTATATAACAAAAAATAATAACAAATAACATAATTTAGATTTTTGAAATAGATTCAGTATAAATGCAATTCAATTAAGTATGAAGTATGAAAGTTCACTATAATATGCAAAAACTCTTCATATAGTGTCCCAACGAAAAGTAAGTGAAAAACAAATACTCTAAGTTATATGCTCAAAATTGTATAATATTATAAAATGTAAAAGAAAATAACAATGTTGTTCCATGCTACTATATTATAGTTAGAATAACTTGGTACCTAATACAGTACATATAGGCCAATTATTGGACTTATTTCATGGGACATAAAATATATATGTTCCGTTTAAAAGTAAAACACACATTTAAAACGTTTTAGCACTGGATCTAGAAACCATAATTGGAGGTAACTAACCTAAATATTTGTTTTAACTACTGCTTATTTAATCATCGTATAATTCATAAAATGATAAGAAATAATATTTTGAAAATTTTTGTTTTGTTTTGTTATCGAAATTCTAGAGTAAATAATTTATACTTAAATATATAATAGGGACAAGGGCGAAACGTGCCCTATCCTTAGATTCGTGCCTGAAAAAAGTATATGTCCTAACTGACTGATTTATCATTACACAGTCGAACTCGCTGTGTTTAGAAACTTGAAATTGAGGTTCCTTATTTGATTAATATGCTAGTATTTTACTATGATGTGCGCTTTTCATTTTTTTATGTCTTTGAATAAGTTTATTATTGATGATAAAGGTTCAGGTGTTAATAATGATAATAATAATAATAATAAAACAATACTACTATATCGTGATAGAACTCACAATTTGAATAAGTATAATGTATAGAAATATGCATAGTAAAGTTATAATAAACTAATAAAATACATATACGAGTACTTACGTATATTAAAACAGTAATTAAAATACTAATATAATTATGATAGTTATAAAACGCTATAGGTTATAACTTATAGCTTATAATAATATTATACACACGATTTCCGCGTGTATGCTATTATTTTGGAAGACTTGTTTTACTTTAATATATTTGGTAAGCTTATATGTATGTTATTTTTTTGGAAGACATCGTTTTCAAATGGTTCATCGTCACATATTCTTGTATAGTTATGAAAAATACGTATTGATATCAATGTGCAGGGCAAATTATTATTTGGTCTCGGCCAACACTTGACGGAGCTTGTCAATGAACGCATGACCGTGTTGAGGCTGGAAGATCAAAGCAGGCCGCAGTCTAACGCCTACCACTCCGCATCCACCGGATTGGACTCCTGTGCGAGTAAAACAAAAATAATTACATAATATTTAAATTCATAAGAAAAAAATAATGATTTAGCCGATGTTATAATAATGGAAAATTGTATACAGAATAAATGTAACATATTACATTAGACTGTTTTAATTTTTAATTTTTTTTTTTTCGAATTAAAACTGGAAATTGCTTCCTTTTGATCTCAAACATACCCAAAAAAATTGTTTAGAACTTACTCATCGCATACTTAGTTTTTCCATTTAAATAACATAGGAAAGTAACGGTTACATTCAAATTAATCACATTTACTCATTAAGTTCGAAAGTTACGAGGTTGCACATGGATATGCACATGTATAGATTTCTACAAATGAGCTATTCTTACAAAAGTAAAATTTAACTTGATTCCAAATGAGTCTTATTTATTTTTTATAATATTTAAGAAAGAATCATATACAATCACGTAACTTCCGAACTTACTGAGTAAATGTGATTTAATTGAATCACGATTCTAAGTGAAGCTCTTTTTTTTATAAAACTAAAACTCAGCCAAGCCCCTCCCTCAATAAAATTTTTATCAAGTAAACACTAAATAAATCTAATCAATATTATTCATATTGGGACTTCTTCCTCTTCTCCAAAAAAAAATACAAATATTCGAGATATTTGCACTAATGAACATGGGACAACTTTTTCGAAAATAATCCATAATCGTAGATACATGTTACATCTGTTAACCGATTATATGTATGTATGTTTATATGTGTTATTTTATTATTATATAGAGGGTAATCAATCTTTCGTAAGGAACTCATTATCTCGGAAAATATTAACTTTTTTGTAGAACATTTGTATGTTTCATAAATATTTTAAAGAATATTTAAGAAACATGCAGCTCTACAATTTTATATTAATATTACTTTTTGTCATCCTTATTTTTGGGAGCAAAACCACTACTTACATTTGATTTTCAAATGGCAACCTATTTGGTGTTGAAATTATTGATTTCCATTAATTCGTTGATGAGATATTCCACTTTCAAGTTTGGACCAGAAGAAAGTAGTGAAACCATATATGAGCATGTGTATAACTGTTATGTTGCGGGTAGCCTTCCCGAATAAAGACGAGAGATAGGCAATATCAAAATCATATCTTTTATCTTACTCAGTGATAAATTTACTTTTCTTCCATAAATTAATTTTCGTTGCCATGCATATTGCTATGCATCTATGTTATGTTGAGAACAAATTACCTATTAACTATTTTCCTTTATCAATGACATTAACTCAGTTTATAGAAGAAGAATTTAAAAGTGAATGATGTACACTTTATTGCTGAGTAAGACAAAAGATTCAGGAATACCTGATAATCAATATAGTCTATTTATTATGTATTATCTATGAGTGGAACATTATTTTTGTAGTGGCAATACAACGCACTTCAAACTTAAAAGTGAAATATCTCGTTAACGGATTGACGGAAATCAAAAATGTCAAAATCAATATTTATTTTAATTAATGTTCCATCTATTTATGAAATTGTTAATATAGGTTGCCATTTAAAAATATGTAGTGGTTTTATGCCCAATAATAAGGATTACAAAAAATTACATAAATATAAAATTGTAGACCTGCTTGTTTCTTGAATGTCTATAAAACATTTATAAAACATACAAATGTTCTATAAATATTCTAGAAAAGTGTTCTAGAAAAAATTTAATACTTTCCGAGATTATAAGTATCTTACGATAGATTGATCACTCTGTAAATTATGATACGTGCATTTTATGTCAAACACAGACGCCATACTTGCAATTTGTAATAATTGAATAGAACTATAAATAATATAATTATAAAATACGGTATTTTTTTACAAAGCTCGAACGCTTCAAACCTATTTGAATATTAAACACCCAAGTATATATAAAAGGTTACCGGTTTTAGATTATGGTTATAGATTACGTGATTAAATGGTTTTCTTTTATGTGACTAGGCCACATAAAGTTGCCTACACTAAACGTCACGGCTTTTATCAAATTATTATTAATTTCGCTATTTCAACGAAACATACAGTGGCCGTTTTACCTAGGTCATCACTAGTTCCGTCAATGTACGAGTAGGTACATTAAACTCATTAAAAATACCCTATGATATTTGTAATTTTTATTTTTCCAATAGATGACAATTTTTAAAATATTTAAATAAATAAATTATCTTCTTATTTTAGGATACACGTCTTAAAATAATTTTAAAAATATGTTTTTTTTTATTATACAAACAAAAATAAACTGTACCTAATAATTTATTTATGTTTCAAACAAAACAATATTGATAATATTGATAATAATGCAGATTTTCAATAAACCTATAATAGTAATTGTTCGATAAACTTTAACATTCTGTACGCACTATCAAAAAAATAAACACATAGGTCATTCTAGTATTATATTACAAATAGTTGATACATCGGAACCAATTAATATATGTATTAACCTATTTTTTAAAAAATTTTATTCGATTTTACATGAAAATAATTTCTTTTGTATGCCTCGATAGTTATAGCAATTAATAATTATTGTTCTTTCTACATTTAAAAATAATCAAGTACGTAAACAATTATTTTAGTCTAATTTGTTTCTGTTTGTCCAATGTACAAAAAATAAAATAAAATCTGATTAAATAAAGTAATAGTTTTATTTTGATATTATTATTAAAACATCGGCATCAGCTAGTCTTGAGTTAGAATAAACTAATGCAAATCACGCATTACTTTACTGTAACAAAACTATGTAATTTAATAACATTTTTTTTTTCCAAGTTATGTAATTTTGATTTAAAATCTAAGCGGAGCTAAATATTTGATAGAAGAGTTTTTTACAGAAAAAAATAAACATCATTTTAAAACCAATACATTCCTCGCTCCACTCAAAATCTAAAAGCAGTTTAAATAACAATGAACTACTTAGTTTCCAATTTCAGAAGTATAAATTCACTTGATTACATACAAATAATAGATACCAAATGGAAGTGTTGTACACGGCATTATATTTTATAACGGTAATGACTAATAGTTCTAATCATATATCTGTACCTACTACTTTTGAAGTGTAACTTACCGATGACTACAATATATAGATAAATTTAAGTTAAATAACTTGATTACATTTTAAAATTTAGTACGAACAATAAATCTGGAATTCCTTAAATCGTATTTGTTCAGTGTAAAAATCGTTGATTACATAATATAGTAACTATGTTATGAATTATAAGTGTTTTATTTTTGTTAGTTTTTTTTTTTTTTTTTAGTGTTATTATTTATATTGTTTCCATATGATAGTCATATTCAAGTGTCATTTTATAATCAAATACTTAGATGTTTAGATAAATTACAATAAACTTAACAAATAGATTCATGGATAGTAACACAATTGAATTTTAAAGTATTAAAAACACAGCTGATAACGTAGAGAACACACTCATAATCCGGGCTTGAGACTTATAACACTTAAAATCCAAAAATAAACATTTAAAAAATCCAAACAAGCTCTGAAAACACTTTAAAAAAATGTAAAGAGAAAAAATGGTAGAAGGGTTTAATGTCCTTCCTTCTAAAGCTGTAACTTATTAAATAACATTTTCCAACACTACAAAAGTAATAATACAAAGTAATTATGTTTAAATAAAGTAGTTTGTATTTGAAAAAAAATTACTCTGTGTTTATGTTAGATAATAGTATTTAATAAATTAAAGCTATTAGAGGAAATGCTTTTAAACTCCTTTGCTATTTGAGATTTTTAAATACTTTTAAGTGCTTTTTCCATAGCTTTTTGACATTTTTGGACAATTTTTTGCGAATTTAAGTACTATAAGTTCCAAGCCCAGCTCATAAAATAAATACAATAAAATAATAAAGGTGCTAACCTTTTTGTAAGAGTCTTCGAACAATATCGTCGCGGAGTTTAGCATCGGCGGCATCAAACGTTATGAACGTGCCACGACCTCTAGTGGAGTTGATCAAAGCCGGGAACTCGGACTCCAAATCACGGAGTCCGGACATGAGCACTTCGCCGGACTTTTCGACAACTGACAAAAGGTTGTCCCTCTTGATCACGGCCAGGATAGCATCGAGCAACAAGATTTTGGTCGGATCGCCCATCCACGTGTTAAACACACGGTACGGTATGTCGGGTCTACATGAAAAAAAAATACAGTAATTAGTGGCATATAATCCTAACACAAGTAGTTTGGCAGTAATTTATATAGCGTGTTCAAAATATCATTACAAGAATTCGCTTTTCAAATAGTATCCACCGGTCTGCATTTTCTTGCTGAACGTCACAATGTCCGGCGATGTTTCCAGATCGAAATGTTCGTGACACCACATCTTGCCCGTGGGCCCACCGCCAGTCTGCACCTCATCAATCAGATAGCCCGCATTGTACTATGAAAACATAGATTATTTTATTATTATTTTTATTATTATTATTATTATTGTTATTATTATTATTATTTAGGTCAGGTGCTATTATAGGTAGTGCCAAACTGTAAAACTGTAACTTTTTTTTTCTTTTATGTAACTAGGCACAGTCAATTTTTTAACACTATATATTGTGTATTCTAAATCTTAATTCGTTTTCTGAATTGAGACATGTACAGAAATGTACATTAAATTCCGCTTTTTCCCAACTATTAGGTAAACTAAAAGAAAAATATACACTAATTAAATCCAAAATGCTACAAAAAAGTTCTCTATTAGTTTTCTGAGTAGAGGAAGATTTTTGGTAGAAAAATTGTACACAGACAGAAACAAAATCATACACATCAAAATAAAACCAATATATTTCTCGTTCCGCTCAGAATCTAAAAATAAAAAAAATATAGTTACATTGAAAAATATGAACATTTCAACTGCCACGTGTATAGATACCTACACTAAATACGGTTTTATAGTTGATTAATAATTATATTTAAAAATAGATTATGGAATATGAATGTTTATGTATTTTATTCAACAGTAAGTACCTACCATAAGTAGCGAATCAATCGTCATATCATCCTAATTTCATGTTTTTATTTTCTGTTGTACCTATCCCGTAGAATTAAGACCACTCGACTACTCTATGAAAATTTTTTTTCTAAATTATTTGTATATACATTAAGTATATTAGAGTATTAGCATTAATTCCAAACGCTTGTTGATTGTTAAATAATGTTCGTATTATTTTTATTAAAAAATATAAAATAAAAATATCTATGCAAACTTTTATGATAATAGTACTTTATGTTCATGTTTTTTTTTATGTTTAGTTTTAATATAATATTATTAATATTATGATTTAGATATTTCAACTGCATACCTATATTATAATATTATTATTATTATCCGCAACATACCGTGGTATATAGTTAACGATTATAGTCTTGTTATCTTAAGTTCCGTTCTGAATCATTACTCTTTTCTCAGATACTCAAAAACATATTTGTTCATGACGTTAAGTTGACAGCCGGCCAGGAAATTGTTTAAGAAAGTTAATAATGGCCAAATAGATACACAGTAATGTCCATTGAACACCCAGTAGAGTAAGATTTTCCATACTGTGGTTCCACTACAATAAATGGTAAACGATTGAATTTGGAACAAAATATTATATTTTATATATTTATATAGGAAATATTCTTTCTGGTAGAAGGAGTAACTGGGAAAATACCAAATATTAATGTTCGGTTTAAAAAATGATCATCCAATCATGGTCAGTTGTCAACTATAAATCCAGTTATTGTAAATTAGATGAACGCATTAATTTAAGTTGGTAAAAACGGCCCTTAACATTATTATAACTATGATCCAATCGAACGCCACCACACTCACTTTTTTAGCAATCTTCTGCAATTGTTGGAAGAAATACGGCGATGCGTGATTATCTCCACCCTCGGCCTGGATGGGTTCAATGATGATGCCAGCCACGGGGTTCCCCTTCTTTTCCCATTTCTCGATCAGTTCCTCTACCTGTGTGAGTAACAAACACGGTAATTATACTTTTTATCTATACTACGACGTTATTCGTCTTTAGTACTGACTTCTGCCAGACAGCGCTGGTCTTCTTGATCGTTTTCCTTGAGGTTCTCGTGCAACGGATACTTGTACACCGGGAACCTGGCGATCGGCCAATCGAATCCTGGTACGTCAATCTTGTGCACGTACTTGGAGTGCGTAGTAGACAGTGCCCCCAGCGTTCGACCATGGAACGAGCCCATAAACGACAGTATGGATAATTTCGGCGTACCCGGCGCCATGTTTATCATGCACGATTCCTTCTCTTGTTCAGTGAAATCTGAAGTACCGCCCCTCTTGTCACGCTGATACTTCATAAACATATTCTTGTACGCATTTTCATTGGAACACGATCCGCACATCATGGTGGTCAGCGCACCCATGTCTTTGGGTGCCACCTGCAAATAAACATAAACATCGCAAAGTTCGTCGTATTACATCACCGTAACGATATATTATTATTTTTTCGTGTCAAGCTTACGCTCATCAATGTGTTGCGCAGCTTCGCTGGCCAGTCTGCGGCCGGAAATACACCCAACGCTGGACGATTGACAACGGCTCTCTAAAACAACATATACGTAAAAATAGTTTAACGTTACATACTATGTATACATATTGTACATTGTAATAGGCGCCGAGAAAGACCCGGTGTAGTAGGTACAATAAATAACGAAAACAACTACAATGGACATGTCGTTCGTGTGGATTAAAAGGATCACTGATTAAGTTAGCTTAACCTGGAAATGCCGATGGTTACAAAAAATCATTAGAACGTTCACGTACAAAGTGGAAAGATAATAAAAATAAAAAAGACGGATGTACGTCACACGTGGATGCAGCCAATGTTGTAGATGAGAAATTGGAAAGGTAGGATACAGATGGGAATTTAATGTATATCTGTAAGTAACGATAAACCATTGCTACCAAAAAAAAAAAAAAAAACGATTCTAAGCGAAGTTCAGTTGATAGTATTGCTTTGTTAACAATATATATATACGTCATATTATGGTACAATAATAACATTGTGTGCATTAAACAATTTAATAATATTTGTTTAATATTATACCTATTTTCCCATTCTCATGATTTTCCCGCGTTTTCATAGTTTTTCCTATTTATTAGGAAAACTCCTGGAGAAATCAAAAAATGACCTCTTTAAAGTACCACCCTAATTTTCAGATCAAATCATGAAAGTCTTCAGATTTTCTTTCAGAAAAATTGCTACACTTATAAATCAAAGCAATATATCCGGTAAAAAAGTTGTCACAAATAAAAAAAAAAAAAAAACGAAATTAACATCATTGTAAAACCATATGCTTCTTCGCTTCACTCAGAATCTAAAATGAAGTAAAACAAAATGAACCAGGTTTGCGTAGGAGAAAATTGGATAAGAAACGGTCGAGTGAACTTTGTTCGTCAGCATGTTATTCAAGACCATAAATCCATTGAAGACCGAGACACCAAAAAACAATTCTAATATTCAAGCGTGAGACCTCCATTAATATAAATTGATATTTTAAATAAAGCACCATGTATGATCCGCATATTTTAATACGCGGGTACCTATGGTGTTAATGGCTTGAGAGATATTTACTCACGTAAAATATATTTTCCGAGGAAAAAAAATGAGTCTTAAAATCAGTATGCACATCATTCCTTCCAGAATTTTTGAAAAAAGGGGCTAATTTTTTTTTTTTAACGACCAACCACAAAAAATATTTCGAATAACCGGTACAAACTTTATTCTCGTCGCTGTCCAACGCTTTCAACATTTCTGGATGATTATAGCCCAACGGCATCGACGATATTTGCGTGTACACATCCAATAAAACGTTACCATCCACATCGACCAGATAGTTGCCCAATGATTTGTTGTAGTCAGCGAACAGCTGAACCGACCCGGATTGCTAAAAAAAAAAAATAATAATAATTACTGTAGGTATATCGACAGCAACATATTATATGTGTTATATATATATAGGTATGCCGTTTTTTTTTTCTTTTTTGTTATAGAGTCGAATACCCTTAAATAATAATATCATAACCGATGACGGAACGATTTGATTTCGAATATTCAAATAATTATATTTAATTTACAATAAATAAAAGCGATTTTGATTAGCCAAAATGAACGTGTCGTCACCCATCACCGAGTAAGTATAATATAGTATATAAAATTGATAATTGACGATCGATAATAATAATTGTATACGATTTAAAACCCTAGAATATAACTACATAAAAAATAATAATATTTGTTTCCAAAAGTTAATTTAATAAATTATTTGTGTCCTGTTTATATTTACCGTTAAAAAAACGCCGTACACGATTAAACCGCAAACGAAAATTCGAAAACGTTTTAAATAAAATACATCCTGCGTATATTTTAACCCCTTTTATAAACGGTTATAATTAATGCGATTTATACCGGATTAAACCGCACTACATCCTGCAGTTAAAAGTTGTTCCTACATTAGCACCCATAAATATATATACGTAACAAAAATATACACACGATCACTAAAACTGCACTTAATATCAATGGACTATGCGTCCTAATAAATAATACATTAAATTTAGTATCTCGATCGTCGTATAATATTAATGAACCCCCATTACATTATAATAGTAACGTTGACTCACTTGAAATGTCGAAAGCTCGGCAAGAAGTTTTTTCGATTTCGGCCCGGGCACCGGTGTACTGACCACCGGAGCTGAATACTCTCCGGGACAGAGCGTAGACGCCAATTTTACTGTATACAAGCAAACACGTGCAATATATTATTCCAAAATAAAGATTAGCGATTTCAGTAGGTTGAACTGTTGACTGTTAAAATTTCGAATACAACACTTATATAGTATCGTAGGCCCTCGGTTAGCGCCTTTTCATGCCTGCTATTACTATCGTAGTATTAGTATAATGTAATACCTAGTATTTACATGTTTTAGTAAATAATTTTTTTAAATTTTAATTAAATATATTATTGCTTTTGATTAATTTTATGTAACAAATATCTATTAATCAAAATAATAAGACCTGATACTGGGGGCGGTCGCGCCACTGACTATTATAAGTGAGATTCCGATAAGGTAAAAAATACATAAAGAAAACTGCTTGGAAATCAAAAAATGACCTTTGAAAATCTCAATGTACTAACTAGATTCAAAATCTATTATATATAATCGTATATAAAAATTGTTTTATGAACAGAAAAAAAAAATCACACATTGCATAGTAAAATCAATAGTTAAATTTCTCGCTGCGCTCAGAGTCTTAAAGGAAATCATATGATCATAATATTATAATGGAGAGTGAATTTTTTTGAAGCCCGCTTGGCCCATTTTTATTGTTAAACTATGCATATATTCAAATTCTGATTTTTAGAATTTCTAAGTATAACACTATGTATTACATTATACTAATAATTAATACTATACAAGTACATTGAAAACACAATTAACGTACCTAATATAATTTATACTTGTGATTGAACTTTTCATTGTTATATTGTGACCTAAAGAAAACGTAGTAATATAGGTATAACACAGTGATAATCGTGGTCGTACGTTATACTATTATGGGTGTTGTATTCGAAATTCTAATCGAACGAAATATAAAGTTAGTTAGAATTATTTGATTTTTATTAAACTATTAATAATAATTTTTTAACTTATATACCTATTTCTTGCTTTTCAGATGTTGGCAAATCGCATAAATATAACGGTTATAAATGACTAAATGACTATATACGATAGTATAACGTAATGATGAGTATTTTTTTTTTTTGTAAAAAGTTCCTTACAATCGTAAACTATACCTACGATTAGTTATCTACTTTAAAACTTTAAAAAAATGTTATTCTCCACAGTAAACGTAGTTGATTATAATATTATAAAACATGAACACCAGACATAATGTAAATCACCCGAACTCATCTATTATGTAAACAATATGATTATTTGACCTTCGTTTGTCAATATTTAATAACTAACATTACTTTGACAATATTCAAAACTAACTAGGTAACGACGATCGGAATAGTTCCAATTATCAATAAACCGGTTGGTAGGTAAGTATCTAGGTACATATCTATATAAATAAATAACTGTAATAATAATCCTATACAGGACATAATTATTTATATGCGTTATGAATTTTAACGTCCAACTCAATAAATTCCTTAACATAATAACATGTCCGATTGCAATTTTTTGATTATTATGTAATAATAATATTTCTCAACTATTATCGCAGTAATAAAATAATCTACCACAATATTACATAAAATGTACTTTTCAAATTTATATAATATTCAAATCGGGGGCGTCAAATAGGGGAGAGAAGACAAGAGAATATATTTCCCATTAACTATTGAATTATACTTCCTATATATTCATAAAAAAAATAATAATAATGTAAATAGTAAATATTGTTAATAAAAATCAGCTTAACTCCCCCTCTCCTCTCATGGAAAAATCATTTGACCACCACTGACCTGTATTAAACTTTAAAAAGCTATAGTGCAGATTACTAATTTATGGTACAATCAAAAATTAAAAATTAGTTGTACAAAATGGATTTGATCAGTGGCGCCGAAGTAGTTTAACCCTTTCGCTCTCAGAATTGATTTTTTTTTGAAAAATAATTTTTTTCTTCTCTTAAAAACTGTTAATGGTGGTCTAAATAGTGCCTAGAAAGTTATTTCAAAATGTTCAAGTCCGATTATTGTGTTATATAACATACAATATATACGTTTAATTACATAAATTCATAGTAATATTTGTATAATTATATTTTCTACAAATTGTATTTATACTATGTATATTTCTGACCACTGGGACCACCCACTCACCTGTCACCTAACCTAACCTGTACCCCGAGTTCCACTAGATACGATATTAATTGTTGGAACTGTAAATTAAAAGCAATTGATACATAGAGAAGGATAAAGGAGCATAAGTGTAGGATGAGATGGTCCTTAAAAACCAGAGACAAAGAAAATAGGTACACAACTATTGTACAATAGAAAAAAATTCAGGAATAAACAGTTAAATATGGGAATATCTTGCACTTTTAAAGGTTAAAATCAACTTTTTACTATATACGAAATGACCTACAGTGTTACCCTTATGCTAATAATTCTGTCAATAATATTATTTTTTTTCTATCCGGTTTTGTGTGAGGGAGATACATATGTAGAGAAAAATTTTATTTTCATTTTATTTTATTTTATCCCTTAATTACTGAAAAAAAAAATAACTTAATTTTATCACTTTTCAACATTTCCAAAAAACCCATTTCGTAAAAGATATCATTCTAAAAATATTATACATAAATGTATCATACATTCATATCTGATTTAATAGTTTCTTAGTCGTAGTGATTCTAATGTATAGAAAATATGTGTGAAAACAATCAATACTCAATAGAGTAACACGTTACGAGATAAGGAATCACGATCAGCACGGTAATTCCTTATCTTCTATTGAATACTATTAATCTAAACTACTAATCGGATATGATACATTGAAATGTTTAGAATAATATATTTTACAAAATTATTATTTTGACAATATGAAAAAGCGGAAAAATAAAAAGTTATTTTTTCTCAATAATTTAATGTTTCTTTGCATACGTGTCCCCCTCGCAAAAAACCCGATTAAAAAAAAATAAATAAATATTGACAGAGTTATTAGCATATGGATAACACTGTAGAACACCCTGTATACACCAGCTTTGGTACAAACCAACTTTTTACACGGACAGGTATTACTATGAACGATAAAACAAATACAAGCCTGCAATAAATACACGTCTCGTGTTATAACACCCAAAAAAGTAGTATCTGAATAGAAATCCGTACGAATAAATGCGTATTTGTAACATTGTGCCAAACTGCGTAATATAAGGCGCCTACCGAGAGACGAACATTTAACGTTTGGCGGTTTTTTTTTTCTTTTTTTTTTTTTTTTTCGCGATTACCTTAAACTATAATATTATTACTGTTAGTGATTACAGGTCACATTTATTTACATCCGGTATCCGGTGTACGCGTACTCCCGGGACGGTATTTTCGCTCGAATAACGTGGAAATTGGCCTTCGGCCGTGGGAATTGACTTATGCATGCGCAGACCCTATCGAAAATTACCACTGTCGTATACGATGTAAAATGTTCGGTTTCGGGCGTATTACAATATAAGAGTGCCGTGACGTCGTCAGATCAAACAACTTACTGCATAATTATGACATAAACGCTATAATATTTCATTATTTAATGACTCGGCGACTTACGGGGTACGTTGACGAAATATTTGGCCGCCGGACGAGCCACTTCTTGTAGTCGATACATGACGGTTTCCGGTCGGTACGACGATTGATAAATTTAAATGTTATTATTAATGTTACAATATAATTACGACACCAGCGTAAGTTACCGCGTTACCGGTCGTGACACCGCCGCAGCCGTCGTTCGGTTTCGGGCGCGGAAAGTTTCGTGTCCGGAACGGCGAAGTTGTGCGGCCCGCAGCGTTCAGCGTTGTGTGCGACTGTGCGGCAACCGTCGACCGACCGACGGGCGGCCGGGTGCGCGCCGCCGCCGACGACGACGGCGGCGGCGGAGTCGGCGGCGCCGTCCGATCAATAAAATAATATTACAACACGATAATATTACCGAGCGCAACAATAAACCACGAGGTACGGGCGCAATAAGGACCCAAGTACTCACGACCGCACGGAGATGATGTTACTATCGCGACAGTCGGATTAGCGGCTACCGCGATAGTGTGGCGTGATACAGCCAACGGTGTTCCCGTAAATATTGTCCTCAAACGTTCACGCTTGTATACACCTATTATAACGGTAAAACATATCCTGTGTCTTACATGAAGTATTTTATATATTTTATGTGTGTGTGTGTGTGTGTGTGTGTGTGTGTGGTTTCTATACTGTTTATAGGGAAACCGACACGTAAATTATACTAAGTTTAAAAAAAAAAAAAAACAAAAGAGTTAATACTGGGAACGGGTGATATGTCACTATTGTAGGTGGGAAGTTGGGAAGGTAGGATACGTAAAATTATTTAATTAATATCCGTAAGGAACGATAAGCCGTTAATAACGACGAAAATACCTTTTTTTACTATTAAAATCAATCAACAAAATCAACAATAATTTATTATAGGTAGGTTTTTATCAAAGCTTTTAAATTGGAATTTATACAAACATGTAGAATTCAACCATACCGCTTAACCAAACAAAAATCTCTCTTTTGAAAAGAACTGGTAGATGCAGTGGTACGGGTTTTTTCGGTTTTGAACAACTCAGCAAGTCAATGAGACGGAAGGGTTGCATATATTTTGGCTACGGACGATTTTGGTATAGTCAGTCGTCAAAGGATCCGTAGTCTCTGCAAACTCTCAGATTATCAAAATTCTTAGATTTCTCAGATGTGTCCGTGATTTTCAAGCCCAAGCCTATCGTGTCGCACGAAACAGACACACAAACGACATGCAAAGTGTTTCTGTAAATAAATTTAACCCTAATAAATCTAATAGGTATTGCAATAATTTCTAACACACTTAAAATATCAGAAGTATATTATAATAATTGCAATTCGACGTTTATTACCTTTCCGGTAAAATTGAAAAAAAGAAAACAAGAATAAAAAAAAAAACTCGTATGTATGACGCGAATCAAGCAGATAAATTTGAAGATTACCCCGAGTAAAACTAAAATCAAACTTTCTGTTACAAACATTAATTATTAGTCGACTTTATTCGGCAGCGAGCAGCGATGACGAGGCGATCCTTCTGGCAAATAACAGCGAATAAATTCGCCCTGTGTAACAGACACAAATTACCCATTTTAAAATGGACAAGAAAAAAAATATGAAACGGTTTTATATTAAAATGATTTTACGGATAAACTCACATATCTTAACATGACGATTGTATACGCCATACTACGACGGCGCAATGGTTTTCGGCCTTTTTGCTCATAGGTAACATAAAACAGCTAAGAAAACGTACGCCACGATTATCGTGCTCTCGACAAGAATCAGTATAGTCGAAGCCATTTTGATTAAGTATGTATATGGTGTCATATATAATAGATCAGATTAGTATAATAGAAATACGTCGCGAAGCACGTTGTAAATTACATAGAAAAAAAAATTTCGAAAATGTAGGAATGCTGTAATGGACTTCAAATAATGACGAAATTTTACAGGTTCACCTTAAAAAAAAAAAAATAAATAAATTGTACATATAATTGAAATTATTGACATTATGTTATTATTATCATGAAAGATATGGTAGTAGTATTATTTGTATGTATTTGTATATTTGTAATGATTCGACTGATTCTATAGATTTAGTAAAAGAATGCTTGGTCTTTGTGCAGGGCTCTATTTACACTAGGACATTGTGGGTATTTGTCCAGGGCCATTGCGGGACATTATTCTTTTAATTTTAATTAATCCTTAAAATTGAATAACACCAAAAAAAGTTTACACAGTCGAAAATACTTGTAAAAATATAAATTACTTTTTTCAGTTTCATACAAAATATATGGGTGTGAGATAAGGAATATTCGTATTAAATGAATTAAAAATAGGCCAAATTTTTCTTTTTCTTTTTCTGTCTTTGTGGTTTCTAATAAATATGGGTTGGAAATTTTCAATTCGTTACTTTTTAGCCTCTAACTTAACTAAATAGCATGTAAAATCCTGAACTCACAAAACAAGTTTTATGTCTCTTAAATGCCAGTGGTATAACTAATGTAGTTTTTACAATGGGTGGATATTCAACTAATGTATCTATAGCACGGACTTAAGGTTGCGACTTGAATATTTGAATTAAATAATATTGTATATTTTTTTTGTTCCTACATTGAAATTTATGTTTCATAACACTACCTACAACACAATTTTAACGTATCAAATATTATTTAATATATTAGTATAATTAAATAGCATTTAATATATTAGTATAATTAAATAGCAATAGGTACAATAATTTGTATGGTAATTGTTATTATTAATTGTTAATATATTACCCAAAGGCGCATCTATCTTATACTATGGTTCCTATACCATTCATCAGTCCTATAATAGTTACGTTATCACAGAATATGTGTTATTTTATCGACCGACGGCGGTGTGTGTTACCGCCATAGGTTATTTTTATAATTTTACAACGGCCAACACCTAATTTACAAAAATAAACATTATTTAATATTAGTATTTATTTTCAATAATATTTCTAACAATTAAATAGAATTTTTTTTTTCTAGTATATGGCTAATTAAATTGTTGTAGATAGGAATATTGTATCTAAAAAGAAAATCAAGAATTCTACGGGCCACGGCACCCCATAGGGTCCTAGCGCCCCTAGGCCATAGCCTAGGTAGCTTAGTCCTAAATCCAGCCATGCCTACACATCTAGACGTAACATTCACCCCAAGGACTGGAAAACGTGGTCAGTCCGAATAGATCATGAGAGATAAGCTGATATAAAGCCTAGTGTGGAAGAAAACAAATTTACCCTCCGAGGACGACTAATTAAAACACTCCGTTCATTATCTCACGTGTCTCTGTCCTTGAAATAAAACTCCGCCCACCGGAACGCGTTTTATGCTGAATGTTTCAACTAGGTGTATAAGTCCATGGTTAGTGGTTATCATCGTGATCAACGTGTTTTTTTTTTGCACTTTGCTGTAAAAATACATTTCCCGCCCTCTCCCCTCAAAAGCTCAAAAGTTTTGGCGATAAAACCGTTAGAAAATAAATCAAAAAAACAACAAAAAGGGTATCTTGTGATTTTTCGATTAAATCATTTTTTTCTGGTAGAAAACGTCGTCCGTGTTTTTATAAAATAATGAAATCGTGAAATTGTACGTTTTTTCTCACTTAAGTGCTTTTATTTTAAAAATGGCATCGAAAATCAAAAAATGACTTCTTTAAAGTACCATCTAGACAACTTGAGCTTTCAGAAAAGTTGCTTCACGTAAAAATCGGAACAAGTTTACTAAGAAAAAACGCGTCCACAGACTAGAACAAAGAAAAAAAGAAATAAAGAAATAAATGTCTTAGTAAAACCAATAGCTTTCTCGTTACGCTCGGAATTTAAAATAAAACAACATAATATAAACAAAATAATAATTATAATATTATCAAATTAATGATGAATAATGATGTTAAAAATTATTAACCACAGTAACCATTTTGGTATAAGGCTTTGTGAGACAGAGATGTACCCACAGTTATATGAAACAAAACATATTTTCATATACCTATCGGCTATCTGATCTATAGGCACGCGGTAGCTTACGTCGAAACTGTAGGAATGGCTTGCACATTCTTTATTATCTATGGCATCTGCTCTTGGGTTTATTTATTGAGGGACGAAATAGGCAATTAAAATGTTTTATATCACTCGGACGTTTCCGTGGTTACCGGATCAACTACTGATTATCGTCACTCTTAAATTTATCTGAGGAACATTATCATTTTTGAGAAAAATGAAACCGCTCCGGCCTTCGGATAGAAACGGAAAATCTTTTGGCTCTTACGAATGAAATGAAAACGTTCAAAAAAAATCTGACGAATTCGGTGGAACTATTAGGTAGATATGATATGATATAAAGTGCGTCAGAGACAGTGAACGCTACCTGAAAAAAATATTTTGTATGCGTCGTCGGCCGTCGCTACAATTTAATTGACAATTCAGTTCGGTATTGTATATTTACCATTAATATATAATATTTTCGGCTACGGGGTGACCGTAACACATAATAAGTGTCGGGCAATTTTAACTTTCGTCGGAATATGTATTTTAGAACATTTAAAAAAATAAATAGCTCTAAAAATATTACATTTTTTTTATTTTTTTATTTTTTTATCACCACTCGCCCATATTATATGAGGTGAAACAACTAATTAATTCTGTTTATTTTCAAACGGCAACCTAGCTATATTAAAAATCTGTCATAGGATAGCGGGGACGGGCGCAGCCACTGTTGTAGGTGGGAAATTGGAAAGATGGGATATAGACGGGAATTTAATGTATATCTGCATGTAAGCAACGATGAACCATTGCTGACGAAAAAACGATTCTGAGCGGAGTTCGGTTGATTTATTGATATATTGTTATATATTGTTACTTTGTTAACAATATATACATGTCATACTTTGGTAAAATAATTAAATATGCATTAAAAATTTTCTTTAATAATATTTGTTTAATATTGTACCTATTTTCCCGTTCTCTCGGTTTTCCCATGTTTTTTCCCGGTTTTCCCCATTTATTGGGGAAATCAAAAAATGACTTCCTTAAATTACCTGCCCAGTCTGATTTCCTTTTAGAAAAAGTGCTATCATCAGAGCGAAATTGCTGGTAAAAAAGTTGTCCACAGAACAAAAAAAAAGTAAACATAATTGTAAAATCATAAGCTTCTTCGCTCCACTAAGAATCTAAAATTCCATTAACAGATGGGGTATTGATTTAAATCGAATTATGATGTTAAAATTATTGATTTCCGTCCACCCGTTGACACTTTTAAGTATCGGTGGAGGGAAAGAGTAATATTGCATTATTTGTGTGGCGTTGCGGCGTTCCAATACCCACTTTAAATTTATTTAAACAAATACTCTATATCTATATTTATGAAATTTTAATTATAAGTTGTCATTTGATAATCAAAAGTGGATACCTAATGAATACACCTCTTAGAATAATGGTGACAAAAAATAACCATAATGTAATATTTTAGAGCTGCTTATCTCTTAAACTACGTATTTAAAAAAACAAATTTCGGAATAAATTAATATTTTTCGAGGTAATAAGTCGATCACCATCAGTATACTGTCCGTGTTTTATGACGTGTTTTGCAGCTGTGAAATTAAAAGTATACCAAAGTTGACCAGAATATTGAACATGAACGAGTGCGACGTGGCTCTGTTGCTATGTCATAAAAGGAAGAGAGACGCGTGGAACACGGACGAGTCGGAAACGTGGGCGGATCCGTCAAAACCTAAAAAACCAGCGTACGCGAATGTAATTTCGAAAATATCCAACACGCCGGTTATTCAACAAAGGCAATTGCTGTCAAAATACGATATCGCGTTTAAAAATTATCAACCCAGCATGCCAACCATCGTCGAAGACGAAGAGGAGACTGACGCCCCGACGATGTACGACGACGAACCCATACGTTTGATTGTTCATTCAACTCAATAGCATAATAAATATCGGCGTTTCGGTGTAATTTTATTGGTACCAAATATTAAAATAAACGATTAATGTATACGTGCGTACCCGTGTGAAAGTCTAATGTGTACAAATCGGATCGCAGTCGCTCCACAAAATCGATACAATTTCATCTATTATGATAATGCAATCCCTCTATTATGAATCAAGAATACAAGTGAACACAACCTACAGTTAAGATATGTCGGCGTGAGCGTTTTGAAAACCCGACAAATTTGTGGTGAAAAATCGTTTTACCTGGATATGAGTATACGATTTATAGCGCAAAACGATTACAGTGGCGCGGCGTAATGTCGTCAAGGTGTAAGCAACTACTAAAAATGATATAGCCTACTTATACCTACTTATACCTATACCCCCATCGTCCTTTTTTTCTACCTCTAGAGAGCCGCCCACCACTTATTTAAAACAAATATTATTAAAAATAATTTAAATAATTAATCGTAGATCCTAAATATACACTATCGAGTAATAATAATACTTTGAACAGTTTGAAGTCGATGACTGATGATGAGAGTTCCAATATGGTAGTGTCATATGCGATCGTACCAACACATATAGTAGATATAGTAAATGCAGCATCATGATATTGATACCATGATGATTGGTCGTGTACCACATTTAAAAGTCGCTTATATGTCATCTCTTTACACTACCTACTCCAAAATTTCAAAATGTAATGTATAATTTTACATTAATAGAACTCGACCATGGCTAAAATTCATTTGAATTCATAAGTTCATTTGAAAATATATCTATAACATTTTATAACTGAAAGTGTAAGCATCGCTTACACTGCTTATATAGTATGCACGCCATGCCAGTGGAATTATAATATAATTTAGTGATCATACATAATAGTAAAAATTAAAGAACACACGGCTTTATCTTGGGATTGATATAAGTAGGCAGGTACCTTCTATTCTATCTATTTAGTTATCAAAATATCAATAACCTATCTATAAAAAAAAAAAAAGTTGCCGATTGTTTTTAGTATTGTGAAAAGGACATTTTCTAATTTTGAATATGTTATACTATATTCAAACATTTTGCCGTACCCTTTAGCCTTAAGAGCCTACAATAAGAGAGTGGTTACCGTCCACCGGACCTTTTATCATTGGATATGGATCGCGCCATAGTTTGTTTATTTTCCGTCCAAACACTGTCATCAGCATGGACCATAGCTATATAAGTTTTTTTTACATATGTAATAAAGCAATTTAAGACAATTCTTAATCATGATATTATCTTAAATCATGGTACCTATTTATAAATTGACAATCAACATTATCAGCCTAATTCAGAAATGGAAATATATGTAATCGTATGTCATTTGTCCACTTACTTGTAGTAATAATATTGTCCGATTTCGTGACAATAACCCCTGGCCGGTGTCAATAAATATCAGTTTACTCATTTAAAAACTAGACTTAATATTTTGCACCATGCATGGATCTGAGTGTCTGACACTGTAAATTGTAGGAGGAAGCTAGGAAGTTGAGAAGATATCTTGTATGGATTTTTTATAATATTATAAAATCATTTATTTTTAGACAAATTATAACCCTTCCCCCCCCTAACGAAAATTGGAAAATACGTCACTGTGACGGCACTAAAAAATAACCAATCAGGTACTCTAAAGGATCAATGTCCCGATAATCGTATACATTATTTTATTTGGTCACAGCTGATGTACTCAAAGCCGTGCTCACGGGGGTAGGGGGGGGGGTGAGGGTGTCATATCCCCTATGAATTTTTTTTTATGCATTTGTTTAAAATTTCTTGGGAGTATCGATTTTCTCGGAAAGAAAAAAAGGTAGTTTGTTTTAATTTTCAGTCGTGTTAATATTTTCATCATACATATATTAAAATATGTTTAATAAATACTATATGGTAATAGTAATAATCTATAAGTAATGCATAAATATTATGAAAAAAAAAGGTACCTACCAATGGACTATCATATTATTTCAGTCCATTATATTCCGATATCTATGTTATAAATCGGCATATGAATATAATATTATCAATAGTAACTTTATTTATAGTTATGCAGTTTTTAGCTATGCTATATAATAAAACTTTTATATTAATACACATGCCTCCTAATCGCTTAAATATTTTCAATAATTTCATATTTTTAAGACTGAAAGTACCTATGCGTGTGAACGATATACTTAAGATTATTTGTGCACTGTAGATTATCAGATGTTGATAAATTTACTGTAAGTATAGACTTTATTTCAGATACAAAAATATCAGTTCTTACTACCCAGTGTACATAACTTTTGTCTTATACTGTTTAGGCACTGTATGTACTAGGCAAATGTATGGATAGGTACCAACGCCAACATTTAAGTTTCATTGAACGGAAAAAAATAAATAAAAAAAAGAGGTTTAAAATATTAGTATAAAAAATAGGTAAGTATATAATATATGTATATTAACATTGTAATTCGTACCTACCTAGCTCCTGAAACACTCCTAAAATACCAATATGTACATTTTGTAAATTTGTGTATGCAACTATCAAAAAAACAAAATACAGATTATCCCTCACCTAAGGAAACAGCTGAGCACGCCACTGGATGTATTAATAAGGTTACCAAACAATCTGTTTTTTTTTTTTTAGCTAACTGCAGGGTAGTATTTCGTAGTATTTGCAAAACGTAATAAATAGGTAGGTACCTGTTTTTGAGTGAAGCACGTTTGGACCAATACTTTTGATTTTAGTAAGCGCTTGCTAATTAAACTTTCAGTTAAACTACGAAAAATAATTTGTAAACTAAGTAATGCCTAAGTAAATTGTTTAGGTTTTCGTACAATTTCTGTGTAACAGTTTAATTTTAAAACATACCAAAAATCCAGTTATATTAAATACCTATAACATACCTATATCTTTACATAATATATATCTGTGTATAGTGTATCAAAGCTTATACACAATAAGACCATAGGTGTCACTAAGGGGTACCGAGGGGTATCGTTTTGCTACCTCAAACAAATCTTATGATATAAAATCTTATGATCTTAAATATATATTCTATGTTTATTATTCTAGCGTGTACGAACATTGAATACCTATAATTGATATAGTGTTCAAAAGAATAATATTTTGCGATTAGTCCAATACGGACGATTAGTGTATAAGTTATACTTGTTATTAGTCTCATAACGTCATACTAATCGCGCGTATTGTGATAGTGTGTTAACTGATAACTGATACATTTTTTTTCTCTGTTAGCTGTTTTGTTTGTTGTTTCTGTATTATTATTACGCTTTGTTCCCTAAGTCATACACATTGGAATTGCCGCGTAGAATTGATAAAAGCTGTTATTAAAAAATTCCCAGTTATACTAAAAACTTTATAAACAATTTCAGAAAATGACCCTTTATATGAATCAGATGCCAATAGTTTATTGAATAATATTTAGACATTTCAGTTTGTATTTTATTTGTACACTTTAAATAAAATAGTGGAACACACTAATATACTTTCAAAGTATTTACTATCTCCATCAATAAATTATGCTACTGTCAAAATTATGACATACTAAAAATTGTTGATGAATTAAATGGGTATCGCTTTGAAAAATCTAATGGAATTTGGAAGGTCATACAAAAGATAATCAATAGGTAGTCGTGATTTTCTGTTACCTAAGATATCTTGCAAAAGAAGTTTACCAGTTAAAAATGTTGGCGGTGGTTCAATTTACCCAGAATTTAAATATGTCAAAGATTTTTATGGAATAGAAATTTATTATTTAATTCTTGATAGAATTACACAAGCAATAAAAGACAAGTTTAATATAAATGATTTAAAAATGTTAAACTTAATAAACAACATTTTAGTTAATAAGAATCCTGATGTATCTGATATTTAGGAAGTTAGTGCAGTGTATAGATTTAATGTAAATGAATTGAAGTCTGAAATAATTGTTTTAAATAAAATGTTTATCAGTTAGAAAAAAAGAAGTTAACTTTGAAAATAAACTATTATTTATAAAAAAAAGTTGAAGTTGAGAGTGGTATATTAGTGGATGTATTTATATTATTTTTGACTATACCAATGAACTGTAATCATGTGTATGAAGATTTTTGTTCCTAAGAAGACTAAAACATAATTTGTTCATTTTCTAAAAATAAATACAATGTAAATTTGTTGTAGATAAATTTTTTTTTTGCTACTCCAGAATTTGGGTTCTAGTGACACCCATGGATAAGACAATAGTACAACACAGATAAAATACTACGTATTATCTAAAGGCATGCCAAATAAACGTTTAGTTAAACTAAAATAAGGAAAATTCTGACCATACGAGCTGTAGGTATAAAAGTAGTATTTTTGACCATAAACAGGCATTAAAATTTGGACCAAACGGATTGTTTCAGATTCTTTTAGATTCTTAGTGGAGCGAAGAAACTTATAGTTTTACAAAGATGTTTTTATTTCTGTGAACAACTTTTCAACCCAGACATTTTACTGGGGAGGTACTTTAGAGTAGTAATTTTTCGGTTTTTTCAGGAGTTTTCCCAGCAAATGTAAAAAACCGTAATAAAATATGGTAAAACTGTGAAAAACATAGAAAAATTAGGAAAATTAGTACAACATTAAACAAATATTATTAAAGAAAATATATAAAGCCTATTTAATTATTTTACTATAAAATAAGCGAAGGCATATAATTTGTAATACATAGCAAAAAATGCATCTATTTGACTTACACACCGGTTAATGAGATCATTTGAAAATTAGGTAGATAAATATGTACATACATTTAACAAACGTGCTATAAATGAGATATAAACCGATATCGGTTTATTTTATCTGATGATAGCGACGAAGAAGAACCTGATAAAAAACCACCAACTAAACAAATGCTAGAAACGTTTTAAGTTCTACGTAGAGGGATTTAGCAAAGAGGTGATTTTGACCATATTTTTTTAACACCCTCTAATGAGACATTCTGATTAGGTAGGCGTCTGGTATAATACATTATTTATGTACAGGTTTAATTGGTTTTTTAAACTAGGCAGTAAATAATTTTGGAAAAAATTTAGATAATCCTTTTTACTTAATAATTAAGCTACAAATTCAATTTTAAACATAATAAAACTGATTTCTACATATTTCAAAAAAATATGATGAAATACCAAACAAAAATACTAGGAAATTTTACAGGTGGGTCATTTGTGGTCCGGAAGGATTTTAGGAGTGGGCCACAGCCCACTCCTGGTGCAACCAGTGAGTCTGTGAGTGTTACATTGAAACCATAAATTGTATTTTATTATTATGATAGGAAGTACAAATTTAAAATATGAATTTATCGTTGATCAGTTAGAACTTTGCTAGTGACACAAGGGGTCCTCTCAAAGTAGCTGGTATATTCGTCAGTGATGCTTAAAGGGGTCTGACCCTATTATTGTGTGAAATGCTAGTGCGAGCAAGTTATCTATCTACAGGAAATGTCAATTTAACACTATTATTTCAACAAACATTTAGTAGAACACACACTATATATACTTAGGTATCCGTTCACAAAACTAATTGTTTTTCTACATATTCTTTGTGAAAAAATAATTTTATTTTATTTCAGTATATTATACATATATATCAACATATCTTTTTTTATTTTTATTTATAATAATAATAATTACATTAGCAAGTATTTAAAAAAAGTTCATCATAATTATATTTACAATTAGATACAATATTAATAATAATCAAAAAAAAAAAAAAATAAAAAACAAAAAAAAGTCATATAAGAAAACATTATTCAGTACCCTTATTATTATTAAACAACAGTTACTTACGACAAAAAAAAAAAAATGTATTTTAAAATAAAACAAATGCGAGTTCTACCTACTATAATTTATTATTTACAGGTATTTCAATCAACATTTTATACAGTGTATATGGTTTTGACTCTAATATTTTTTTAAAACACCATTTGTTATAAAACTATATTTGTCTTAAAACAAATGATTATTTAATTTTTTTAAAAGAAAAATTCTATACCATTGAAAATATATTATCTGATTTTTATGTTTGGAATGAGAGTGGTCAGAGTGAATAAAAAAACATTAATTATTCAATAAAACATTAACTTCAGTAAGTTATTTGGGCACAAAAGTTATCCAGGTAAAAGAATAACAGTTAGCTCTAAATACAACAGCAACTTTGTATTAATAATAATCACATTGCTGCTGCTTAGGCAGTGACTGTCGTATAAAATCATACATGTTACAAACAAATAAGAGTCTAATAAAAATATAATATTTCTTGTTTAGTTCAATATTATTATAAAAATAAATTAACAAATAATAATGTAAATTATTATTATAAATTTAGTCAAAATTTTTGACTTGAATTTTTTTTTTTGAAGATGTAATAATAAAAACAAGAAAAAAAATATTGATAATGTATTGATAAATAAAAATCATTAAAACATATTAGATAAGAGGTCACATAAAAATAAAACCAACAAATACATTGATTATCGTTTTAGGCTTCCATGTATTGTTCACAAAGTTTGTCCCTTAGATTTTTCAATTTAGATACAAAGAACTGCTCAAGAATTTCAGCGCACTTGTAAAATTGAGACTCACGTGGATTATAATACCTGCAGTTGTCGAACACTTTGATCATGTCACGAATGAACTCTGTGAGTGTCTTATATTTCTTATTAGTCACTTTCTTACCAATGCAATTCAGATCTATTAAGAGCAAAAAATACTATTAAAGTGACAAAATATAATACAAAAACTATGAGGAAAGAAAAATCAACCTACCCATTGGTTCCTTGACAACATTGTAATAATCAGGAGCTTCATGTGGATCCACAGGTTCCATGAACGGCCATGCACTTTTATGTGACTGCATCAAAACAAATTTATGTAAAATTTATAAATTAATGCAAAAATAAGTTATAATTACTTGTATTTGTTTGATTAGTTTCAGTAAATCTTCATTGTCTTGTTGATTTAATGGATTTAAATTGGCGAAATTGATTTCTGAATTAGGCATACATCTGGGACAAATGTAGTCGTCCATTTTATCACCTTCACATTGTAATACACCAACACAACTGCCATGGAACCAATCCTGACATTTGTCACAACAAATATAAAATCTAAAAATAGACATATTATTATTACTCAATTATATACATAATAATAATTATAATAGAGAATACTTACTGTTGATCGTCGTATGGTTTTTGGCATATACAATAAAGTACTTCTGGATCCTTGGATCGCTTACACTCTGGACAAAACCATTCAGATATCCTTTTAGACATTTGCACAGTAATATTGACACAAGAACCGTGGAACCAATTGTGACACATATCACATCCAACATAAAACCTAAAATAAATATTTATTTCAAATTTAAAATATAATTATTTGCAAGATATATTTTATTATTCACATACTTGGAACTATCATAGGGTGTTCGACACATACACATTATTTTTTCTTTTTTACTTTTTTTCGGACTTGATTTTTTGGCAGGTGTTAATGATGATGCACGTGAAACATTTCGGCTAGGTGCTGGCGGAGTGGTCTTGACTGGACGTCGTCGACCCGGTCCAATATTACTAGTTTTGGAATTACTATTAGTATGCGGTGTAGTTTGTATAGTAGTTGGTGGACCCGAAGCATGTTTTCGTTTACTGCTACCTTGGGGAGGAGGGGTTATTTGAGTAAGAATGGGTGTAACTGGATTAGGTTTTTCTGTAATATTATTGGATGTAGTTGTAGAATCAGCTGATGAAACTGTTACATTAACTGCTATTTCATTCTGTAACATATGCCAAGTGCATATTAATAATTAAAAAGACACAAGAATATTGTTAAATAATATTGCTCAATGTTCATACAGGTGAACCATTCTCTGCAAGACATTTATTATATCAGAAAATTTTTCAGACATTTTTTGCTTAGAAAATGTAACATATACAGGTCTAAAAATATTACATTGTCCTTAATATTTTCAATCTTATTATTGATAAAAAAAATCACCAACTTTTAGGTTTATATATTTCGGTGATGGATCCAAATCAATTATGAAATAAAATGTCTATTTATGAATCTTTTAGTATTTAAAAATCAAAAATCTGTAATAATTTCATTATCAATAAACAAGTGAAAAATTGGAGCAATATAAAAATTTAGAGCTGTGTGTATCTTATTAAATTATCTAAAACAAAAAAATATTCTGAAACTTAATACTTCATTCTAGATGAGTGGTTTACAGAAGATTGATCAGACTACAGATGACACATTACGGATATTAAAAAATTATTTTCTTCCCTCCCAATGGTACTTTGTACAAAGCAATCAAATCGAGCAACGACGTTTCTGAAATCGGAATTGAGGATCGAAACTCAGGAGATTATGTTTGTCAGGAAGTTCGATCAACCCGAATTTCGAGAAAAACATTATTTTAAAATACATACCTGAATATCGATTTGCAATTCCTTTTCCAGAAGCGCCCTCTTTTTTAGTATATCTTTTTTCAATAATTCTTTTTGTTTGAACAAGCTAACCTGGAATTTTGATTGACTTTGTTTTCTACGATCATCACCTTGTTTTAATGTCTGATACAGTTTTGAATGTTCAGGAGATGTCAACGACGACCTATACATATAATGAAAATGAAAATTTTCTTTTAGAAAAAGTAGAATCATTAGTAGGTAAGAATATAATTTTAATAACCCATTGTTAAATAATAGTAAATAAAAAAAAAAAATAAGGAAGAAAATTGGGAGTTTGAATTTCAAAATCCCAATATAAAAATAAATCAACAATAAACTTCCTTCCAAAAACATTACCAAAAAAAATAAATAAAATTACCTAGAATTATTATTCTCTGATGATTTTTTCGGAGACTCTAAATCTGATGGTAAATTTTCAGCATTATCAGAAAGTATCTTAGCAGAAGATACTGAAGTTATTTGTGACACTGGATCACGTAGTTTTTTTTCCTGATATTTTTGTAACTGTAGTAATTTCTCTTGTGTTTCAGGGTTTAAATCTTCATTTTTCAAAACATTTTTAATCGCTGTAATGTTAAGCAATTTTAATTTTACACTTAAATATTATCAAAATATTACTAACATTGACTTATATAGTTTGGAGTCACTACAAAATTTGTAGAATCAACTGGTTCTTCATTAACTACAGGTGTTTTATTCACCGGAGACTTCAGTGACTAAAATAAAATATTATATTAGGATTTTATTCATGCATGCGTCGACATTAGTTTTACTTGTTCTGTTTTAATTGAAGTTGAACTTTCAGCAACATTATTCAAAACAGGGGGCTGAGGATTTGATTCTATTGGTTTAGTAACATTTTGGACTGTAGAATTATTACTAGCATTACTGTTTGGAAGAGTGGATTGAGAATCTGGTGGTTGAACAGCTAAATAAATCTTTGTAGGACCTAAGACTCCTTGAGTACCACTGGATTCTTGAGCTGAAATGTTTAAATAAAAAAAAATAGGGTGAACGGATAGTTGGTCCCTGCAAAAAATGCTGTATGCGGACAAATGGCACTTTTTATAATTTTTTACACAGACAATTGGTCCCTGGTAAAGTAACTTTTTTTCTTGCAATTAAATTTTTTTTTAACCAATTATGATATTACATTTTTGAATATGATACGAGATGCTAAGTTGTTCTCATTCTATATATTATGTCTAGTGTCTAATGATAATAATAATAATAATGGAATGTTTTGAAACCACCAACAGAAAAATAAAATTGAGTGAAGAAAATAAAAATTAGCAAGGGACCAATTGTCTGTATACATAATTATGACTAGAGCTAATTGACAGGATTTTTTTGCAGGACCAATTGTCCTAGATCTTAAAAATATTAAACCAATAAGTAGGTTCTATATCTAACATTTACTCACCCTTTAAAAGTTGTTGTTTAACTTGTTGCTGCACGAGTGCTAACTGCTGAGGTGTAAAATCATTATTTTGCAACCCTTGCAATACAATTTTATTACCATGTATTGCACTTTGAATAACCTGTGCTGTAATGCATTTGATAATAGTACCAGGTGGTTGATTGGCTAATAGTAATTTTTCTTGTTCATCTGCCAATGACATGGTAGATACTGTTTGTTGATCCTATAATAATTAGTCATTCAGTATTATAGTATAGTAATAAACAAAAAATCATAAATTTTACTTGATTGGGTTGATTAATCGAGTGAATTGATTGAGTTATTCGAGGTGATAATGGAGGTACAGATGGATTAACTTTTTGTACATTTTGATGAGGACGCACAAGTTTAATCGCTTGACCACTGCTACTTAATATATTAGTAGAGTTTCCTAATAATTTAACAATTTTGTTTAAATTTAATCTTTAATGAATATTGACATTATTAAATTACCAGCATTAGATCGTAATAACACTTGCTGTCCATTAATTGTGGCTATAGTACCTTTATTTGGATTTATATGCTGCATAATCATTTGCTGTCCTTGGGTTACGCTCAGCAATTGTCCACCAGAAACAACCATCTGATAAACAATTTTTTTTTTCATTAATGTAATGTTAATTATAATATATTTTGTATTGCTGATAATTATTAATCATTTTGAATTAATTATATTAAAATAAATTTTGAATAAGATTATTAAAATATATATAAATAGTATTACTGGAGATGTCTGGGGTTTCAAAACTTGTTGAATAGGCTGAGTTCCTCGGTTTAAAATTATTGCCTGCAAATATATTATTTACTTTAAAATGCTTAATTATTATACAAAAACAATACAAGAGTGCATGACGAATACTTGTTTAATAAGTATAAAAATTAATTTAAATTTACCAGTTTACACTATTTAATACTAATCTGCCAACCAAAACTAGAAAACATTTTAACTATAATATTTGTATACTAAATGCAAATAAATAAATAATTGCAATGCTCCATTCTAACAGATAATCCCAAAGAAATTAAATTATTTATATACCAGCCTTTGTAAAAAACACAATTTGCTCTAATTATTATAAATTATTTAATATTAATACATTTTGGAAAAAGTTAAGTAAACAATTAGTTTACCAATAGTTGTGGGTTTGATTAAACTTGTTGAGTTACTTATGATAGGCTGTAGTCATAACCCATGTAACAGCTCTAAGATGTTTTTTCTAAAACTGTTTATAAATTATATATACAATAATAATCTAGGGTGCAGATTCATTGCACTAAAAAAAACAAAACAAATATCTTAAAAATCATATTTAAAATTAAACGAATAATCTTTAAAATGTTGTATTTTAATCAATATCTCTTATTATCCATATATTTATCTGCCCACACACATGACTGATTTTTGTTTTTACATTTTATCATCATCACTTTCACTATATTATATTTAAGTTACATTGTTAATATTGTCTTAAAATGTTGAAGACCTACTTGAGCTCCAGGTTTTGTAAAATTATTGTTATTAGTCAATAATGGGTTTTTTGCTATTTGTACAGTTCGAGTAGACGGGCTTTGATTTATATAACTAGTTACATGCAATTTTCCATCTGGTAATTGAATAAGTTGTTGTCCTGTAGTAATAAAATAAAATAGAAGTTGTAACATTTAAATCAAATTCAGATAATTAAATTTGGTACCTGGTAAAAGACCTTTGAATTTTAATTTGCCATCTTCACCTTTAATACATTGTAATTTTTGTTGTGTGACATTATTTGCTAAACATAATAAAAATATCATATTAGTTGTATATAGGGCTCGGAACTTATTGCACTTAAAATCTACAAAAAAACCTCTCAAAAACATCAAAAAAGTTCTGAAAAATATTTAAAAAAGCAAAAACGGTAGAATGGTTTAAATGTTCCTCTTTTTAAGACTTTTATTTATCAAATAAAATTTGCCAAATCTGCATGAACTATTAAACCAAGTTATATTTTTTATAATACAACCAATTTTGTTTGAACAAAATAATTTTTTGTCAATAATTTGTGTAGCGTTAGAAAATTATATTTAATAATTTGAAGTCATTAGAGGGGACCTTTAAACCCTTCTAACATTTTGTCTAATAATATTTGCTAGAAGCGCTTTTTTTATGTTTTTAAGTGCTTTTTTTGTATTACAAGCACAATATGTCCAAAGCCTTACTTAGATATTACAATAATATTAAAATATAAAATTCAACTTACTAGTTATTATTTGAGAATTAGTTGACTGAATTTTTAATGAGTTTTGGTTTATTGTATTAGTATCAGAAATAATTGCTTTAGGTGTAGTCACAATTCTAGTTTTACCATCTGAACCTAAAAGATCAATTGTATCAAATTAAGTCATTTATTAAAGTATATAGTAAATAATACATACATTTGGTCATAAATATACGACGGGTTGACGGAGAAGATTTAGTAGCAGCTTGTGGTGAGGACTGTCCCAATGAGGGTCTTTGAACTATTGATTTATTATTAGGCATCAGTCTTAATCTTCCACCTTCGCCTATACATAAATCATAAATACAATCTGATAAATTATGTTTTACATTTTTATCAATCACTGATAGAGATTAACTACTAAAATATTTCGTAAATAAATTTTGCGCAATATTTAGACAAATTGTCATACCTGGTACAAGTTTCATACGTTGTGTTGGACTGCTAGTCATGGGATTTTGAGAGTTAGGCAACATATCCAGACGCATTTTTTTATTTGCAGAGTTTATTTCATTGTGTATTGATGACCTTTTATAAGCTAATCGTTGAGCTCTAAGAGATTGCTCTAGTTGTTCTTTTATGTGTTCTGTTGTTTCTGAATTTTGAACACAGAGCTTATCATTGATATTTCTATTATGAGAAGAATCAGTATTTAATAATTTATTTGTAAAAGCAGAAGATGCTCGTGTTTTCATAGATTGTTTCATTTGTATTTCACGTTCCACTCTGTAAGAATAAATGATTTAAATATCTGTACAAATGATAAATAACATTAGTATAAACCTCTCATGAAACTGTTTGATTTCTACAAGCTCTAGTTTGCTCTCGTCTACCCATACTTCGGAGACCTGAGGTGCTGTATTTTTAGGGGTTTCTTCTCTTTTACGTTTTCTTAAACCACTTCGTATAGGCGTTACCTCTAAAAAGATAATATTGATTTTAAACAAAATAAAATTCAATACTTAACGCAATGATATTACCTCTCACTTGTTTTGGTACATCTAATGGTATTACAACTTTGCGGATTAAATATTCAGTACGTTCATTAAACTGACCAGAGGTACGGCACTCTAGTGTTTCTGTAGTAACTAATTCAGTTTCAGTTGTTACTTCTCGTTTACTAGCTAAATTTGCAGTCTTAGCAGTCAATTCATCCCATTTTAGACAAGTCCATAAAATTCTTAATTGTAATGCAGCAGCTGATATAGTATTGAACGTTATTGTTCTGTACAACCAACATGTTTTAAAAAATGGTCTTGGACAAGGATAAGGCCAGATGGCATTATTAGTCTAGAAAGAAAAATGTAATCAGATAAAGACATACAACACAATTATATATATAAATATATAGATATACCTTGGCATTTGGATTGAAACCATTAACAATATCATAACCAGCATGCCTGGCTAATTTACGAAGTTCATGTTTTGGTAAGACTAATAAACTACAACGTTTACTTCGTGTATAAAATCGTGAAGTTGGAGGGTAATTTATTTTTTCTGCTTTCTTTTTAATAGCTGTGCTAGTGTTATTACTTAGAAGTTTTTTCAAATAAATCTATATAAATAAAAAAGACATAATTTTATTTAAGATAATTATGATTTAAAAATGTTTAACAATAAATAATTATTAAATAAATTAACCTTTTTTCTTGTATCACCCGTAGAATAAATACGACCATCATCAACACAATCTACTAAAACACCTTCTCGTTTAGCACCACCTCTTTTTCTTGCTGGCTTCAAAACACTATGTCTAAAAGTGAGTTCATTAGTAATCTTAAATTTTAGGTATTAATATTTATATGTAACAACATGATTTCATATAAATCCAAAATTTGTAAAACATAACATTGTAGAGTTATACAATAAATTTTATTAAAACTAAATAAAACATACTCAGTGGGACTGCAAGTGGTAACATCAACTTTTACATTTTGTTCATTTTCATTCTCTGTTTTGACCTTCTCATTTTCTTGTTTAATGTTTACATATTCTTTTTTAACTTCAATATTGTTCTCACTTTTTATTTCCTTATTAACTTGTTGACTCTGAGTATTTTTTGTATTTTCATTTTTTATATTTAATACACCATAGTTTTTAGATAAAGATGATCTTAATTCTACAAATAGATATATATATATATATAAAAGTTAACCAAAAATTAAATTTCAACAATTATTTACTAGGTTCAAATACTTACCAGTTAATTCAGACTTCAAAATATTCATTTTTCTCAATAATGTTAAGAGTTCATTTCGTACACGGACGTGTCTTATACAAAGTGGACTGTAACACATAGGAGTTACACTAGATTTGTTAGCGGCTCGACAGCTTTTATTATAGCATATCACGTGTTCTGACATGGTATTAAATGACAGATAATGTTGTTTAAGTTCAATCACTCGTGTTTGTAAAGAGTTTAAAGATAAAGATTTATCTTTTATTTTATTAATAATGGCGATGTCTGATGGATTTTCTATGGAAGCACTTGAAGTTGTAACATTTTCATACTAAGGAAAAATTAAAAAACTGAGAATGACAATATAGATTAAGACAAGAAAAAATTTAATAAAGTTTTTTTTTTTCAAAATATCTACTTTTAATTGTAAAATCTAATAACTCCAATCATTAAAAAAGGTATCTAACATTAGATGTTTCTAATTTATAAATAAAGATCATTGGCCATAATAGTATATATTTACCTTTGAGCCTTGTTTAGGGGAGGTAATAGTTTTTACTGTTAAAGATTTCTCTTCAGCTGATTTTAATTGCATTCTTCTTAGCAACAACATATCAATTTTACACTTTTTAGCAACTTTTGGATACAATATACGACTTGCAGAAAATAACGCTTTACTTATATTGACATTTACATCAAGTTTGTTAACTGGTGATAAAATTTTCATATTTACAAAATCTATATCTGAAATAATAAATAGAATAGGTAAAGAAAATGTTTTTGTTGATAATTCTATTTAAATTGTAACCTGAAACACTATCTAAATGTGTGACATTTTGATCATCAGCAATTTCAATAGATACTTCAGAGTCAAATGTACATTCTTTCAGTATTACAGATTCATATAATGTTTCTGTAATAGAATATGTTCGAAGTCCTTTATCATCTAAATACAAAAACAAAACCTTTTTTTATTAAAGACAATTTATTTTCTTAAGACTTTTAGATATTTTTACATTAATAATCATATTTTAACAAGATAAATGATAAAATATAATAAGATTTCAAGCTATAAAATATTGTTTTAACACTTGCCTTTGCCTTGAAATATTCGTTTAGCTGGTCCAGCTGCTAAGCCCTGTTTCGAAGAATCAGCTAATTTATAGTCGCGAGTTTTTGATAGCCACTGCCATCCCCATTGGCCATGAATTCTATACTCTTCCCCTTTTTGTTTGTGAACCTAATAAATACATAAATGTTTAGAAAAACTTCAATATAAACATTTTCTTTATCTTACTTGATGTTTTAAACCAAGAGTATACTTCACAAAATGTATAGTTAATTTATTACGTTCTTCTTCTTCTGCGTCTTTATCTTTTTTATCTTTTTTGTCAGTTTTTTTCTTTTCTTCTCGTTCAGCATGAGTAATACGATACATTTTTACATGACCTGAAACAAAACCCCAATATCATAATTAAAATTAAGCTAATATATTTTATTAGTAAAATATATTTATAGGTATCCAATAATTACCGAGTTGTTCATGCCAAACTGGAGCATAAACAACAGGTTTAATACAGGACATCAAAACAACCATAACTCTTGCAAAATCCTTAGGAGTAGAACAAGAGTTCACTTGATTTAACCATGGTTTACGTAACATTGGCCAACTAATATGCATTAATGATGATGGCAACAAGTTGTCCAATGAAATAATAGTTTGTTTAACTGTATTAACAAGTGTTGATCGTGCGCCTAAAAAAAAAAGATAAATAAATTATAAAACACATACTAAAATAATACACAATGGAAAAACTAACAAAAGAAAAAAAAAAATACATACCAAATATTTGTCCATGCCATTTGAATTCACCAGGTCCCGTAAGTGAAAACTTATGAGACATATATCGTTTTTTGTCACGTTCTTCATTTTTTTGAATTTTATTTAATGCAGTTGGATTAGAACTATACTGGTTAACATATGTCTTGAAACCATTATCCATGCCAAGTTTGTACAGATAAGTACCAGCTGCTATGTGCTGAGCTTTGAATCGTGTTAGCCTAGCACCTATACTTTCGATATATGAAAGAACTGGAGAAGATTTTTCAACTACAGGTTGTTTTTTAAGCTGTTCAGGGGTTTGACGTTGTTGTACTTGTGTGG
The DNA here is from genome assembly GCA_902439185.1 of Cinara cedri. Lineage (NCBI taxonomy): Eukaryota > Metazoa > Arthropoda > Insecta > Hemiptera > Aphididae > Cinara > Cinara cedri. The sequence goes on along the minus strand of CABPRJ010000952.1, from coordinate 761,484 downwards.
GTTTTGGGCGTAAAGATCTATTACGTGTACTCCCTAAAAAAAAAAATTAATCATTAAAATAGTAAATCAAATCAGGTTTAAAAATATTTTCTCTTACTTAAACTATGATTATTTTCTCCTTCATCAACATTACTTGAGTTTTCATTATTTTTGTCATCACCATGAAGACCTGGATTTTTTTTAAATAAAATTTAAAATTTCAATTAACAAAATAAATATGCAGTTAGAAATATTATATTAAATACATGCCATTTTTTTTGTCTGAATGTATATCATTTGGGTTATCACTTTTCCCAGCATTATCTTTATTTGATTTATCATCATCATCATTTATATCTTCTAAGGTATTTGTGTTATTTTTTTCTGATTCATCTTCTTTTTTCTTTTGCATTTCTTCCCTCATGCCTATTATGCTACCTAAAATTTATAAATAGATATTCTTTATGTTGTTTTAATTACAAAATTAAAATATTATCAAAAGTCACATATAATATTAATTATGATCTAAACATCAGAATTTGTTTAGATCATAATTAAAAAGTGTATTTTACTGTTCTTGGTTTAAGTGATTTTCAATAGGATACATACTATTTTCTAATTCTAAAAATGTTTTTCTATTAGATGGTCGATATTGTAAAGTCAAATCCATAGTTATTTTCATTTGTCTAATAATTTCATTTTTGATTTTTTCTATTTCACCAAGAAGAATAGATTCCATATCAGAATCCAATGAGTCGATTAACAGGCTAAATTGTTCTTCCGTCGTATAATACCAGCATTCTCCAGTTTCTTCATTTTCACTAGGTATGCAAAATTATTAATTAGTATATACTTTGTTGCAATAAACAAAATTAAATACTAAACATTGATGTACTTACACAAAAACTCGTCTAACTAGAAACCAATATTTACGACCATGTCGATCGTAAGCTAAATGATCTTGACGATGGGAAGTTGAACCAATTTTTTCGTCATCTGGTAAACAATCATATATTCCTATAACTTTGTGCTCTTTACACAAAGTGCACTGCCAATCTTCTGTAGGAACATCATGTAAAGGAGGATCAGCACATTCTAAATGAAAAACAGCTGGGCAAGTTTCACAACATAAAAGATCTCCTACTTTATGGCATACTCGACAATGATCATCATATTGAAAACTCTGTCCTACAAATTAAAATAGATTAATAATAATTTATATTTAAGTAGTAACATGGTGAATTATAATATATTTATCGTACGTACCTTCCCGAATAAAATCTTCTCGAATAGGCGTAGAGGTTATGAACTGATCGGTTAAAAACTGTAATACAGTTAATCTATTTTTGATGTTGGTAAATGGGTATTCATCACCATTATTAAATACTTTTAGTACTTGAGGATCAAATGATTTATCAGACTCAATATATTCTCTTAATACATCAGGCCACGTAATAGTATCCATAAAATACAATACGCTATTAATACTATCTTTTTGATCAACAGCACCATAATGTGTCTGTTGCAAATCTTCTTCACGCAATATTGCTTTGAGTAACATTAAATGAATTTCAGCCAACAAATAGCTTTGTTCTTCATATACAAGAGCAGCACAAAAATCTTCAAATCGAAATGGCGACAATCGCACCTATATGAACATATTTTAAGTAGTTGAATTCATAATGATACAAACAAATCATGTACCTAATGGAAATTGTATTCAAATATTATTTACCTGATTTTTGAAGCGTCTTAAAACTTCATAAACACATAGAGCTTGCATGATATGTTCAGTAGGCACTAGGAGGTCTTCGGACGATTTGGGTAGCTCTAATATAGGTATTTCTTCGTCTCTAAGCCACAATGGTTCAGGACTAGGATTTCTAATGTAGGAAACATTGCTTTTACGTGCACGGCTGGCAACAGAAAAGCCCGAAACAGAGAAATCGCTATCACTTACATCATCTACATCTTCTGCATTGGTATCAGACTGTTCAGTCTCTGTAAGTTCGCTTTTGTCAGACTCTTCAAAGTCTGAACCATAATGGTAATCGTGACTTTTATTTGATACGGCTGCCACAAACTTCTTTTTCTTATTAGCGTTCGATGTGCGAGGAGTTGCTTTGGGTTTAGCAACAGTAGGCGTTTTGGATTTTTGAGCGGAACGCCGAGTAGTGCGAGGTGTCGTTTCAAGGAGTGTAACACTACGACTAACCGTGGACGCAGGAGCACTGCGACGCGATGCCACAGACCGTCCAGAGACTGCAGGAGCAACAGCTTCAACATTTTGCAGGTATTTAGGTTTCTTCAATAAGTGCATCTGAAACTTTGGCTTGTCCGTACCCGGAGTTTTGGGGGGACGACCCCTTCGCTTAGGCCTACCGGACATGGTTCTTGTCGTCGTTTGCCAGTCGGTAGAGAATCGTTATCACCACCGACCGTTATTTGACGGGAACGACAATGAAAACAACAACAAAAACAAAAACCGCCAGATCGATTGGCGTAGAAAAATCGGCGTACCGATACTGGAGTAGTGGCAGTTGTTGGGTGCCAACGAAGCTCTTATCCTACAATTTCAATAGTGTCGCTGTCTTATTTTGATATTCTTCGGCGGTAATCACGGACACGCACAGCTGTATGGGCCCCGTGTGCAAGTAGTGCGCGCGCGAAAACGGACGTTAACGGGCCAACGACGGGTGCCGAGACGTGGTCATGTGACCTTCGCGGGCTCCGAAAACAACGCACTCGTTAGCATCGCAAATTACTGTTCACCGCCGTTACGAAAACATTATTATCACACACTGGCGGTCGTTTACTTGCAAGTAGTTACGGGCACAATTTCAAGCAGCCGTTCGTAAACAAAACAAAACGAGACGGGAAGAAAAAAAATCAGGCACGGAATATTATGTTTTTTTTTTATTATTATTCGACGTTTCGTGCAGGCAAATGACGCGTATTCCTGATTTGACAGATTTTGCCATGAACTCAGACCGTTGCACCTGGCTCGTACTAACGGCCGTTTCTATTGGCCAATCATCATCCCGCGCTTTCTATTCGAAATTTTGAACCCGCCTCACGTACCTTTTTTTGTTTATCCAGGGACTGACGGACATATCGTATGGCTACATATGTGGCCAACTATTATCCGATGGCCACTTAACTAGTCAAATATTTACTCTCGTGGCCACGCTTCGGAAAAAACTTTCTAGAAAACGGTCAAATCAGTTGACCAATCGACGAACGTGTTATAAACTGCCACCCGCCCAATATTAATTGGACATCCAAAACTTCAAATTTAACCGTGATGATTATCTGTAGCCATCTAAAAACTGTTTCCTGGTCTAGAATCCTGGAAAAATTCACTGTACTCCTGAAGAAACTACTTTACCGTAAAGAATCCGTGAACGCCCCGCGGTTGGCTACTCTGTCCGAGGACATTATTTCTGATAGCAGGTCGACAATAACCAGTAACCAAGAAAGCGGTATCTGCATCCGTTCCATCCTTTTTATTTATCTTTGGTCCCTTCATGTGATACGACCGAGCGCTAGCGTTTACCTCGATTTTTCCTTCTCGTCGTGTAGTGTCGTTCATTTTCATTTCTTACATATTTTTCACCTTGTTCTTGTTAATTAAATTAAAATGTACAAGTTAAAACCAGTGTTTAGTGTACCCCTAGAATTAAAAAATACATGTACTGTTTACAAGCTTAAAAATTTGCAAGAGAAGGCTATCAACGTTCAGATCAAGTCCAAGGTGAGATGATTTATATTTCATGTTAGATTGGTGAATACGTTTTCATCTTTAGCCTTTTATGTGAGTGCATCTTTAGAAATTATACTTGAGTATAAAACTCATCCAATGGTACCTTAGCTATAAGGTTTATTACCTACATGGCTACGTATAATTATCGACGCTAGTGTAATTGTTTGTCTCCCTTCTGATTTACATCGTATTATTGTTGCCCAGCAATTAAATTCTGAATTTGTCAAAATGTATCTATAACTTGATTATCTATTGTCTTACATGAATTTGAGTTGTAAAATAAAATGTAATAGTTTGTGATTACTTGTTTATTTGAGTAAATGACATTTAGCCCCTGTCAATTATTAAGATAGGACATTTGGCCCCTGGGAGTTATATAATGTTATTTACACACAGGATCCTCAGTTTTTTAAATCCCTTTTTTTTTATTTAAAATTTTAATTTTTTCTCTAAAACGTAAAAAGTATAATTTATATGTGAGAATGGCCACATTCAAAGTGTAAAATAATGAAATAAAAACAATCATATTTAAATTCACTATAACGCCTACAGTTACAGACTGATAATAAAGTATGAAGATTACTTAATATTATCAACTTTATCATTGATGCAATCAAAATTGGGAATTCCAGAAACAAAATAATAATAATTTAGGTACCTACAATTTTATTTATTTATTTAAAGTTTAAACACTCCAAAGGGGTAAAGAGTACGATTACAATTACATAAAAGATTATACAATGTAAATCTAAATATTAAATATTAGATTGTACAAAAAATAAAAAATAAAAACATATATATAATATACAATGAATTCATGTAGGTTAACTAGGTAGTATTGATTAATATATGCCTTAATTTAAGTTGTGGATCAAAAGAAAATTCAAAGTTATGTACATTGTTACAAACGTTTAAAAGATGATACTCTGAACTGTTTAATTATATTTGTAGAGCATTGTGGTACTAAAAAAGGGTAATTATTGCTTGAGTTGAATATTGGAATTTTAAAATTTATCTTCATTAATAATTCTGGGCAGAATAGTTTACTGTTTATTAATTTATAAACAAAAGCTATGTCATTATATAACCTTATTGTTGGAAGTGATTCTAAACCAAATTCTACAGCTAAGGTATCTAGGGGAACATCCATTTGACCTAATTTGTATGCCTTCATACTTAAAAAGCGTCGTTTGATTTTTTCAAGTTTATCAATTTGGTAATATTGTTTAGGATTCAAAATTATTGATGAATATTCTAATATGGACCTAACAAGAGAGTAATATAATACTTTAAAGACCATTCATTTTTTTAAATTCGGAACAGTTTTGGTTTATGAAGTCAATTGCCCTTAAAGCTTTGCTTTGACAGCGGTGATATGAATGTTGAATGTGAGATCAGAGGATAATAAAACACCTAAATTCACGCACAGTAGAAGAGAATTCTAATTTACAATTTTTAATACATTAAAATCACTTATTCTTTTTCAGTTTTTCACAAATATAAAATTCATCAGTCAAATTCTTTGAGTAACATTTACTAATATATTTACAATAGGTACAATTATATTTACACAATTATTTATGTTTGATATTTCAGTCATATATTTTATAATATAATTGTATATTTTGAATGTTGTCATCCTCACATATTAATATAAATTATACTAACATTTTATGTTTTATAAAACAATTAAAATTAAAAAAGAAAAAGAATTTAATGATTTTAAAATACCTGGGAGTCAAATGTCCTATCTTAATAATTTATGGGGATTATACATGCGTGGACTGGTTTTTTGACAGGGACAAAATGTCCACGATTTGTTTATTTAAAATTAGGGAATTTGATCGGTTATAATACCCACAAATAGGTTTTTTAAATTTTATTTTTGTTATTTTAGTATAATGTAATGTTGATAATAGGTAAGTGAAGTGTTAAAGCAACTTATTTTTAATTAATTATAAGTTCCTAAAATAAGTTTAATGTTAACATAACATTAACATTAATATTGATAAAATAGGTAGGTAGTTAATATAAATCTCAGTTTCTGAGTTAAATTCCTTCAATTGTTTAAATATTTCCCCTTTAATTAAATCTGATTTTTTAAAAAATAATTTTCAAGGCTAGTCAGTAAAATGAGATAAATAACTATGGATATAATAAATAGTTACTTACTTCATATCTAATGTTTAAGTAGAAGTATGAAAACACGGTTTGGTTTATATTATTATTTGTTAGATAGACGAGAATTGTGAAATTCATGTTCGACTTCCTCTTATGTAACTACATATATTTTATAAAAAAAATTTCCTTTTAGAATGTCAATGATGATATGGAGTTATCCAATGAAGGAATTGAAGTACTATTAAACAAAGAACACGAAGTACTCAATAAATTGATGCAACTTGAATACAGATTAAGTAAACTTAATTTTCAATTTTCTGATGAAAAGGATAATTTACCTATCCCAAAAATACCAAAAGTTTCATCTATGCCATACCATATAGTTCAGAAAAAACATCACAAAAAAACAGAGTCTAAAATAAATAATGACATTAAAAATCTAATAAAGGTAAAATTTGTTTTATTTTTATCAATATTAGTTATTTTTATCAAATAACAATTAATGTATTATTATAGACTGATATAGTAGTTTTTGCTGATCCTGAAAATCCACCTTATTCTCTATTGGCTTTACCAATTTTGTGGCCAAATGTATCATGGGATATTTCTTACCATATCCATTCATCTGTAAAAAATGATTTGAAGATATTAAAAACCATTGAAATATTTACAAATGTATCTAGTAAATATAACAACAACACTACAATAAAAGTCTTTGTCATATGGCAATATAGTAAGTTATTACTAGAGCTAGGATTTTAATGACCTAAAAACTTATTTATTTTTAAAATATTAATTATTAATTATGAACAAAATAGGTATAAATTTGAATTGTGAATGTAACCGCTTCCTGGTATAATTATTCTGAAAAATCAATAAAATCATAAATTAAAATAATTTAATGAAAAATATATCATTTTTTTTTTTTTACCTGTACACATATTATTGCATTGCACAATTAGATGATTCTTAAGATTTCCAAACAGGAAGCTGCGACGAGGGCTTCCTACTTTTGACTTAATTTTTGGCATTTTTAAAGTTTTAATATTAATTTTTAATATCAGTCTTAATATTATTTGTTCAGTATTGTGTGTACATTTAAGATCAGTGTAGAACCACATAGGTACATGTCGTATTCACTACTAAAGCTACTGTATAGGTCTATATCCTATAAGATAAATCAACAATTAATTATATTACTTTTTCAATATTAACGGAGTGAAGTAGGTAATTCCCTATAGGTATTAATTGGGGTTACCTTTACAACACATATTAAAAATCTTAAAATAAACAAAAATTAGTAAAAATGCATTTAACACAAAAAAATGCAAAATAAAAATTACATATTCTAAATTGTTATATCACGAAACAAATTTAGTTTTTGGTTAAAATTGTATAGCACTTAAAAAAAAAAAAAAATGCAAGTCACCAAAATCCTAGCTCTAATTATTACAGGTAAAAATTTTGTCAAAAATTATTTAATTTCGTTTAATTTTTTTAGATAAACCTAGTCCAAAAATTGTGAAATCTTCAACAGACATATTATTTGGCGAGGTGCAGTTGTTACGTTTATTTAATCACAATTTAACCACTGAAACTCAGAGGACTGTTGATCAAACAAATTCTGACAAAATTTTGGATTTAATAAATGATATAAATTGTTCGACAAATGATCGTACTTCTGAGCTATATAATTTGATTACTGATTCAAATACTATATTGGATTTGAAAAATATTGCTTTATGGTCTTTGTTGTACAAGAAACATAATATTCCACCAAACATAGAAAAATGGATAGAGCAGATGAAAAATATTATTATTTCTTAAACGATATGGCTTAATCTGTCCAAAAAAATAAAGATAAATACAAATACTATTAGATAAACTTTAATTTCAAAATTAAAATTTAAGTTTTAATATATTCAATTTGTTTCATCTATTAATTTTATGAATACTGTTTTTATCACGGACTTATTAAAAATCTATTTAAAAATTGACTTGTCAAATAACATGATATAGTCAGTATTATCATTCATTAGATACATGACTTATACATTTTTGGGTAATGTTTTGGATATTCCAGCAGTTTATTCAAAAATTTATGGTAAAATATTTTATCATGAGCATCTTCATATTACTTACTGATTGTATTCAATGTATTGTCCAATTGCAGCTGAAGACTTTAGTAAAATAAAATATAAAATTGTATGAATGTTAAACTTTTGTGTACAATTGAAATAAATATTATTATTTTGTTATCATGTAATTTTTCCCTCATTATTCAAAATCCAACAAACTAAAACAATAAGTAAATCTTAAATTAAATAAAATACATACCTATATTATTTTCCATCAGGTATATTTGAAAAAAGTATACAAAACAAATGAAGGTGTCGCTCCATTCAATAACGAGACAAAAACAAAAACGCTTTAAAAATAATTGTAGTCAATTTAGATATATTAAACTACAATTAAAAACGATTCCGTAGCATTTGATTTGATTTTTATAACTACCCTGAGATAGGAGCTAATATTAACCTACTTTTTATGGAGTTATCCGGTTTTTTGACCAGAAATTTATATTCATAATTTTTTCATCAAATATCCTAAATGGATGGTTGGATTTACTTTGCTCTTATACAAATATATATGTAGTTTTTTTCTTAATTTTAATCCGTGAAAATCCCGTTTTTGGAAGAAAATGAAGTCTCATTATTGCATGGACCTCTTCAAATGGTCAAAACTTAACAAATTTTCAATTTTTCTATCAAATCAAAAAAATTATTTTAAATTTGAAAATTGTTGAGTTTCAAGCATGTTAAAATATTTTTATTAATATTATACTCTTATTTTAAAACTATTTCCAAATATAATTTCATTATATATCAATAGTAATATTATTAACTCTGGTGTTTAAAGTCAAACAAAACTTAAAAAGAAATCACAAGTGGACAATTAAATATAAATGTAAAATATTGCATTATTTATAAACATAATTCTGTAATTTGATGACAAAAGTTGATGTGCACATTTAAATTTTAAAAAATAATTATCAGACACCATATAATAACAAACTAGTCAACAAATTTAAATTAAATTTTCGTATCCAATAAAATTGGTTTTGTTTGGTCATCATTTATACATTGTAATATATCAATTTAGAAAAAAAATAGATAGATTTCAAGAACAAAATATTTTATTATCACTGGTTAAATTTAAAACTTAACATAAAACAGTAATATTTCTGTTATTGGATAACAAATAATTAACTATTAAAATTATTCGCATATATAATTTAAATATGCAATACCACAAAATAGCATTCATTCAAATAAATATTAAATACTATTATTATAATCTTAAATAATTATAACAAATTATAATCATTAAATTACATTGGAAAAATAAGCTTTTAATAATTCAACATTTATTTTATTTTAAAAACTACACAAAATAAAAAAAATATAGCCATTAAACTACAATTTTTTTTTTTATTTTTAGTATAATTAATATAAATAATACTGATTAAAGTAACAAAAACAAATTTATTGCTTGTTCCCATAATTTTTATCACAGGATAATGTACAGGTTAATTTCACTAGTATTGGATAGTAAATACTCTTAACAATTATTTAGGTAATCAATAATTATTATAATAATTACAAATGTTTTCACAGTTTAAAAAAAAATAAATAAAAAATTACATTTGACATTCAATAAATTATTGTTAATATTTGCAATTGTGCATGAAAATTAACAAAACTATTACTAATTCCTTAGAAAATTATATAAATTTTTAATTTCAATTTATTGGACCACATTTACATTGCAAATAGTAATGTATAATACTTATTAGTATGTTAATTTTAAAAATAAAAATTATTATTACATTAGAACACACAAGTGGATATTATTAAAAACAATTTATAAAAATAATTCAGTCAAGATGCTCGTTTAAAATTAAAATTTTAAAACAAAATATTGTTCTAATTTAAACAAGGCTATAATATATTTATGGCATTCAACATAAAAATATATTTTCAAATAGAAAGTCTTAAGTGTTTTAAGGACTTGTAGTATTAATTAAATTGATAAAATTAATGAAAAAAACTATTTTATATCAATACAAATTTTAAAGACTTATTTTATTTTAATTTGAAGGATTTAATTGAAAAATAGTTAAATGCAATCAGTCTTTTTATTATTATATAAGTAAATGTGGCTCAAAAACTTAATGAATTTTGAATTTAAGAAAATTATTTTCTAATGAAATAGATTGAGATCTAATTGTATAGAGCTAAATTAAATACAAACTTTATCAGTCTATTAAAAGACATTTTAGAGTAAGGTGGTCAGACTAACCAATAGACAGGTCATGGTAAAGTTAAGTAAATATATTAAATAAAATTGTGGACGGACCAATAATGGCACTCTTTAAATTGAGTTATACAAATGACGAGAATCCTGGTAGCGGAGCTCGTGATCTGGCCATGTTATTCATTATAATTTGACCACCATTAAGGCTCATTACTGCACTACCTTCAGGTTCTGAATCTGTATAACTAGAATAATTTCTAACAGGTTTTTGTCGTTTCCACGACTGTCTTAAAGAATCATTGACATTGGCATAGTGATTGACAAACGAATGTGGATCTGAACGTACACTTTCATTCTCACTTTCCGAACCCTAAAATAATTTAATTAATTAAATCTTAAAAAATTATTACTTATGAAAATTGAAGTTAAAAACATACTTGGGAGTCTGTTGAACTAATTTCTGAAGGTTTTTCCGTGACTGAACTGTCATCTGGATTTTCATCATAGCCTTTTACACTGTCGTCATCACTGTGATATGGAACACTTGCCGGAGATGGTCTCGGAGGAGATTTTCCCAGAGTTCCAATGGGCGCTTTTCGTCTGTGTAATGAATGATGTAAAGTGTTATGAATGGACATTCGTCCGAGAGAATTATTATTTGACATTCTAGTTCTATGGAGTTCCATTGCCAATTGCTGCCGATCATCGATATCCATAACCATAGATTCTTCTAAGGTTTTTTGTGCTTCTTCTATAGTATATATAAAGTATATAAATTAAAATTTGAAGACAAAAACAAATGTTGAAGGCTAATTATGTAATAGTAATGATCTTATTAATATAAAAATTAATAACTTACGTTTATACTTGTAACTTTTACTTTTAACACATAAAATGGCTATAACCATAATAAGTACAATTATTGACGTGGCTGCTAATGCAACCATAAACCATGTTTGTCTATAAAACGGTTTCATTTGCAAGTAACCGTATTCCAAATACAATTTTGATGGTGTTAGAACCTGCAATTTATTAGAAGTTAATATTTTTTAAAATTAATTAAATTTAATACAGCTCATATTGGTATAATACAGTTGTAGTATGTTACTTACCACATCATCCGAATAGGCAGGATAACTAATACCAAACTCATTATAGGCAACAATTCTAAACAAATATGAAGTAGAGGGTAATAAACTTTGATATGATACTGAAAATTCCTCTAACTGTCCACTATTACTTTTTGTTACTGTAGTCCAGCGTGTGTCATCTATAAACAATAGAAATCAATAAAAGTTACATAACTAAAAATTTGAAGAAAAAATTGACAAGCATGGTGCATACTGCTTTGAACACGAGTGACATCCACATTAATTACAGTTAATATATTTATAATTAAAATTCAATACACAAATATTTTAAAAATTAAGCATATCATATCTTTTTTTTTTTTTAAGAGCAGCCCTTTTTGAGTTAGCATTATTGTATTAAGCTAATTAAAAATACACTGAATAGACAAAGCATTCTTAAATTAATATTTTTACAACCAAGTACTTCAAAATGTATTCATAGTATACTATAATATTACACTTTATACAAATATTATTGTTAATAAACAAAGCAATTTGTATTAATTTGTATGAGTTTTTTATTTCAATTTGTTTCTGGTTAATATTTTTATCTAAATTAACCAAGTACCCTAACTTAAAACCCTGTAACAGTGTTATCTCATGACAAAAATTAAATATATTCTTTTTATAATATAACTAAGAGCAACTAGAACTCACGTAACACTACCTTTTATTATATTAAGATAATTAAAGGTTTTTTGTTTTCTTATCTTTATATTTTCTAAAGAGGTATTAAGTAAAATGATAAAAAACATATTTTTTTTTTTACAAATACTAACTTGTATTGACTGTGTTAAAAAGAAATTAGTCAATACAAGTTAGTTTTAATAAGAAGACTAAAAAACACTGTAAAGTTGAACTTTTAACTTAAATAATATGCAGTAAAACTGTCATATGATGGTCACTAGAGGGACCAGAAATAATAACCGCTATTTAGAGGTTTCCTGTAGAGGCATAATAAATTATGGGACTATACAAAATGACTGTTAACGAAAGTCTTACTGTAATAGTATTGCTTAATAACCAATTGAAAAATAGGAAATCAACTAAAATTATTTTCCAATCATCATAGAATAATATAGATAGTGTATCTATTATCATGGCCAACCTCTAATAGTTGGGATGAAGAAGAAGAAGAAGTAGTGTATTATAAATAGGAATGTTTCAATCCACTGCTCTTGCTTTGTTCAAAAAATGGTCAACGAAGTTGGACAAAAATTAAAAAAGAAAAACTACCACTGCATGTTATTAAGAATAGTACAGTTTTGAAAAAAGGAAATGATACAGGATAAAATTTCATTCTGTATAGATAAATTAAAAATAAAACAGCCAAGAAAGCATTATCAAGTACTATTGATTGTAAATTTTTTTTTAGAGGTACACCTAATAGGAAACTAGTGTTTGAGTTCCAAGTGTTTTTCATTATGCAAAGTAGATGCCCAAATTCTTTTATTGCTTAAAAATATTTATTTTTCTCAATGAAATTTTACAGCTTTACTGACAAAAATAATGAAATTTGCAATTTATGTACTTATTTTTCTTATTTTACATTGGATTTTGGTATTTCGGAACAAGTGTTATAGATAGAAGCTTCCCACAAAGATATCAAATGCTTACAAAATCTATACAAATATAAAACAAATTGATACTAATATCAGTGGCATAAAGTTTAAAGTTTTACCATAATTTTTAGTATCAGAAAATGCAGCACACTAGCTTTATTTGACTATAGTATTTAAAAAGAAAAAAAATAATTTTACATATTAATTTAAATATCTTTATTCAAAAAATAAACTTTAATTAATCAATGAGAGATCAATTAAATACTTTGATAAAATTGAAATATAAACTAGTTCATAAAAATTCCTTGATTTAAGAATTAAAATGTACATTATAAAAAAAAGTGTAAAAATAAATTTGAAAATTAAAGTTAAGAATGATACGCTGGAAAGATTTTATAACTGCTATAAGGGAATGAAGAACAAAGTTTCTTCTCCATGTAGTTACCAATATTTAAATTCAAAACTGATGGGTTGAGATTTTTTTTTATCCAATACCTATTGATAATACTGATAATAGATGCACTATAATTTATTAATTTAAGACGATTTTAAAATAATTATAGATTGTCTTTTATCTATCAATTGATTATGATTATTAATATTATTTAAATTCATTTTAATTAAATAATTTATAATCTGTTATTTTTAAGAATTGTTTAGTCTAAATTATTTATAAAAATCTATTGATAAGTTAAGTGCATTTTAGACTAATTATATTTGAGAAAAAAGAAACCCTTAAATTGGAGTTTTTGTATTTTAGATTCATAATGGAGCAAGGAAATTTGATTTTACAATCATTTTTTTTCCTGTGAACAACTTTTCTACTAGAAATTTAGATCAGATTTTCAAGAACATCACTTTTTCTCATAAGAAATTTTATTACTTGGTCATCTTTTAATTTTTCAAGCATTTGCATAATCATTCGGAAAACAGTAAAAAATGTATGAGATGTATTATTTTTAAATTGTAAATATTACGGCCTTCAAAAGATGTATAACCATACTCCACTCAGAATCGTTTTTTGTTTGCAAAGGTTTATCATTGCATACAGATATACATTAAGTTTCCCTGCTATCTTCAGTTTATCAAAAATGTAAAATAAAGTGATGTATCTGAAAACCATATAAATTTCCCCCCTTTTCTCATATTTTAATCCTTTTGAAGCCACAAGTTAAAATTGAAAACATTTCTAAATGTTTAAGTATATTACTTTTATGATTTTATGAACAAATTGTTGGGGTGTCTTGTAGAAAATAACAAATTGAAATACACATACTAAGAGGGTTCTGCAATAATATTTTTTCTAGTATTGATATTGTTCATATTGTTGCAATATTTCTGTTTTTTATAAACAAATATGAAATATAATAGTGTTCTGATTGAAATTGAAACAGCTATGCTATCTACTATATTTAATATTAAGTATATTTTTTTTAAATAAAATTGTAACAGCTATATATTAGAATAAGCAGAACAATCAGTAAAAACAACAATCCATTATAGTCTAAGTTAAGAAATAATATTAAGGATTAAAATATATCAATATACCTTATCAAATAAATACTAGTTCTTACATAAACAATATAAATGTATGTGCCATGTAGACTAATTAGTTTTAAGTAATTCCAATTATAAATGGATAATCTGATGTATTGAAATTTAGAAAACATCCTGATATATACTGATTCATCATTGCAGACCCCTAATATATATTATGCATAATACATAGGAAGTGTAAAACAAAGTTAAAAAAATGTATTTTGTAGCAAGAAAAAACTCAGATTAAAACATTGTTCTTTAGACTCAAAACACAATAGCAACACAAAACTTAATATAGGTAATACATTTCTATCTTTTAAACAAACTTACAATGTTCCCAGTCTTGAATAGCTGGATGGAAAATAAAATATCAAAACATAAAAAAAGTTAAAATATTGCTTAGCTGACACTTTTCTTTATCTGTTAATTTAAAAATGATCAGTAATGTTTAATTTATACCTTTGCGTCTACTCTGAATGTAGTATCCAAGAATTGGTCCTTTTCCAGAAGGGCCATTTTTCCATTTAAGTGCAACACTAGAAACAGTTTTCACTAATGATAATTCAAATGGACTCTTAGGGGAACCAGGTTGTGGACCTGTTGTTACATTTCCTTTTATAGAAACTCCAAAATCTATTGTTTGAGCCCTGACTGAGAACGTATAAGTCACTTCTTCTTCGAGGGGCTGAACAAGCAGCCACGTTTGATTTACCCTTTGTTTTACTTGTTTACTAAAACCTATAAATAATATTTACATTATAAACTAAAAAAAATTAATATGAAAGTTAGATTATTTTTAGTTTCTTACGTTCGTTTTGTTCAGCAGTTTCATATGTAATTATATAGCCTAAAAGTAGTCCATTTTTTCGTTTTGGAGGCGTCCATGAAACCTTTAGACTATTCATTGTTATCTCAGAAAACTGAAGATCAGTCGGCGGACCAGGTACACCCTTTATGTATATAAAAAAAAGTGTTTTAGTATCCAAAAATATTATTATATTATTTCAAAAGTATACTTGGTGAGTTCTGACAATAATAGGAGTAGATCTTGGACCATCGCCAGCTGGATTGAAAGCTAAAATTTGGACTTTATACTCTGTGTACTTATCCAAAAACACTAAACTATGACTAGTGTATGTAGCTGGAACAACTTCTGTTTCTTCTTCTATGCGATGTTCATTTGGTGAATCAGTAACAATATAAAATATCTATTAAAAAAAAAAAAAATGTATGCAACAACATAATAAAATAAATAAAATAATTTTAAATTTTACTTTGTATCCTAATAAATCTCCGTTCTGTTGATTTTGTTGTGGATGTTCCCATGATAAACGTACTTCTGTAGATGATATGGCGAATGCTGATATACTACGAGGTTCTCCTGTGGGAACAGCTTCACCGACATAAACAGGAATAGGTGTAGATGGCGGACCATTTCCTTGAGAATTGAAAGGTATAACAATAATATCATAATTTCGATCACGAACTAAATCTCCGATCACTATCGAATTTTCCTTTATTCCCATAATTAACTGACTAGGTGTTATTTGCAATGCCATAGGAATATCAGAAACCGGTTGGTACAATACTTTGTAACCACCAGTTTGGGTATCGCCATTCCAATACTGCGGCGGTATAGGTTCCCAGGTGACACGCACACTAGTTGTAGTAATAGGTACAACTTGTACTTTATTTACTATATGACTTGGTGCTAAAAAAAAAAAAAAAACCATTAATTACAAATAAATTGAGTATAAGATTTTAATGTTAACTTACACGTAGGTAATGTTCTGACTTGGGGGGATTCATGACTGTAACTACTTGGGCCAATGTCATTAGTCGCTTGTATACGAAATCTGTATAAAGTAAAAGGTAACAGGTCTTGAATTGTGTATGAAGTTATAGACGGATCTATTCTTTCAGATATAGTCGTCCATGGACCAATTTCTTCTGATTTTTGTACAGTGTAATATCTCAGTGGAGCATAACCATCTCGACCCGGAGTCCAATTAAATGTGATTTGTGTGGCTTGAATTTGACTGCGACTTATTTGAGGTGAAGAAGGAGCCTGGGGTATTTCACGGTTATTTGATGTAAACACAAGTGCAGATTGACTTTTACCCCACCCTAAACGTGTTTGAGCAGTGACCCAGAACATGTAGTATTGATCAGGAATAAGATCGATTGCCCTGTATACACAACATCAATCGTAAATAAATTAGAATTGTTAAGACAAAATTATTATTACCTAAACGTGCGGTCTGAAGCTGGGAATTCTTTAGAAAAGTTATATCCTTCAGAACTATGTAACTGATAATTTATGCGATAAGCAAGTATCTCCCCATTTGGATCGACAGGAACGTCCCAAATAATTCTGGCAGTTGTCGATGTAACATCCGGAAAAGATACATTAGATGGGGCACCAGGAACTGTAATTTAAAAACACATATTTTTTCAAAAATTTATAATACTTATCCTTTTTTTTCTTGGTTAAAAGGTCTTTCAGGACAAATCCATTTCAGACTCAGCCCTCTAACCACCGATTTTTCTTTTCCATTTAAATCTTCTACTAGTGATTTCACATTTTTTTAAATTTTGAATTAATGCAAGGAAGCTTATGGTTTTACAATGATGATTTTTTTCCTGTGAATAACTTTTCTAGCAACAATTTTGCTCTGATTTATAATGATAGCAATTTTTTCAGAAATTTAACTGTGGTGGTACTTTATAGAGGTAATTTTTTGATTTCCCTAGACGTTTTTCCAATGAATAAGAAACACCAGGTAAAAATATTGGAAAACCAGGAAAAACAAGAAATTGGTGCAATTTAAACAAATATTATTAAAGAAAATATATAATGCACACATAATTATGGTAAAGTAATTACATATGTTGATGAATAAATAATATCAACCGAATCCCAAAAAAATTGTTTTTACATTTATAATGGTTAGTCGTTGCTTTCATACATACATTGAATTACCTATAACAGTGGCTGCAACTGCCCCTATTATTCAAGAACAGCTTTTTATCATTTCATTCTATCTTGATTTTGAAGTTCAGTCATATCATAGCTATAGAATGAGTTAAAGCCACCATAATTATAGGACTGATAACATCTGCGCATGTGCAACTGCTTATCAATTTGTTTCCCCGGTTAAAATATAAAAATTAAAGAATTTTAAGAAATATTTATCTTGGTCAATTAATATCTCCACCAAAAATTAATGATATCACTGCGTTACAGTTGGCTTCACATTTTTTTTTCAAATGGCTCTAACAATTTTTTATGATTTATTAAGCTTTCTCCACATGGCTTTTATTCCATCATAGCTATTATTAATTTGTGTTGACTCCACCAAGCATGCCCACTAAATTTTGCTATTTGTTATATCCATTATATTAGTACTCTGGAATAATGTCTCTAGCTTTGCATTTTTTCTCTTTCCCTATTTTCCAGAAGTATTATTCTTTGCTGGCCCAACAATTTTCGTTTTTAATATTAAAAACTAAAATCTATAAATATTATTTATTTATAATTTTTATTCACCGTCTTCAAAAGTTTGAACTCTGGAAATCGGAGTCGATAGAACACCATCGCCTAATCGACTATAAGCTAAAACTTGAATACTGTATTGAACAAATTTCTTTAACTCTGTCAATGTAGTTGTGAATGTCAAATTTTTAGGAATATCTTTAATTTGAACGGGATAAACTGTACGACCACCTGGTTTATAGTAAACCTAAAATTATTTTAATATATTTGTTAAATATTGCCTATAACTACAGTGATAAACATTTTAAATGAGTATATTAATTTACCTTAAATCCTTCAATTATTCCATTTCGATGGTCAAATGGTACATCTCCCCAACTAACTACAACGGTTGTTGAAGACGTTGCATTTGCAATGACATTAATAGGCCCCATTGATGGTACTATAAAAATTAATAATATTCAGTATAAATTAAATATACAATGAATAAAATTATATTATGCTAAATTACCAGATTCTCTAGTTCGTTCAAAAGCAGGAGGACTAGGACTAGAAGACCCTACATCATTAAATGCATTCATGGTTATATCATACTGGGTAAATTTTTGTAAGGAATCCAAAACACACGAATTAGAGGTAATATCTTCAATCGTAACATTATTAGTAATACTTGTATTGAATAATCTGTAAGTTATATTATAACCTTTCCCATTTCCAAACCATTCGCTTTGTTGTAAAGGCTATGAGATAAAATTAAATTTAATGAGTAATTATACTTAATTCAAACTTGTTATGATACTTACAATCCAGCGAACACGAAGCTCAGTAGAAGACATTGCACGCACTGTAACGTTTTGAGGAGGGTGTGCTGGAGGTGCTTGGATTGTTTGAAAATCTTTAGTTGGATCTGAAGGTTCTGACACACCAACTACATTCCAAGCAGTAATTCTCAAACGGTATAAGGTATATGGAACTAATTGAAGGACTTTTATTGTTGTCGCTTCAGGGCTACTTTCTTCATGCACAGTAAACCATGTTGTATTCCTAGCAGTTTGTGCCTTTAAATAATTAATAAAATTACAAGATGTAAAATCATAATTATAGTTATATAAATGTACATACTTCCACAACCCATTTGGTAATTGAAGAATTTCCATCAAATCCCGGTGTGAACTGGAGAACAACAGAAAATGGCTCGATATTTGTTATAGCTAATTTTGTAGGAGGATTAGGTAAAACGGGTTCAATTCCAGACTGTATGGTAGCTATTCTACTTGGACCAGAACCAACTTTTGTCCAGCCAAATACTTCAAATTTATAATGAGTAGTAGCTTGTAATTGATCTATTATAATGTTGGTGATGTCTGATGTTGTATTTACTAAATGTGTTGTTTCTGGGCGATCACGTATTGAATATGACACAGTGTAGCCAATTAGATGACCATTTGTGTGTAATGGTGCCGACCAAACAACATTTACAGAACGGTCAGATACATCTTCAAAGTGAAGACTACCAACTAAATCAGGTACTATGATGTAAAAAAATAAAACAAAGCAACAGATTAAAAACAAATTATTGTATAAATTTATCAATAAATCATTTTTAATTTTAACTACCATCTTCGTGTGTAACGACTAATGAAGGAACACTGATAGGGCCGTCACCAGGATCAGTGAAACATAACACTGTTACATTATAGGCTGTAAATTTCTTTAAATTTAAAAATGTTGTAGTCTGCTGAGCAAGTGGATCAAACAGACTGGGAGCTACAGTCATTTCAAGTTCTACATGTTCATCTGTAATAATTATAATAATTATATACACGTTGTAATAAGTACAATATCATATAAATATTGATTTATTTTTGCCAATGATATTAATTTATATTTTAGTAAGACGGAAAACAATTTATAAAATTATTTGACTAGTATTTTAAATTAAACCTTACCAATCCAAGCTTGAAGTCTATATCCTTGATTAATGCCATTTATTTTTTGTGGATCTGGAGGTTTCCACCAAACTTGAACCGAAGTACTATTTATTGGTCTAGCAATCACATCTATAGGAGCTGCTTCTGGCACTGTGATTAATAATAAATTGTTCAATCATATGTTAAAACTAAACTAACCAAGATATTTTAGTTATATTAAAAAACAAAATTATAATCATAAAAATGAAATATTTCAATTATGTATATAGAAATAGTTAATTCAGTTATAGTCATGAAAGCCAAATAAAAAAACTAACCTCCTTCTTTGGTCTTTATTCTTATACTATCACTGTAAACTCCTACCCCTTTATTGTTATAAGCAGCTACTTGAAGTACATAGTCTTTCCACGTAATTAGATCTTGGATTAAATAATAATGTTGAGCCTAAAAAAAACCCATGAAAACTATGTTACCAAATAAACTACCATATACACTGAAATACACGAAAGCAATTTATTTTGAGTGCTACATAATTTTATTATTTATTTTTGAATATAAATAAAACTAAACAATTGAATAAAAATATTTACCCCACTAGTAATGTTATGTTCTGTCCACGGACTATTTATATAACCATGTAATCTATATCTTATAATGTATCCAAGTATTTGACCGTTATGATGTTCTTCTAAAGGAGGTTGCCATTGAGTTATGATTTCAGAATTTGATCTTGCAGATCCAACAAAACCTAAAGGTGGACCGGAAGGCGCTAAAAAAAGAAAAACCAATTTTAAAATATTTTTGTTATTTAATTTGTTTATCTAACTAAACCTTGTTGTGGCAAAGTAACAAAGTTACTCGGTTGTGAAGGAGTTCCTTCTCCAATAGCATTCACTGCACTTATTCTAAATTGGTATGTATTAGCTGCTTTTAAATTTTCCAAGACTACATAACGAGCATTAACAGATACATTTGTGAGCTCGGTAACCCAATCAACAAGTGGATCTAATAAAGATTGGGTGTCTAAATATAAAAATTATTGACAATTATTAAAAAATACATATAATACACAATATATATAACATGTCTGTTATTGAAGTACCTACCTATTTGTCGTTTTTGCACTATGTATTTTAATATAGGACTATTTCCATCAAAACCAACAGTCCAAGAAACATTAACAGCTCTGGGTCCAACCCGTTCAGCCTGAGCCACATTAGGTGGATAAGGTAGTTCAAGTATACTTAAATATGCATGTCTTTTCTCGTTTCCGCCTGGAGATGAAACTGAACAAGTATAAACACCAGCATCGCCTGCACGTACTACTCCAATTTCTAATGTTCCATCAGCAGAAACTTTTATTCTAGTATTTCCTGCACCAAGACTCCTGCAAAATTAGATATATTATAAGTTATAATAGTATCAACAAAGGAATAACAATTCAAAAATACTTGTTGTTATGGAACCAATCAATTTGATAAATTACAGTCGGATCACTAGATACTTTACACTTCATAATGGAATTTTGTCCCAATAAAACTTTTGTATCCATGGGTGGCTCAACAATAGTAGTTTTACCTAACAAAAAATAAAATTATTTAAATATATAATTTATTTAATTTTAGATCAATGGGTACCTAAAACTTTAATATATGCATGCATTTCAACAGAGCCAGCTTCATTAGACCTAATACAGCTATATTTCCCAGTATCTTGAACTTTTGTGGAAGATATAAATAAATCTCCAGTATCTAATATTCGAATCCGTTCGTTTAACGTAACATATAAATCTAAAATAAAGAAAATTAATAGTGATTAAAAAAAAAAAAAAAATGTTTTCTTATAAACTAATAACCTCCAAAAGTCCAAGTTGTGTTTGGTTTAGGCGCTCCAATAACTCTACAAGATAATATGACTTCATTTCCTTCTAAAACTGTGGAATTTTGAGGTTCATTTTCAATAATTGGACCTGTAGCTAAAATATAAAACAAATAAATTAAAATAAATTGAAATACTTAAGAATAATTGTTTAACGGATTACACACATTTTCTCAAATTATTTTTATAAACATGTGTATGCACGAAAAAAAAAAATTTGTGTAAATTTGTTTAAGTAAATATATTCTAATGTGATAACTACAATATGTTTGTTTAATAAATATATAATTTGAATACTATTGCTATAAATACATAGGTATCCCAAAAAAGGCAACTATATATATAATGTGCAAACAAAAACTAATATAGATTCTCAAAAAAAAAAAAAGAGACATTGATCTGTAGACATTTATCATTTCCTAAATTTACATCTATTCAACTTTGTGCCTACATACGTAAATATGGTGCATAGTGCGGTGCTAAAATACAGTTGATATTGTTGCTAAATGTCCACATTTTACAAAAAAAAAAACCTTACGAGGAATTTTTCGGGCATTTGGGTGAGGCCACATCATCATTTTGTACACAGAAGGTTTTGTCCAGCGTTTAGAACGTCCTACATTAACCATCAAAGTATTTACATAATATGCCTACAAGATAACTATCAAAATACAAGAGTATGTGTTTCAAAAATAATTTTAAAGTTTTACATTATAAATATCATGGTAAATTTAGTAAAGATATTTATTTAAATACAGTCAAACTAACTGTATTTTTATTCATAAATATCAGATATATTTTAAGATAATTGTATTAGATTCTTTTTACTGATTTTCAATGTAAAATATTTCATTTTTTCTCTCATCTAAATTTGTTAACAAACATATTTTCTTACAATTTTCCTCATAACTATTTACCGAAACCAAAATATTTATTAATCAGTTTAAAAGTAACTTATTCATTAAATAAAGACAATTTAAGTATTTTCATTATCTGAAAAGATTATAAACTTATTTTCCTAGATAAATGGGTTTTTTAATAATGATAATAAGAAAGAATATAATTTAAAAAAGCTATAATTTTGATATTATTAATTTATCTATGCTTCTCTTCCTTATTTTTGTTAAAGTATAAAATAATTCATAGACATTTTGAAAAATTAAAACTATAATTCTCAAACAATTTAATGAAAAAATAATATTTAAAAATACATAGAAACAAATGTACTTACTTTTGACTTTCAACCATGTGCTAATAGAATCTGATCCAGCTTCATTCTCTGCTTCACATTGAAACATACCGGAATCTTCTATATTTAATTTTTTTATTATTAGAGTACCATCTTCTTCAACAATGTACCTGTAAAAATAGTTAGTATCTTTTGTTATATGTATTACATACAATTTTTTCACTGAAATATTTTACCTGTTGTTTTGACCAATTATTTCAGCATTGCGATACCAGGTAATTTTTGGCTGTGGAACTCCCATAGTATCACAACTTATTCTAACAGTAGACCCATATTCGCCAAGAGTTTCCATTCTCAAATTGCCAACAAATGTAGGTGGTTCTTTACAAAAATATAAAGTTTAATAAAACGTTTTAAAAATAATAATCACATTTTCATATACCTAGGACAAATATTTCAGCATCAGCAGAAATAGGCGCATAGCCACCAGATAAAAATCGTATTTGACAAGTATATCGACCCGTATAGGTTAATTTAGCATTAATCAGAGATAAAGTTCTGTTCCATGGATCATTGTAAATATAATCAATGCCATTCGTATTTTCTATAAGTATATCATCTTTAAACCAAAGTGTTCCTAATTCATGTAAGGGTCTTGCATTAGCGATACATTGGAGTTCTGTAGTTTTGTGACCTTTAATTATATGTTTCCCTTTGGGCTTGACCACAAAATGTGGAGCAATTTCTCCCGCTTGAGAGCCTCCTATGATATTTATTCTTAAATATTGACTGAATTCATCCTTTCCTAACAATGGATTCGTGGCTCTCACTCTATAAATATATAATACAATTTTTTTATTTAATTATAGGTATAAGAATTTTTTTAGGTACTGTATGACATTATGAAAATTAAATTAAAATTATAAAAAGCAAAATAACTTATAAAGTAGTTTGTTTCAATTGTATTGCTACAAAACTTAAAAATATTAATTAACAGAGGAAATAAAATAATTTTTTTTATTATTTATTTCTCTATTAATTTAAAAATATTTAATGGTTATTTTTTCAATTGACCTGTATGCTTTTTGGTCATTGTCAGAGACTGATAAAACAACTAATTGATGTGTTTCTGCTACTGAAGCATATTTAATGTCGTACAACTGAGTTCCATCATCAGTTAACCACTGTACCATAGGTGGAGGGTAACTTTTAATTGGCGGACAATCCAATATTGCTGCTTGACCTCTTTCTACTCTGACTATAGGATCAGTGACTTCCATAAAATTTTCCATATCTGAAATTAAATCATTTAGACATTTGAAACAAACTTTTACTGCCTTAACTTAAGAAAACAAAAAATTTAATACTACCCCCTGACCTTCTTTTAGCAATGGTGCTAGTCAAGAGTTAGCGGGGAACCAGGGCTACCCTCGGATGCTCCATAGGAAAGCCCTAGATTCATTTGATGCATCAAAGCGTGGCCTTAACAACCGATATCCAATTCGTCTTGCTTACGATTCAGCAGCCATCGGGTATGTAAGCCCCCAAGCCTATTAGCCACTACCTAGCGAAACTCGTAAGCCCGTTCGAAACCAATTGCACGGTGCCGACCATAGTGCGAGTTCACGGCCGACACCGGGGTCCCCGATCGGCACCAGGGCTCGGAGACCGCCCGAACTACTTTTCATAAAAGCCAAAAGTAGGACATATTTCGACACCCAGTAACCGACGGAGCGAATTATCGGTGCTCACCGAGGGCAGACAGCACCCAGGAGTCTACCGACAAATGTTTGATAACACAATCTCCGTTACTAGAGTTAAGAGGGCAAACCGAGGACATCCCGCGATGCAACTTGAAGGTCGGAGCACGAAACAACGATCCACCACGCGGAAAGACGAACCCGTAGATTAGAACTCTCGCTAAATACGACCTCGGTCGGGAAGTACACGCACTCGCCGCAACACGACAATTTGGACATATTAGTTTCAAGTCGAGAATAAATTTGCGACAAATTATAATAATGGATATTGCATTAAGAATACAGGTAAAAGAGAAGAAGAAACAAAGCTAATAAAAATAAGTAATAGCTAATACTATTTTCGAATTATAGATGGGGAAAAATCAAAACAAATTTCAATATTAGACAAATTATTACGAGTGCAACAAGCACGATTAAGAGGGTCTGCGTAATCATAGATAGTAGCATGAAATTTATTTATAAAAGTTAGAAGATATCTTGAATAAAAAGAAGGAACTGCAACATCAAACTCAACTCGTCTTTCAGTTAAAGATATAATATTGTAAGAGTTAACTCCACAACGAAATGAGCTCATCTTTAAGAATTTATTTTGTACTTTATTTAACCGATTAAATAATATTGGACGAACAATACTAATAGAAGCATAATAATAATAATAGTACCTAATAGTAATAGTAATAATATTCGAGCACCGAAGGAACTAATGACAAATGAAATATCTATACATGGTGTTTAAAGCGTAAATATTAGAGAAACCAATTTATAAGCCCAAGTATCTTCAAGGATTTGATACAATCATAATTGATATAGTCATTAAATGATAGATCGGTAGAGAAAATAACACCTAAATCGTTTATACTGTAAACTTTAGAGTATAAACCGAAACTAGAGAGGTACAATTAATAGAATATTGAAAGTTAATATGTGAACGTGTACGGAAAAACAATATAATACCACATTCATACAAATTATCTAAGCATCTTTGGAGAACTAGACAATCAGAAGTATCCTTTATAACATTAAATACCTTTGGGTCATCAACGAAAATATATTATTTATATATTTTTATAATAATTAATATTTTCATATTGTTGTATTGCATTATTGAATTAGATTTCATTATCTGTTTATTATAATTGTAACCATATTGGGTTACCAGTCCGTACTTTTCATAAATAAATATAAATAAAATAAAAACAAGGAAAATATTTTGCAGATTCGTGAAAAAATTTAAATAATAGCCTAACCTAAATATTTTTCCGGATTTTAATAACTCAGTTCATAGTTTATTTTATTTTTTTCACTTTTCAAAATGTTTAAAATACCTAGCTGTTTTGTAAAAGATATTATTCCAAAGGTTTGAAATATGTACCATACATTCATATCCGATTAGTTTAAAATAGTTTCTTAGTAATAGTAATTTTATTTTCTAACACAATAAATAATTTGTAATAGGTACAGAATAAAACAAATAGCGGGTATTTGTTTTACGCAGGGTATTGTAGAAATAGTTGACAGTTTTATACTTGTTTTATTTTTGTGGTACCTCATCACGTAAGGTTAGTTTATTGGTAATTTATTAGATACAACTTTTTTACGCCTCTTCTGTAGAAATTAAAATGGCTAATTGCCTATTTATTACTAGGAAACTTTTCAACGGATATATTGTATGTAGGTATGTAAGATTAACATCTTTAGAATAATATCAATTACAAATTGACTATTCTGAAAATGCTAAAAAGTGAACAAATCAAGTTTTTTTTCTAATAATATATTATACAAACCATTTTAGTTAAAAACTAATAATTCTAATCGGAGTGGAGGTTACAGAATAATTAATCGCGTTTACATCTTATAACCAAGGTAACCCAAAAATCAACAAAAATAAAATCGATAGTAATCTATCGCAACTATTTGCTGCGAGTTTTTTTTTATAAAACCTTTTGGGAATCTTAAAAAAAGTTTCAAATAAAATACTATTTGATGAAAAATTCGACTCTTTTAATATGCGACGTGAAAAAATCGAAGTACTTTTACTAATCTAAAAAGAGTTTTCCGGGGAGGAAAAAACACATCTTAGCAAAATTAACTCACTAAACTCAAAATGTATACAAAATAATTGTTCGACCTCACAGATCTATACTCAAATAATACAAAAATTGCATGTATAAAAATTTAATTATTTTAAGCACAGCATTTAAATTTGTAGACAATCGTGTTGTGTTTAATAAATACCGCCAGGAATCGCAGGATATATCCACGACCTTTTATTTTTATTAATGTCTCTTTTAGTTTTATATAAGATCTGAATAATTAAAGGGTCATATAACTGTGTATACGGACGGCAGCTTATTGTAACTATTATCTACTGTATAAATTAGTTCAAAATTATTGTATTTTTGATAAATTACATACAACAGTAATAATTCGGTTTGATCTAGCGGCATAATGGAGAAAATTTAAAGAAATAGTTATTTTTTATTTTGAAAACAAAATACCTAGGTATATAGTTGGAAGAAACTGTTTTTAATCAGCTAGCCATCAGCGGCGACTCGAAGGTTCCCATTCTACAGGTCGCCAGAGTGATATGATTATAGCTAGTACGGAAATTTCAAATAGTTAAACTCGTATTATATTATTTTATGACACACATTATGCAATACTGACAATACGGTTTAATTTTGTATTGCCATCAATGTTTTTTTTTTTTTTATTGCAATAGTAAATAATGGCTGGAAATGGTATAAATTATACGTAATACTACTTTTCATATTATATTTTGAAAAATGTCGATTTTTGATAAAATCATATTAGATTATCTTGGGATGAAAATAAAGTATTAGTTATTAACCAACAACATTAAAATGTTAGCGTATAACACAGCCATACAGGAATAATTAAATTGTATGTATTTTTATTTAGATTTGTAGTTCTAAAAATTCGAATACGATTGCTACACATAATTATAAGTAAAGTTGTTATGAATAATTTGTTTTCACCTTCAAAACTGATATATCCCAAGTTCTAAGAGGGGGAAGGGGTAAATTTAAAATTCACTGAAATAATGAGGTACAATTTCGCAAGTATTAAGTTACAGCTGATAATAATATATAGCAAAGATGAAAATTCCAAAAAAAAAAGGGATCGACCGACGATCCTTCCTCCAATATCTGCAATCACTAATTCAGGATAAACGCAATACGAACTATATTATAATATATCACTTTCTCTATTAAATAATATAGTCCTCAAATGTACTTGAAACACTCCGCCTCATATCATACATATGTACACTATAATATTGTTCACTATAATAATAACATTAAACCTTTATCCAACAGTCCAATATACTTAAATGATTAAATTCATTTTAAAAATGATTTTTAAAATTCTTAAAATATAAAATTAATGTCAAGTTAACTTTTATACAATGTTATACAAATATTGTATAATGTTATATAACGTTTATAAAATGTTAAGGAATAATATTATGGTAACATTAAAGTTGCGGTCAAATAATCAAGAGAACATTATAAGAACATTTCAATGATATTATTTGGAGTCATTTGAAAAGTTCTAATAACATTATTTTTTATTATTATTAGTTTTTCAATATTATTTTAAAGTTCTTAAAATATAAAATTGCTATCTGAGATATAAATACGAATATCAATAAGGTCTCTACATAAAATATAAATAGATAACGAACTTACATGCAATGTTTATTTCGATTTTTTGTGATAATATCGATCCAACGTCGTTTTTCGCTATACATTGATAGGTTCCGCCGTCGTCATGTTTTAAATTCAAAAGACGAAACGATTGATATTCAGATGAGAAATCGCCCACTTCTTTACCATCTTTGTACCATTTATAAACTGGAGCGGGAAATCCTGTAAAAGAAAATAATCTATTATTATATAGAAGTGATTTTATAATTAATGTAAATTAACAGTTTGAAATGTATTTATAATTTACATTTTATTTATTTTAAGTTATTTTTCCAGATTAAAAAAAAACCTGGAAAAACAAAAACCTTAACCTTAAGCCGCGTTCTTACGACTGGTGTACTTGGCCAATATTTGACACTGGTGGTTATTTGCCATGCCGTTGGAACAATATACTTGTACAATTATTAGTGCCCTTCCCGTGGATTATCGGTAAGTTTGACACAAGTCAAAGGAACGGCTAATATAAGTGTACTTGTGATCCCACGGTCGGTTCGTGTGGACCTCGAAAAACAGGATGCTGACTTTTATTCAGAGGTGCTTTAGTACACAGCCAACTGTGGGAATGGTGTACTTGGTTACTTGTACAAGTGCTCAAGTATTGACATACTTGTCAAGTACACCAGTCGTGTGAACACATTACTCGTTTACTAGTCAAATGTTCAATTATTATTGGCGAATTTAGTAAGTACACTAGTCGTGGAAATGCGGCTTAGGTATACATCTAATCATTGCGGATCTGTGATATTTTAAACAATATTGTTGTATTTCTTTAGCGATTTCTTTAATATTTATTTGACAAAAGCAATTTATTTCATATAATGGAAATACTAAAAACTATACAAATATGATATTATTGTTATCACAGTTGTCAGTTACATAAATCTGTTGCACATAAAATAACAGGGAAAACGGAATATTACAAATATTTATCGGACACGCAATAATTAACCTATACGTACCGATAGTTTATAGACCAGATTGTACTAAATATAATATTATTAAGACATGATTTTAAACGAAAAAAATACATAGGTACCTTTTGTTCTTATTTGATGTTTAAAAAATATTAAACTTGATTAAAAAAACAAATTTTTCCTAACAAATACGTCGTAAATTTAGTTAAATAACAAATAATACATTTAAATTACAAACATACTTTAAGTACCTATAAGTTATACTCATTATACATTTTATACTCGCGTCACAAAAAAATTTATATTTTTCTTTAAATCGGATTAAATATAGTAGGTACCTCCAATTATACGTGCAATTATTTTTTAGATAGGTACACTTTTAATTTAAATATAGTCAGTATAGATAGGACAAGTGAAGACTCATATAGGTACTAATGAAATTTAAATTAATTTTCAACAATATTCGAACGTAACAGTTATATTATATAAATCTGCAATATTACTATATAAGTATACTGACAATTATTTATATTTACACAAATATACTGAAAATGCATAAATCTTTAGCACTAGTACTCTGGTACTCTAGTTAAGTAAGTACCTACTACCTATCAACACCCACTTTCTTAATTTCTTATACCAATTTAACAAAATTACCTAGGTAAGTATCTAGTTTATTGTATTTTAACAGTATTGAAATAGGTACAACAACACTTGGCTGTAATTAAGTAATTTCGTTTTATTTTCGTACAACAAAATGTCATACCTATTAAAAACAAATAAACATCATTGTAAAAACAATATATTCTCCGCTCCATTCAGAATTTAAAATCAATCAATCTACCAGCATTAAACATAGAATTCAGGAACAAAATATTAAAAAGTTCTTTGAGCATTTACTTTCATTAATTTAAAAAAAAAATACTATATAATATTTATTAGGGTAAATATTATTGTTTTATCAATGGTACCTAGCTATACTATATTAATAGTAAAAACCTAAATAGGTACTCTAAATTTAGATTTAACACAAGAAAATATTATGTTTATATTTTATAGGTTACAAAAGTAGTTATAAAAGTTTACACATATGTACGTAAACAAATAATAACATTAAAAATAGAGTTAATTTTTAAATTATTATAAAATTATGATTTTTTTTATAATTATAGACATTTAAATGCAGTATCATAACAAATAATTAGAAGTGCATGGTTCTATACATATTTCAAAAAACTATATTTTAGATTTTTAGCAACCAATGAACAACTATAAATAATATATTATTTTTTTGGAAACATGTTTCGGAAAAAAAAAATAATAATGTTAACGTTTTGACCAACAAATGTTTAATAGTAGGTTATCATTATCAGGACACGCCTTACCAGTTTATAATAAATATATTAAAATAATGATTTTTAATTGGACAAAAATAACTTAAATGAAATATTATATAACTATAACTTGAGTAACTGCAGTAAAGTTATTCAATAATTTATACTTAGAAAGTAATAATAAATTCAATCTGCATTCATGTTTGGCCTATATTCTACACGATTAAGAAAAATGTATATACAATAAAAAAAAAACTAATATGATGTAAAATGTATAGGTTAGATGCTGTCATCATACCGACAATATTTAACCAGAGGGCTGATTTTTAAAATAAGATAAATAAAATATATTAAACCATTAAATGTAAACGAGCGTATAACAAATACTCCCGGGGTGATAAAAAACACAACCTCAAAAAAATAAAAGCACAAAGTATCAATATTTGAATTTAATACGAATGAATTGGCAACCATAGATCATGATAGACAAGATTTTAGAATCAATTTATCTACTACCCAACGTGACTTTTGCCTTTTACACTATCTTGATTATAAATGGCTTGGTTTTTCAACCACTAAAAGTTTACACTTATATATTATATATATATAGTGTATATATTTATTATATATGTACACATTAACTTCTTTAGAGCAATATCAGGTTTTGAGTTTAGATAAGTTTTGATATTAGTACACGTGAACTTGATTTCTTCTCACTCTGTGAGAACTGGATGCATCCTAATGCAAACACGGAACAAGAGTAAACAATCTTAAAACTCAAAACTATAACTTTAGATAAATTTATCTCGGTGTCTTTTTTTCTTGAAATAAATAAAATGTTATGTTATACAAAGGACTCATATACGTATAATTACTATGTAGGCTTGAATATAGGTAAACCCAAGTACATAAGTTCTTAAAAATACTTCATAAATATTTACGATCTTATTGTTTTAGATTCTGAGTGAAGCGAGGAATGGTTTTACAATAATGTTAATTTTTTTTTTTCTTAGGACAACTTTTCTACCAGTAATTTTGTTCCGATAGTTCGATTAATAATTATAGCACTTTTTCTAAAGGGAAATCTGACTGGCAAGATCATTTTTTTGATTTTCCTAAAAGATGAGAAAAAACTTGGAAAAACTGGGAAATAACGAAGTGAAACGAGAAAATAGGTACAATATAAAAAAAATATTTAATGCATATGTAATTATTTTACTATAGTATGACATATATATAATGTTGACAAAGCAACACTATTAACTAAACTCTGCTCAAAATCATTTTTTGTTAGAAAGGGTTAATCATTGAGTATGGATAATAGATATACATTAAATTCCCCTTCTATCTTCCTAAATTCTCACTTACAACAGTGGCCCACCCACGTGGGAAGTATGTCCGTATATTTTGTTTTTGTTTTATTTTTATTTTTTTAACTTAGTACGGGTTGTATGCAATATGATATTTATTTGCAACACGAGTAAGAAAAAAAACCTATTTATAAGTAAAACATATTTAATACTAGGTTCCTATCTCATGTTCTCAAACTTAAAATGATATAATATTTATAATATTATCACCAAATACTAAAATCGCCCCAAATGGATTAAAAACCGTTGGAAACTCAAAACGTTAGTTTTAAAGCAAACAAAATCGACATAGCGAATGATGGATATTGTGCAGCCGCCTTCAAACAACTCGTATAGTGTATATATTATAACGGAACAACAATTACACGAGTACCGCATTCGAAAAACGATCCCGAGAGGAACTTAAATTTAAATTTAATCACTTGCTTATGTTATAATATGATACTGTTTTCTTTTTAATCGAAAGCGCTTATTGAGGACATCTACGTACATATAGGTAGTATATAAGTATCAATTATGTTTATCTATAGATTTCCAGTTTTTCGCGGAAGAACAGTAGTAAATGTTCTACAAGCGTGATTACTAAATAAAAATAATTTGCCTTTAAAAAAATATATATATAATAAAAACTACACATAGACAGCAAAGGCATCAACACACAGGCGACATTGTAAACTTCTTGTTTTATTATTATATTAACCAAGTATACCAATCCTATGTAAGTGGTTGAAAGAAGATTCCCCTGTTCGTTTTGGTTGACAGACGATAATTTCTAAACAGAAGCAGGTATATAATAAGGTGTATTACGCGCGGTACTGAAAATGCTATACCAGTATAGTATCCAAGAGTGAATAACCTGAAGTGAGTCTAATATTGTTCAAGGTTAAAGGACGTATCATTTGTATTGAACTGGGTTGTTGTTGGTATATACCAGAGGTAATGTGTATAATATACACTGCTTCGGTAAAACGAGATAGATAACACGCGCGCTGACGTTTTTTTTTCTTTCTTAGAATGTAACGAGACGAGTTTCATTGCAAGTGATGCCTTATTTTTTTCCCCCCTATATATATATATATATATATATATATATATATACAATAATACTAATATTTTTATGCTATTATATTTGTCATCGATTTTCCGTAGGAATATAACGTAATAACAATGCGATAGGTATAACCATTATATTAAATTATACACACGATATATTATTGACCGTACAGTTCGAAATGAAAAATGAATTTCTCAACAAAGACAACAAAACCAACGTTTATTTGCGTTTATTTTGGCTAAAATAAAAAACGATATATAGTTAAAAATGAAGAATACATTTCATGTAGATAACATTACAACATAATATCTATGTGCAGTGTAAAATCATAGCTTTATGTACATACCTAATAGTTTAGCTTTCCTAGAAAGAAAACAAACAACATAATATAAGAACTAATTATACAAAATAAGTTCCATAGATTATGGGTACCTACGTAGCTCTATGTATACGAGTAATCCATCTGGTCAATCTGGTAATAAACGTTCTTATACATATTATATCGTTTTTCGTCATCATAAATTAAATTCTAATTGTTATTTCTAGTTTTTATTTTTGTTTCTTAAGACAAAATATACTTATACATATGTAAACTAATTTCAAAAAATATAAAACAAATATGCAACGTAAAATAATATAAATAATATTGGCACAGACAACGGATAGGTGATAAGTGACAGGTAGGCCTTTTATCCACTTATCTCCGAAAATAAATGTTCAATGAATCATGATTTATTAAAACCTCGTTTTAAATCGGAATCTGATCTTTTAAAATTGTTCTGAAATAAAAAAGTTGTCAAAGCAAAATGATAATAGGGATGGATGCAGCCACTGTTGTAGATGGGAAGTTGAGAAGGTAGAATACAGAAAGGAATTTAATGTATATCTGTAAGCAACGATAAACCATTGTTAACTAAAAAAAAATTCTGAGCAGAGTTCAGTTAATAGTGATGTTTGGTTAACAATATATGTCATATTATGGTAAAATAGTTAAATGGTAAATAATTAAATATTTTCCTTAATCATATTTGTTTAATATTATACCAACTTTCCCATTTTTCTTCCGGTTTTTCCTTATATTAAGAAAATTCCTGAAAAAATCAAAAAATAGTTTCCTAAAAGAACACCCCTAGTCAAATTTCAGAAAAAGTGCTATAGAAAAGTTGTTCACAGGAAAAAAGAAGGCTATAATATTTTTAACTAATACCTACATTTCGTACATTTTCCCGTTTTTTTTCTTCAGTTTTTCACATTTATTGGGAAAAATCCTGAGAAAATCGAAAAATGTCCTCCCTAAAATACCATCCCATACCGATTTAATTTCAGGAAAGGTGTTACACTTAAAAATCGGAGCAAGATTTCTGGTAGAAAAGTTGTCCAGATAAAAAAAAAAAACTAACATCTTTATAAAACCATAAGCTTCTTCGCTCCACTCAGAATCTAAAAATAAAGTCGAACTGAAAGAATTAATAATGTAAAAAATATTTGTATTATTATTGTTTCCTATCCGAACATTCGGACATAAATAATAATTATTATATATAATGTCCGTGCAATTTAACAAAACAAACAGATTTCCAAGTAAATCTGTAAATCAATAAAAATACACCTCCTATGAGAAAAAAAATGTTCAAAATAATTGGCAACCAAAGAAAAGAAAATCAATGAATGATATTAATTGGATAACAATAAAAGAGAATATTACACAAAAACAAAAATATATTATCAACAAATAGCAATATAAGTATCTTAAATTAACTCATTAAAATGTATAAAGGACACGCATAGTGTTTTATACTTAGGAGGACGTAATATCCTCATGTGCTATTTCCGTCTTACAAATATATGATATAGCGAATTTTAACAAGCACAACTTTATGCTTTGTCAGTTTAAATATTGGAGTGAATTGACAATTAATTAGTTAATCTTAATATTGAATTATTAAATTTAAAAGTAAGGGTGTTAACTGTGAAACCATGCAAATGTTTGTCATTATTTTAATTTTTAAGCGAGCTATTAGCATTTTTAAATATTATGATAATTCTCATATTCATAGGTAACTAACTATATACTCCTTTCTGAACGTACCAGTGATAAAGGAACAAAAAATGGACAAACTTTGCACGATGGTTGAGCTACTGTTACCGATATGAAGTTGGGAAGGTAGAGGGGAAATTTAATGTATATCTGTACACAATGATTAACCATTTTTAACGAAAAAACAAACGATTCTGAGCGGAATTCGGTTATGTGCATGTTTTGAAAGGCCACAATAATACATACGGTTTCAAAATAATATATTTTGTACATTTTCCAGTTTTTCCTACGTTTTTTCTCTTATATTATGAAAAGTGAAAACCCCAGAGAAAACCAAAAAATAACCACCTTAAAGTACCACCCCAGTCAAATTTTCTTTCAGGAAGGTGCTCTCTGGAAGAAAAGTTATTCACAGAAAAAAAAAAAAATCAAATATGATTGTAAAACTGTTTACAATTTGAAGTAAATATTCTGTTTTTATATTTTATAATGCAGCAACACGTCTATCATGGATTTCCGTTTTCGTTTTTTTTTTTATATATATATATAAAAGTAATTACTGTCTAAACCAGCCGATGTTTTCCCCAACATATTATACAACTGGCTTGAACATAAAACTTCCCATGCAATTGGTTCAATTTGATTGTCAAGAAAATATCCCACGCGTAGAACAAAAACCTCGTACAGAAATTATTAACCTGCCCGATAATCATACGCACATACTCGTAGTATAATAACATATTAAAACCATTGAGTACGTAGAGAACTTTTTAGTTAAAAAAAAAACACCAATTTTTTAACGTTTAAAAACCGTGTAAATGGCCGCGTGGTGGTATTTGTATAAAATCACGAACAATACACTCAGCGTACTCTGCGATGAAATAATCACAAATAAAAGTGGTTTTACGCCATATGTTGTGCCTCAGCGGCTTAATAACCACTATTTTATTTAAATATCCATTCTCTAATAATGTATAGTAAACTATAATCCACGAGATTTTGTAAATACATAAAAAAAAACCCGACCTACGTCACAAAACTTATTTAATAATAATATGTTGGTCGATAGCTTCTTAAACTATTTTTGGATTTTGGCACTTTACGAGAGATTTTAAATCATTTTCCAGATTTATACGCGTAATCAGGAAAACTTTTGAGAAACATATAACACAGGAAAATATTTTCACCGTCGGAACAACTTTCAACGGGAAACGTAATTCACGGAGAAAGAAAAATTTGGAAAGCAAATTTCTAGAAACAAATTCCAAAACTACATATTATAAAAGGTACCTATGCAGAATAAAAAAATTGAAGAAAACATTATCCTGGAATATATTTACTAAGGAACTAATAAATATAAAAATACCATTTAAAAAAATAATTGTTGGGAATTTAAATGAAAATTATCAACGGGAAATTAAAAATCGCAAATCTCGAAAAAATACGGTGATTGGTGTTACAAGATGTATAAATAGTATGATACCAGAGACGTATTTACATTTTAGAGCCCTTTCATAAAAGAACACATATTTTTACAACACACTGGAATTTCGAGCTGCACGCTTTAGATTTTGTACTGTACACTTTGAGCTCTAAACAAATGATTTCAAGCCCTGCTCAGCGAGTATAAACTACGGAATATGTTGAGCTTTATGAAGAAAAAAAATGATATTTTATAATTTCTTAAAATATTATGACACCTCTTGAAATGTGGCACACAGGGCCAATAGTCCCTCTGAATCCCTAAATACATCTCTGTATGATGCGAGTACTGCATATAGTTGTCAGAAAAACGATAATAGTCAGAATAATAGTGCAATAAATTTCTTTACTGGTCATAATCTTGTATCGATTTAAAATTCATTTATAATAGGTATTTTCCGAGCTTTTAAGTTCTTACGTAATATTTTCCTCGATTAAATTGTATTACTTTCCTAAGTTTTACTTTAAGATAAAAATTTACCATTACTTCGTATTATTTTACCATTTTGTACAGTCCCCCCTTTGTACCTAATAAAATGATTATTAATTAATACCTGCATTTATGAAACGTTGTAAATGTATATTTTATGAACAGTTATAATTATCAAAGCTTTGGCGAATAACGGACGCTATATAGTGTAGAATGAACGAGTAGCAACGAATGATATATTTTTAATTGAATAAGGAAGAACAACCGACTAAATATGAAATAATTGTAATTGGTGGTGGGTAGATACAACAATTATAGTTATTGTTATTACAAGTATAACTGACGAGTAAAATACTGTATGCAATACGAAAAATACCTCGATATAGACGATAGAAGCGGACTACGTGAGTAACATGATAATTATTGAAGGCAACACGCACCATAAAAATATACCATAATATTATAACCGAGAAACCCGATTGACGGGGGCAATGTGTTTTTCTAAGACGCGCGCGGGAGAGAGAAAAAGAGAGAGAGAGAGAGAGAGAGAGATGAACTACGTACGTCGTGTACAGTAGACGTGAACCCGTACAGCAGGCACACACGTACATCAGCAACAGCAGGACGGGCAGGAAATACCGACTGGGTGGTGTTAGGCGATGGTGGTGGTGGTGGTGGCGGTGGCGGTGGTGGGAAAGAAAAAAAAAGACGCGCTGACAAATTTTTGAAGAGGGGCTTAGGACTCTTCCTGTTAAGTAAATAACTGGAGTGGCCCGTTGGTATTGAGTTACAGTATACGCATAACGCTATTGTTTTTTAGGAAATCGAAATCTTTGCATCGGTTTTCACCGTCAATGATCGTGATCAAGAGCCCGTCCGTATTATATTATAGCGACCATAGGTGCTTTTAAAAACCTCAAATACCTACCGCACGAACAAAAAATAAAATAAAACCACCAGACTTGATGAATCACTAAAATGTTATTGAAACCAAAGTATATTAAGTAAAATATAATATAATATCTGTATATAACTGAGTATTTCAAATTTCTTTAACCATAAAACTTTAGAGGACGCATTACCCGAAATAATATAATATTACACCGTCTCGAGTTAACTTACGAACAACATAGCAAAATTAAGTGTTTGTGTTGAAATCAGAGTTTAAACACGGATAATAAAATTTAAGAAAAAGAATATTCCCCTTGGACATGGTGTTGCATTTTTTTTTTTAATATTTCCAAACAAAAATTACAGCAATTAATAATAATTAATAACGATAATATAAAAAAAAAAAAAGATGTGGCTCAGTTTACCGTAATATAACTATCGGTATGTTTCTCATTATAGACTCGAAGATCAATCAAATTAGAAATCCTATGTATTTCGATGTATCTCGAAAAAGGACAACAAACATGATTGGGGCGCGAGGTGATAGATTGATGAGGTTTATGAGCAATAATTAGGTAATAATCCGGTGTCCTATCGGATTGAAAACGAGATAAGGAAAATTATTTAATAAAGGAACACATGGTATATATTAAGTACCTATAGATTAAATTCTCGGTTAAATATTTCTATTTGTGTTTTATTATATAAGGTGTTACACATTACCTTAATTACGTACCTATATCTATATAATAAAATAACTAATAAACCATGTATGGGAATACCTGTCTACCAAACACAAATTTGACGAGACGGTTATTCTGGGGTTAAACAAATGTAAAACTCGACTTATATCCGTATGTTTACAGCAACTAATCAGTTATCGGTAAAAAAAAAAAATAATAATAATGTGATGAGTAATAAAGATACACTACCTGGATAACACATAAACTAAATATAATAATTCAGTATACATTTATTATAATAATCACTTTGAGATTCTGAGCGGAGCGAGGAATGTATTGACTTTACCACTAGTATTACAATGTTTATTTATTTTTTCCTGTAAACAACTTTTCTACCAGAAAGTTTGCTCCAATTTTCAAGTGTAGCACCTTTGCAAAAAAGGACATTTTTGAGGGCTGGTATACTTATTAAAGGATCTCCATTTTTTGATTTTTCCAAGGGATTTCATAATAAATGGGAAAAAAAGTAGGAAAAACAGGAAAATTTACGAAATGTATTATTCTCAAATCGTAAATATAACTACCTTTCAAACGGGGGCGCCGAAACAATGGGGACAATGGGAACAATGTGGGCTACTGCCCCACGAGAACAATTCCGTGGGGGCATAGCTCCCATGGACAGTTTCCTAGAATTTACGCTCCCGTGACTAAAATACATAGGTTTCAGTCATCTGCTATAGATATTATATTGAATATAAAAACAAAACTCAAGTATATTTTATAACTGTCTGAGAATCGTATTATTTAAAATTAACATACATGCACTATATGTATGTAGTATTAATATAATATAGTATATTAGGTATGTATATGAATATAAGATAACATGGAGACAATTACCAGTTATCTAGAAAATCTAGAAGTAATCAAAATAAATTGAACGAAATCCTTTTGGATGATATTTTAAAAGAATTTATAAATCAGACAGTGGAGAGAAAATGTGTTTTCGGGAAAATTTAAATAGTTAAACTTCTATTCATTTTTGTTCGTATTATATGTGTGTGTGTATATATTATTAATATTAAGATAAGTTCGTAATTTTTTAATACTATTAAATACTTTATTTATACCATTTTCTTTATTTAATACTAGCCTTAAATTGTCCCTTATTGAACTTTTGTATTATATTAAGAGATAAAGCGTAATCAAAAAACGGATGCATCGTCTGTCCGGGCGTGGGAAAACTGTTACCTCCTTCTGTATATGTATCTTTCTTCAGCCCCCACGGTTCAAAAATTGTTCCGGCGCCACTGCTTTCAAGATATGTATACAACTCTGTATATGATCGAACTCTGCTCAAAATCGTTTTTCGATAACAATGATTAATCTTTGCGTACAGATATACATCAAATTTCCTTTTTACCTTCCCAACTTCTCACCTACAACAGTAGTCCACCCATTGTGCGAAGTATGTCCGTTTGTTTTTTCATTTAATTTTATACGTTTATTTTTGTTCACATCAAAAATTATTGTGCTTTAAATATACAACAATGAATGTGTTTTCCGACCATTGTTGAAACTTCTTATCCCAAGAATTTACCATCGTTTCTAACATACGTTTATATAATGTATTATCACAGAGAAAATATTAAAATAAAAATGACTACAAAATGAACAAGTGAAACTATGGAAAAATGGGAAAAGTATTCGATCATAATGCATATTACGACATTCTGGGCGGGAGTATACTAGTATAAAATCATTCGTCATTGATATTACAATATATTATTTTTAGATTCTGAGTGGAGCGACAAATGTATTTTATCCTGTAATCGTTTATTTTAGTAGTCCGTATGTTTACGCATGGATTAAAACTCTAGAATACAGTTGAGCTTTTTAAGTTAATTTTACATTTAAAAAAAAAAACAAAACCAATGCAATTTATATAGTAAAACACACCAAATTTTACCAGTAACAATATTATTGATTAAACACGGTAGATATGTACTGAGATTTTATAGATTCTGGATAACAATTTCTTTACCTTACAATTATTATTATATTTTTTATCGAACATTTTGGAATGTCTAAAACCGTGTAGCAACTTAAATGAATATATTTTTTTTAAAATTCACAAGTATCTTATAAAAAAATAGTTGAACGAATAATTAATTAAACAAAGAATAGGTATATCTAATTTTAATTTTAATTTAATTAATCTGCACCGCATCTATATGGCATTGCAAAACCAGACAAAATGTTTGCATAGCTTATAATAATACAACTTGGCGTTATTATAAACATCAATTTACAAAATATTAATATAAGTATGTATATACCTATTATCTACACAAATCGAATTAAAAAATAATAATACACTGTTATGCTGAGGTAAGCGATCGTTTAAATCACTAAAGTAATAATATTATATGAAATGCAATGGCTCGGATTTCGCCGATTCATTTTCTTTTTTCTGAATATTTATATTTTCATTTTGGTTGATACGACGGGAAAAAAAATGGGATAGTAAACATTTTGCACCATGGCCATTGTTGTATTGACGGAGAGTTGCTGGGACGGTAAAATAGTCCGACCATCATTGCAAACTAAAAACGATTGATTAAGATTCGTTTTTTTCTAAATTTAAATTGAAAAATGCACTCACATACATCAAAAAAGCTTTTATAAACAATTTCTGTAATTTTTACAATTTTGTTTTTCAAAATTTGAAAATTCTATGTTATTTATCTTTGCTATTATTCTGAGATATTGTACAAAAGATTATTACCAGAATTTTACTTGGCACGTGAAGAACACGATAATAACAATATAACCTATATACTCAACCATTCTATTTCATTGATAAAACCAACGAGTAGTACCGAAACAATAAAACCCAACAACATGGTTGATGATTTATAGAACGAAGATAATTAATAACAATCTAATTTTACATTATTCCCTTGAAAATATAATACATTTTAATATTTATATAACATATGACTTGCATAATACCGAATAACAAAATAATGCAGATTTTGTATTTGAAGGTTTTTAAGGTTACCAAATAAATGTATGATTCTATTTGTAACCGTACATTCGTATGTTTTGAATTTTGTTTTTTAAATACATAATATTATGTACAATATTGATCTAACATATTAAACACCTATGTAACTTTTTTATTCAAACCATTCAAGTGATAGAAAATACCGAACTGTGAAAAGCTCCCCTAATACAATGGTGCAAACGACTTCCTCTAGAAACCTTAAAAGTTATAACGTTATTCAGGAATGGTATAATAGGCGTTGAATTACGTATTATTCGAATATGCAATTATTGTAATAGTAGGTATAGACAGATATCATCATAAAAAATTCTTTAACTTCGAGGTAAACTTGATTTCAAACATAATACAGGTATCATCGGAAATAAAACAAGTTGGTACATATACCTATCATTATTAATAATCCTTTATAAAATCATGTATAAAATAAAAATGTAAATGTAGGTAAGTACCTTTCCAGGTAAGGTAGGTATAGAAAACTCGAGAAACTCAAAGTAAAAACGTTTATCTACGTTGTTGTATCTACACTTTTTATCTAAATTTTGTTAACTCGTCTCAACTTTAATAGCGAATATTTTTTTAAATTTTTTTTCAATATTCTTTATCAATAATTAACGCGTTTAATAAGTAAAGGTAACAACCAAAAACCTCGCCGAAAACTATAAGAATACAAATGGAAAAATGATATAAAATTGCAAATAGATATTACGAGATTACATACTAATAAGAGGACACTAAAAAAAACTTGTTATCTATTCATGGGTGTTTTATATTTTTACCTACCTACCTACCTACAGGTTTTGAAATTAATTATTTTCCATAAAATAGCTGTGCAATGAGTTTTACCATGATCTTTAAAACTATTCCCGTTATTATTTTATTTATTTTTCGTGAATAATCGTACCACTTTCTATAGGGATATAAACTTGACTCATTGGAAATAAAAACTTTTAGTTGCAATGCATTTAGTTATGAGTCATTGATATTCGAAACAAAATAACCAAATAATCATTTATATTCCTCGACATCTCAACATTGTAATATCTAAATTTATACACCTAAACCTATTCATGTAGGTAACAATACTAAAGTGCATAAGTATTCTAGATTTTCGATTTTGTCAGAAGCTAATGAGTTATTTTATAATATAACTGTATATAATATGAACGTGTATAATAACGGTGCGCTTATTTTCGTAGAAAATTATTATTTTTGGGGCAGTTTTTAGACAAACGTCGGACAGCATTGTTTGAATAGGGGTGATTTCCGAGTTTCTATATCTAGGCAATTTAACTACAAGGGACCCAAAACATAATATATTTACCTACCACCCAAGTTCAATGCTTTGAAATTTATGAATAATTCAAGCACAACAAAAAACAAAGAAAAATGATATTTATTCCGAGAAAAATAAATTCTTATCTTAATAATTTGAATTGTCACATAAATTGACGAGACCGGTGACATACTATAGAACCACTGTCCCATTTTATTATGATTATTATAAGCATATCTATAATAAACTTTCCATTTTTTTTCATTAAGTATTATACTTAGGTACTGAACTCACTTTTTATTTACCATAAAAAATACATAATAAATACCTATTTATCTGTATTTATCACTTAATAGTGACTAAAAGTGGAAAATATATTTAGCACAATGATCAATGAGTGAGTGCGGCAATTACGAACAATTATGTCTGACAAGGAACAATACTATAAAAGTGTAATTAATATTAGCAATTGAAAAATAAAACCTACAAAATTCAAACATTTTTAATGAATACATCATTAATAGACAATAACAAACATTGTTCAATAGGCACCTAATGATTATTAGAAAATTGATAACACATAAATTAATAAATATGATATCGAATCAATATAATATTGGCGAAATTAAGGGTCCGGAGGGGGGAGTCAATCGCCTCCTCCCATTTGCTCCTATATATACTCATCGCCTCAATATACTCTGAGCTTGATTTTCATCATAAATGTTTACCTTATAGGCATTTTCAAAATTGCCCCCTCCTCCGGGCCAGGTCACGAATCCTGGATTTGCCACTGATATCAATCATGTTTGTTGTTAATTTTAAATGTTCTACATTATGACAACTATTAATGGTTTGTGGACTTAACAATATATTTTTGGGTAAGCTTTAAGTATCTTCGTATTGCAGGGACGGACTGGGCCGCCGAAAAATTTCCCAGTGGGCCAGTATCTATTTTGGCCATGTGGCCTGTGAAGATTTATGCGAGGTACAACATAAATAAATCGGAATAATTCATGTCGACAAGTGGGGAAATCTGGTACATCAAGGAATTTAATAATTCGTCGACGCAATTTATAGCAGGATCATTTTTAGATGGTTTGAATTTACAATTGACATAGCTATTTCTAATTTGGAAAAACGCTTCAACATTTCTTCAAACGTAAGGCCCATTTAGCGTGTTACACATTTCTAAATTTTAAAAAGTTCAACAATTAATCGTAGACTCTACTTTTTTTTTTTGTGTATAAACAATATACTTATGTAGCCACTCTAAATCTAAACCCCGGTGACATTTTTAATCTTAGTCCACCCCTGCTACGTATGTAAGTAACTAATCACTAAATCTACAACTAAATCGGTACATATCTAATTTTCAAAAAAATTATTTGAATATTTCCTGTTACCCCGGTAACAATGAAAAAAGTGGTGTACAATTAATTAAGAAGCTA
This sequence comes from Cinara cedri, assembly GCA_902439185.1. NCBI lineage: Eukaryota > Metazoa > Arthropoda > Insecta > Hemiptera > Aphididae > Cinara > Cinara cedri. The sequence goes on along the minus strand of CABPRJ010000952.1, from coordinate 717,101 downwards.
AGTTTGTTTACCTCGCCATTTACCAACTAGGTACAACACACTTTTTAGCAGACTTATTGTTTACAATAAAATCATAAAACCAACTGCTTTATAGTAATATCTATTTATTCCAACCATAGAGAAGTGTTAATTTATTAGACACCCAAAGTTTTCGTTTATGAAATATACCTAATTTTATTTAATTGTACATAATAGCCCAAGTACAAATAGTTGTACAAGTCATAGGTATTACCTGATCATTTCATTTTGGGTTTTACAACGCAGTAATGATAAGTACAAACCTGGGTATAAACCTATATAAATTCGAGCTTTAAAAATTTGCATTCAAAATAATATACCTAGAAAGGTTTCGAGGTAATTTAAGTTGTATAAAACTAAAGTTTAAAAATGTGTATTCAGTTTCACCGAAATGCCACTAATTCCTAGAATACTTTGTATGAAAACACAAAACACAATAGATATACCCGATGTTCATAAAGCGTGCCCATCTAACCAAATTATAGATGTTTACAAAATATACATCAAAATGCGAGTATGTTAGTATGAAATAATAATAACTCGGAAATAAATTTCAAAAAACTTACCAAGGGCTTGGCATTGTATTATTTTTGTCTGTCCTTCGCCAATCACATTTTTAGTTGATGTTGGCTGAGTAATGAACCGAGGAGCCTGAAAGGATTCTGTAAATAAATAATATAACCGGATGTCAACGGGTCTATTTTATAGGTATCTAAATTCCAAGATAGAGTCAATCGAGGAGTCAATGTATTTCCGATTTTTGAAGACGCTGAAAGGACACTTACGGCATTCGGATTGCGTGACAACCGACAGAATGAGTATCAAAACCGTGGTGACAAAGTATCCCCGATGGGCGCAGGGCGTTTGGTCGCAGATTCGGTCATTTCGTTCTTCTTCTTCCATCGCGGTACGGGTAAGCGACGGAATGACGTTCGAAATGTACGAAACGACCGTGAACGAAATATAACAAGTATACGAAAAACCAAAGTAATACAGAAACGGATAAATAACAACACTAACGGACGAGCGGCACTCGGGACGATAGTTGGAAAACCGCACAAAGGCCGCCGGACGACACCTGTTGCGGCGTTTCAAATGCCATCGCGCGAATAACGGCCGTTTAACGGTTTTCGCGTCCGGTAACGACGGCGGCGGTTAGGTATCGGACGGTGTGAAAAAAAAATTCACTAATAACGACAACCATCAAAAATTATCCGATAAAGGTAACAACAATAACAAACACGGCAGTCGACGACAACGACGAGGTGCGCGCAGGTAAATTATTGTCGTTCCAGCGACCACCGACCAGACTAAAGAATGCGGTCCTCTGGTGCACGCACACACACTCACTAACACGAACGCGGATACGGACACACACACACACACACACACACGTAATTCAAACTGACAAACGTTTGGAAGAGGTATGTGGAGGTGGCACGACCGACGGCGACGAACAACGACGACACGCGAAACGTCGTTCAACGGACAACCACAATGACGATTAGACGATGGTGTTCTACGCCCGGTGGATGTGGTGATATAGTGGTGCACTGCCTGGTGGCGTTCAGGCGCTGGCGCGTCGCTATGCGGCCGTTGTTCGTTTTGTAGATGTTTTTTTTTGTTTGTCCATTTACAAACCTACAATGGTACAGTGCCACCAACGTGAAAGCTCTAGTTTTCCCCGGTAAACCAATGATTAAGCATAACGGCAATCAGTATTGTTATGGCGGCCGCCATAGTATTATTTAAAAATTGTAATAATGTACATTGGAAGAAATATTAAATTTGTATAACTAAATATTTTGTTCACACGTTGTACTGTTACTGTTTTGGTACCATAAAATACTAATGAATTCATATCAACTCAAGTTTCGTTATAAAATTCTAAAATGTAATCAGAACCTTTCAGTGGCGTGGCAAAGTGAAATATTTTATCGGGCAATTCATTTTTTTTGAATGACCTACCACCACCCCTCAACTCTTAGGCATTGATCATTATCATTACCCATGAATAAATGTACAATATTCTGGGCTGATGGCTTTTCCTAGAATACTTATTATTAATTGTATTATTCTTATTTAATATCATATGACATATTCTGATGAAGTTAATCTTGTACTACAATTTCTCCACAGACTCCAGTACTCAACCACCAGGCACCCACCCACCCACCACTTAAAATTATCGGGCAATTGCCCCTCAAAATCACGGCCAACACGCCACTAGAACCTTTGTCTCTGTTCAAATTAGCTGAATAAAGGAACATTCTACTCATACTAGAATCCATTTAATTAAACAGTTGAAAACAACTTTCGGTTTTGCTTCTGGTTTATTATCATTGTCACAAATGAGATCTATTCTCATCTGTTCCACAAAACTATACCAGATTTTATCATTCCAATGTAAATATATCCGACATTCAATCCGTTCCTAAATTATAAATTACAGTAGTTTTGGAGCTTTTGCTTTAGTATCATAGAAATGTTTTGAAGTAAAAAACGGGGTTTAATTTCATAAAAATTGAATTAAAGTTGAACTATAAGTTCATTGTTTTTAAATGAACTTGCTGAGTTTAATTTAATTTGTAAATGGACTTTAATGCTGGAGCTCTGCTGCTCATGAGTATTTTTTATATGTAAACTGTAGACAAATAAATAAATAAAAATTTGTTATTATCTAGAATTCACAAACAATGATGGAACAACAGATAACCTTAAACATTCTAATTTAGAAAACAGGTATATATGAATTTTCCTAGAAATGGATATAACATATTTTGGAAGACAGTTTTACTGAAAGATCTAATTTACAGATCTCTAGCCATTTTTACTTAAGTCTTGAATTTTCCGAAAACTGAAAATGAAAAAAAATGTTCTACCTATCTTTGTTAATCATAATAAATCAACCAGACAAATATTTTACAGAAAATGTTTATGTATATTACAAAATTATTGATTATTTATTATTTGTGTAACGAGTATTGAAAAAATGAAAACTGATTTTGGAATTTTCATCAATATTAATTTTATTACTTTTACATTTATTATTATCTATTTACCATTTTAAAAAGTGATATTATAATCTATAACTAGTTCAAATTAACCAAACACTATAACATTTGTTTGCTAGATCTTGGTTTGTAGTTTTCAAATTATGGTTTATATTTTAGGGGCCTTAATTAGGGCACATACATAGGTGATAATTAATGTTCCTTGGTGATATACATTTAAGAAACCAATATTAAATTGTTAACATAGATATATAAAACTACTAGATGGCTGACTTCCTATACAACCAATTTGTGACATTAAAGTTTGGCGCCATATGGTGTGTGGGGTTTGTTTACATCTGTTATCACATATTATGATACCTTATAATATAATGATATAAAATTCAATTCATAATATTAATTTTTAAATTATTTTCATTAATTTCTGATGTATTATAATTTATAACAATTAATAAAATGTAGTCAAAAAGTGTAATATTTATTCAATAAAACAAAAAGTAAATCACACTAAAACCATATACTGAATTGGTATTATAAATGTATTAAAAGAAAATAGAAGATAAGATCAGACAATAAAAAAGCATTAAATTCGAAGGTTTATTAATTTTTGTATGTGTTTAAAAATTAATATATATATATATATATATATATGTGTATTTTATCATAATAATTATTATATACAAATTGTATTGATTGTTTTGTGTATTTAAAGCCAAGTTTTCAGTTATATGTTTAATATGTTATACTTAGGTAATATGTACATACCGTGCATAAGAATAAACTTTGGCAAATAATAATTTAAAGTTAAAGCAAATTCTTTTATTTCTTTAGAATATCTACATGCCATTGCATTTCTATTTTTATTCTTCATCATATTTTTTACAATATCATTAAGAACTCCATCAAATTTGTCTATAAGGTTATTTTCACTTTCTCCAGAATTTTATTCTTTAAATCACTTAAAAATCTTTGAGATTATTTATTTTAATGTTTTGTCTTTTTACTTTTTACTGAAGTAATTCTTTTTTTTTAAAACTTATTTTTGAAGGACTGTTTAATTGTGGAGAAGAAATAACAACTACTTTTTTTCTAATTTTTTTTGAGTGTAATAAATATGAGAGACAAAGAAATTTTTTTAAAAGTTTTACTTGTTAGGTAATGGATACTTTAACTAGTACATTTGTTTCAAATTGTGTATTATTTTCTAATTTGATGCTGAATAAATCACAGTAGCAAAATGGTAAGAGTACTACAATATCATTTACTATTGATGTATTAATGTGACATTCTGACTTTGATAATTTAACTTTAGACTCATATATATTACTGAAAGGATAAGTAAGAAGTTTTGAAGGAACTGCACATGATTTTAATTTGGGTTTATAACTGTCACCGGGATTTTCATAATTTTTTTTCAAAATGAGCTCTACATACTCTACAATATTTGCTAGGAGTAAACCTCCTTCGAGCAATTGCCTTAATTCTTAGATTATGAAATATATGTTAAAGGAGATAAGTTAGACCTGTAGTGTAAAAGGTAGTTTATTTATTTCTCTCCACAGGCTGCAATCAGATGGGAATATATTAGATAATTTATATTCAAAGATATCTGATTTGTATTTTGCAAAGTATTTTTTTTAGAGAATTGACCAGTTTGTTATAAAGTGGTTTATTAGAGGGTAAACGAGAGGTCTGATATTGTGCCCAAGCTTTCCTCTTTTCAGTGATTAATGACTGTAAGTGCATCAGTAAGGGATTAATAGAAGTAGAGCAGTTGTTTGGTCTAGATTGAGATAACCAGGCCGCTTTATAAATGATTGAAGTATATCCATTATTATTCAGTATTATCCATTAACTGCTTCATCAATATTATCATTTGTTTTTGATTTAAGTTTAAGGTTTAAGATATTCAAACTTATGAAAAAAAAACTGATATTATTACAGCGCTTGGCCTGATTTTTACATCGAAACGCAGAACAAGACATCACCTGGGTTAAACCTTATGTATTTTTTAAATAAAATACTTAAACTTTAACACAAACAAATGCAAAATACAAATAAAATTGCACACATATACAGCAGTCAGTCACACTGCTAAAGCCCATAACTCCAGTTATTACATAAGGCATAATATAAACATCACCTACACGACAAATGGCGGAAAAATTCATTGATAAGGACTAATCGGCTATCTAGTAGTTTTTTATTTATATGGTTGTAAACAATGCATTTTATCATGTGGCCATGGCATGATTAAAGATAACAATATTTACCTACAGATAACAATAATCAATATTTCTACAGCAGCCGTATTTAGTATTTACTGCAATTCTGTAAACCACAATAGATTATTTGAGGCGTTCAGTACAAAAATCGGTCTGACAAATATTACTTACTATATAGTAATATAGTGTATACATTATATTTTATTTAATATAAACCATTTTGTAATTATTATTTATTGTAATAATGTCATACACAATTCACGATATTTGTATTTCCATTTCACCATTTCACTTATAGTAATTTCTTACTTGTCCGGTAATCGCAGATTCTTTCTTCGCCGCCACAGCCTGTTGCCTGTTACGTAACGCCAGTGAATAATAACGTATCCGTGAAATACGATTATTGCCAATATAATGGCCATCACCGAGTATGTTGGGTACATATATTGGAGCGTGTCGACGACTGACTACACAATCGAACTGTTTTGTAATTTTTAAACAGCGAGACTGCTGTGTCTAAACAACCCAACCGTGAGTGAACGACCGCCACCAGTATGTCGAGGTAAACAAAAATCAAAATCTCTGGATAAAATAATGTACACTCTTCTTATTAATTATTTGTCTGCCTCCAAATGGTTTCTTAAAATACCTACTATATTAATAACTTGTGTTTTTATTTTTACCTAGCATCTCTTTGCTTAACAATAAAAACCTAATTTTGTTACACCTAAAAAACTTCTGGTTATGCGCTTTATGATAAAATTATAGTTTTATGATTCCAGAACTGGATTGATGTAAAACATCAAATTAGATATACAATGTGATGCAGATGCTACTTTATATCTGATTTTGTATAACATTCTTTGATTATATACATAGACTGATGGTTAAATTAGTCTATTTAATATATTTTACTTTCCATTGAAGTCCAACAAGATTATTAAGTTTTAATTTTAGAATCAAAAACATGATTATAATTCATATTTCAAATATTCTCATTGTAATAATAAGTATTATAAAAAAAAAATGAAATTCAAATTTTTGATCAAAGGAGAATATTAAGGCTGGAATAAAATCTTAGAAACACTTGAAAAAACATATACTGTGCTTATCCATCAATTTTTTAAAACAATGTGACATGTATTATAAAAAAAATAATTATATTTTTAGTTTTAAATAATTTATTATGTTTTAGGGAACTTTTAATTGTATTTGTTTATGACTCACGATTCTGTACTTCTGAATCAGATGATCCACAAAATTCTATTTTATACTTCCATCCACCGTGGGTAAGCTCTTCCCAGAAGCTTGCCTTAAGTGGTCAACTAATGGGGATTGCCAAATTTTCGTCTTCAGCTTTTTCAGCTCTATCAATATTAGCTTTACGATCTGGAAAGTTTGCATTCAAGCAATTTGGCTCTTCAATATTGGTAATTACGCTGTATATTAGTTTTTTCTAAACTATTTCAAAATAATTTATAAAAAAAATTGATTTATTTCATTTTATTTTTAAAGAAAAACATAATAGCATCATAAGCATATTAGATTTGTTAACTGACTTTTTTACTTTTTGGTATATTACAGTGTGTTGGAACAGATAGGAATATTCCAGATAGTGTGCTCCAAAATCGTGCAAATACTTTACACAATATTTTAGTTACATTTCACTATAATATCACTGAAATATCAGATCAAAATATACTCAAAGAGAAATTGAACACTGCTATTTCTTCATATCTTTCACTTTTACTTGTATCTGCAAATATTTTTGGTACTACTATAGTACTTAAATTTCCTAAGGTATTATTACTCCTTTCTAAGTAAATATATTAACCATATAAGCTATGTTTAAGTATATAATGTTATAATATTTTCTAGAGTGGAGGAAATGTTCTTTTGGAATCAATGCAATTACTGGAAAGTATGCAAGAAAAAACCAAAGTTTTGGGAGGAATGCTACTTCATCACAATAAGTATGTGATCTCTTGTATCAATTTAGTTATCTTTAGTCAAATGTTTTTTTTTTTTTTTTTTTTTTTTATTGTTAAAATTGAACAGTAATTTAGCTAATAGTTATAAATATGTTTATATTGGTGACATTTTTTTTTTTCTAGGATTGTTGTAACACAGTTTGGATTTGAACTAACAAAATTAATTCAATTAACAAATCCTTTTTGTAATAAGGTACCTAGTTAAACTAAACTTAATTCATTCAATTCTTTTGTTTATGAAAGTTGTATTAACAATTTTGTTTTCCAAAAATTAATAAATTATTATAATTTTTTTAAACTATAGATACCTGCTGAAAGTGTAAATGGGACTTTTCATTTACCATTAGGTACACAGCTCTTCTATATTTTTGTAGACAAAGAACAAGTATCTCAAATAAGAAAAACAGCCATTTCACTTAAACAATCAGTAAAAAAAGCAGCAAAATGGCGTCAAAAAAATAAGGTTATTTAAATGTTGTATTAGTTGTTCAAGTACCTATTTAAATTATTTATTGTTTTATAAAGTTGTATATGTTTATTCAGACTTTTGATAAATCACAAGATTGCACAAAAAATGATAAAAATCCTGATAGTAAAAATATATTCACAGTTGAAGAAGAAGATACTCCTGATAGTAATTGTGAATCAATTTGTAGCATGCCAGATATTGTAAAGGAATCAATTATCAAAGCAGAAAAGAAATTAAATGCACGAAAATATTCTACGTGGGAAACATCACTGAATGAAATGCCAAATTTTACTAAACTTGTCACTCTAAGGTATGACATTCAATTTTTGATTATTTCATATTGTAGAATTTAATTTTTTTTCAGAAAAGATAATACAAGATATCAAAGCCTTAGATCATTACCAAATACAACAAACGAAGAAGAATTAAAAAATAATGATAAGTATAGAACATTGTGTGACCCGTCTTTTCCACTATTGCGCGACGATGACTATGCTATTTCTAAAGCTCTGTATGACAAACAATTATCTCAACATTATACAGACCTAGATCTCAAAGTACAGACTGAAAAAGGTAAATATTTTTTTATTTTTTTTTTAATTTCTTCATAATATTTTACGGTTCAAAAATGTTAATTTAGAAAAACAATTGAAATTGAAAAAACCTGTTCGTCCAACTTCAATACCCCTTAATTTACAAGCTCTTGGTAAGTTATTGGTATGTTTTATTATTTAGAAAATAAATGTACATGTATTTATATTATCCAGATAGAAAACCTACGATCAAAGAAGATATCATGACACCATTGATGGCTAAACTTAGTATGACAGACTCATATCCTTTTGCTGCATCTACAGAGACTATTTGTAGAACTCCTTCTACAAGCTTTCAACCGCAAGCCAATGCCTCTAGCCATCAAAAGTTAATTTTATTTATTGTTGGGTTCCAAAATACTTCATTAATGGTTTTATTAGAAAAAGAAGCAGAAAACGATCCTGAACTAATTCATCTATTAGTAAAGACAATTTATAATTACAATTATTGAGCTGTGATTAGATTTATAATAATGGTTTTTGGTTTTCAGTGGAACTTAAGTATTAACAATCTTGGAGATTTAGAAATCTTGATAAACAATACAATCACTAATGTTCCAGACACATACTGCTTACAAAATAATGATGAATCATATGGCTACATAGTAATGGACACAGCTGATGCTGGTATGATTGACAAACATGGCAATTGGTTAGGTTCACAAACCGTTTTAGCTACATCTATACATGATATGTTCCAAAAACATTCCTCAGTTCTCGATATTATTATCAGGTATATATAACTAATTGCTTCTAATAGCATTTTTTTTTTTAAAAAATCCTTAACATTATTATTTCAGGAATGATGATAACATAGTTTATGGAAACAAATGTGGCAGTCGAGAATTGTTTTATCAACAGAGTGGTAATATTGTCAGTGGTTTACCCACACCCTCCGATATAATGGGTGTTGTATCTACTACTGCAAAAAGAAAATTACAAAGAGACCATGGTATTATAATTTTATAAATTTAACCTGAATATTATAACATATTAATCATATTGTAGGAAATCTAGATTTTTTTTAAACAATTTTATTATTATACCATAATATACTTAACTTTGTATACAGTATTACAGTGAAAATTAATTGTTTTTTTTTAGTGTGTTTTTTTATATATTTATATTATTATTATGATTGAAGTAGTTATTAATTTGTCTATTGACTACTGTACTATTGATATAATAGATTAATTGATACTAATTAGATAATAAATGTTAGAATAATAAACAGTCTTAATATTTTGTATTTTATACCTTGTAAACTGAAAATAATTATTTTTTTTAAATGTACATATTTAATGTGAATTTTAAATATATTGTGTATTAAAATTAATACTACCAGTTCAATTTGTTAACTATAATTATCTTTTAATTAATAGGTTACTTTTTTTAAAATATTACTAGTCTAATGATTTAACTTGCTAGGTTTATAAATTATATCAAAAGTTTTAGTGCAATGTTAAAACATATTTAAATAAGAGGTTCCCAGATTTTTTAGTAGTCCAACAAATGTTTGTAGCATACTACTGACTGAAAATAATTCAATATATTGTATCACAATAATAAAAGTTTTCCATAATAGATCATTATAGAATATAGATAATAGGTATGCTACATTGAATGTGATTTTTTTTGATGACCATCCCCCCTCCTAATTTGTTCCTTAATATATAAAAATGATCTGTGTGAAATTTGGTAATGATAACTTACCCCATTCCCATGCCCCAAAAGGATTGAAAATGAGGACATTGGGAAGTTTTGTAGTTTTTCGCAAATAATACAATAATTATATCACTGATCATAAAATGATATAGGAATTTATGGTAGCTCTTCTTAAGTCTATATAATTTATTATTATACAATTTACTGTAAAATCTGTTTTACCCAAGAAAAATTATAAAGTACAAAATATTCCATGTGTTAAGCAAAAATGATATTTTTTTTTATGGTTATTTAATTATATTTGTCAAATGGCTGAAGATATGAAACAATGTTAGCTTTTATTTCTAGTTTAGCTCTACAATTACATTTCATCAACAGATTAATAATACAAAAAAAAATAAAAACAAATATAGTAAAAAAATAGAAGTGAGTTATATTAAAGAGAAGAAAAAAAAAATTTAAAAAAAAGTTCATACGACCAAAAATCCAGCCTTCTGAATAAATGAAATAATAATAGTAACAACCAGTTCAAAGTTGGTTTTTAGGATAGAGGGTATAGATCTTTATTTTAATGTTTTCTTTCGACATTTTTGAAAATAATTGAATTTAATTATTTTAAATTATATTGCTTTACTTAATTGTAGTGAATTGTATCTTTAAGGCACATAAACAAAATCAACTAAACAATCCATAATTAATTGAATGAAGTAAGAAATTAAAAGACTAGACTTAACAAAGAGATTAAGGCATATCTCTAGGTTTAATAATATTTTAAAACTAAGAAATATTATTAAATAAATGCAGGAGATTGTAAGATATTAATTCAGATACTGAAAACCTCATTTAAATTAAAAATAAAAAGTATATTGAGATTATAAAACATAAATATATTTTAGAAATTTCTTAAAAATTATTATTTTCCCCTAAATATTTGATAAACAAATTCTGAAAATATGTGTTTTATAATTACCATCTAAAAATTACTTAAGCATTTAATATTAATATTATTCACACAATATCTGTTTGAAGACTGGTTTTAAATCATTCAGATTGAATATACATTTAATTTGTTTTATTTCGGAATAAGAAGTGAATATTTGTAGATACTCCAGATAGATTCATTGCCTATAACATAAATAAAATACAATAATAAATTATATTAACTATGTTTTAAAAGTTATGTAAAAAAATAATATATAAATTAAATATAATAGTTTAAATATGTTACATGGTAATTATAAAAAAAAATTATCGACAATAATCAGATTAAAATCAAAATTAAAAATATATTTATATTTTTAAAAACTCATTTTTCTGCAAATCATTAATTTAAATACAATTTAGATTATTTAAAATACATTTAAAAAACTGTTTACATTATTATTAAACATATTGTTTTTACTAAACACATAATATAATCAACCAGAAAAACTATTCTTTTACCAGGCAATTCCATTTAATTAATTATTACTACAGTCCGTAGATTTATATGTAAACATTTGTTTTTATTGGATGGAAGCATAACTATGAGATTAAAATTCATAACTTTAAGAATACAAATAAAGTGTTTTGAATATAAATTCAGAATCTAATTATTACTAAAAAACTGCATTAATAAAATATAAATAAATATACTGCTGAATAAGAAAGTAAAGTAGGTCTGTTGTAGGTGAGAATTTCGGAAGGTATAAGGGAAATTTATTGTTTATCTGTATGGAATGATTAATCATTGCTAACGAAAAACGATTTGCTCGGAATTTAAAATGACTTCCCTGATGCATAAAACAGAAACAAAATTTCCTACCAGAAATCCCTTATTTTGATGATAAGAGCAAATTGTTTGGTCAAACAAATGTAACAGAATATTTTTTTTAAAACACATATCATAGTAAGACTAATACGCTAATATACTTTTCACTAAGCAAAGAATCTAAAATACATAAACTGAAAAATTGTTAAATATTTCAACCATATGTTGTTTACTTTAATGCCATACATATATAAATCACAATATTTATATAATACACTTATTGTGGCTAATCTATACTTTCTACAAAGAATTATAATACATTCAATTACTAATACATACTTCTAAAACATGGTTATTAAAAGGTGATGAATGATGTTCCCATTTCATGAGTTCATTAACTCTTAATGGAGTTTCAGATTTTTCCCCATCACATTTATTTTCACTATTATTTAGAACTAGGCCATTGCCACCACATTGACACTCTATTAAATCATGAGTCATACACAAAGCATCTTTTTTAAAATTAAATAAATCCTAAAATATAAGATTAACTATTATATACATTTAAGGTTTAGTCATTTTCAAAATGTTAAAACCATACTTTTAGTTCATCAAAAGACAGTTTTGTATTATTTTGAACATCAGGATTTGTGATAGCTTCACTCAAACCAGTTTTGCTAATCTGTCTTTGAAATATTTTTTCTTCAATAGTACCACTTGTTAGTAGCCTATAAATATGGACACTTTTTTTTTGGCCATCCCTCCAAATTCTAGCCATAGCTTGTTGATCAGATGCTGGATTCCAATCAGAATCATATAAAATCAAATTGGATGCACCAATAAGGTTAAGACCAACACCGCCTGCTTTTGCACTTAACAAAAGAATACCTAAAAAAATTCAAACTTTATTAGAGGACTGAACTTAAAAAAAAAAATTAATAGTCTATTGTAAAAATAAACAATAAATACTATAATCAGAGTTTGCAGTGTTAAATTTTTTAACTATATCAGTTCGTTGGGAAGTAGCAGTGGTTCCATCAAGTCTTAAATATTTGTAATGTTTCATATTACATAGTTTTACAAATATATCTAATGTTTTAGTATAATATGATATTAAAACAGTTTTTTCAGAGCCACTTTTATGAAGCTCTTTTAGTATATTGTCAACAATTACAAGCTTTCCTGAACTTTCTATTAATGAAGACTTTAAACTATTAGTACAATTTAAATGTTGACCTAGAAGAGTCTAGAAAACATCCGTATAAATATCCATTTAACATTATTAAATTATTTATAACACAACATAAAAAGTTTTGTTTTTATTATACATACTTCAGTGGTATCAGTATCAGGATTGTTTTTTTTATTCAGTACCAATTCAGGGTGATTGCAAATTTTCTTCAACATAGAAATAACACTAAAATGTGAAATAGTATTCAAACCAAATTCTTGTACACGATTTTCCCAGTACGAAACACATTCTTCATATAAACGGATCTAAAACAGTATTTAATATAAGCTCATCATATAATTATATGATATGATAGGATCAATTTTTAATAAAATATTACTTGAAGAGATGCCATTGAACAAAATATTACAGATTCATATTTAGAAGGCAAATATTTATTGTTAACATCTTGTGTTCTTCTTAAAATAAATTTTTCAGTTATTTCATTAAGTTCTGCAGCTTTTAGTTTTCCTAATGTCAATATCTGTGGATGACATTCGGGTTGTTGAGATTCAACAATCTTATCCTCAAACTCACGTTTGAACATTGAGTAAGTTCCCAATATTCCAGGATTAACAAAGTCTATTAGTGCAAAAAATTCTGCAAGCTCATTTTGAATCGGTGTACCAGTCAATAGGACTCTTCGTTTACATTTAATTTGATTTAAAGCTATTGATGTATTAGTGGTGTTATTTTTTAACCGATGGCCTTCATCACATATCATTAAATCAAAATTTATTTTTTCAATTTCTTCACTGTAACGCACCAACATTTCATAAGAAGTTATCATTACAGGATAGTTTCGGGCAGGTAATCTAATAAACTCTGAAGGCTTTTTCTTCTACAAATTAAAATAAATAAATAAATAAATAAATAAATAGTCAATTAAGTATTTAATAATAAAATATGGACAGTAATTAAAATGTAAAACAAACTTACTTGATCAACACAAAATAGCCTTAGTTTATCTCTTCCCAACCATCTTATAAATTCATTTTCCCAATTTCCTACAAGACTACTAGGAGCAACTATCAATACCCTTCTAGCAATAGGTGTTCCTCCGTATGGACCTCGTTTAAGTAAGATCCTATAATTGAAAACTAAAATTAATTTATAAAAAGTAAAATAAAGTTTCTATGTTGGATAGGCTACTATTGTAATTGGGCACTAATTTAAAACAATTATTTTCTAATTAAAAAAAAAAATTCTGATAACAAATGGGAATTAAAATTTTGTTGTGTTCTGTTTAACATTTGAAATTTATAGTTTAATAATTTAAAGGCATATAACAAAAGAATAACTAATGCTTTAAAAAGTATTACTATAAAATTTAAAGTATTATCTGTATCTAATACAAGTTTCTTAATTTAATATAGAAAGCAGAAATAAAAAATAAAAACCAAATACACCATTATTTATCAAATTTAAATTATTTACTTACCAAACTAAACAAATAGTTTGAAATGTTTTTCCAAGACCCATCTCATCAGCTAAAATAGCACCAAAATATTCTTGAGCTTTAAATCCAGAAACACATTCATATAAAAACGCTACGCCTGTTTTTTGATGAGGTCTTAAGTGTTTTGCTAAGAAAGATTCAAGCACAACTGGAGTAATTTTTTCATTTTGTTTGTTGAAGTAATACTTTAATTATGAATAAAAATAACCTGATGAGGACACAATAAAAATTACTGTTAATAAATTTTTACTTGATGATCAATATCAGGTTCAGGTAAAATGAATGTGTCTGCAGAATTAATATCAATGGTCAAAATTGTCTTAGGCCGTTTGCGAGGAGGTAAAGGACAATCATTTACTTTTGATTTTGTTAACTCTGTAGGATCAGATTCAATAACTAAATCTAATACTTGGACTTGTTTACTACCAACAACAATAATTGAACCATCTTCCAAGTCTAAAGATTTTAAGTCGCTGGTACTACCTAATTTATGTCCATTTGAATCCTGAAATTATAGTTATATTAAACACAAAAACTTAAATATTACATTTATTTATTGTTACGTGAAGTGTTGCTAATTTATCAGATACAATCATATATCCATCATTTTCCCAAGTTTTATGTTTTTTTGTAGTTTGTTTACCCCATATCACATTATATCTAAAACAAAAAACTGTAAGTGTGGAAATAGCATTTAAATTTGTACAGGTAATACTAACTTTTTACTTCTTAAACAATTTGTTTGAGTAGTTGATATTAATTGAGCATTACTATTTGTATTTTCTTGTTGATTTTTAGATTCAGTTGCTTGAGGAATCACATTCACATTAGTTAAACATTTTCTTTTTGAGCCTATACCTTTTAATATTTTTAAAGGTGATTTTTGAGGAAGTTGCAAAGAAGGTCTCTCAAAATTACTCTTTGTTAAATTACTATCAGATTGAACTGCTTCAGACACATTTTCATTAATTGTACCATTATAGGATTTAATGAGCGCAAGGACTTCAAGAGGTGATCTGACCACTGTCACACCTTTTTCTAAAAATATATTTTTAAATAATTATGCAATCAATACCTTTAATAAATTTAACTGTTAACGTGGAATAATATTATAAGGCTATATTTTGTTTGGGCACGAAATAGTAGGTAACATATAATGTATATGTTAATAATACTATGGGCTTTGACAAACAAATTTATTTGTATATATATGCCTATTATGTATAATAGGCATGAAACCTAATATTTTAGATAACCATAAATACTATATTAACTTAAAAAATTAATTTAACAATATGTACAAAGTACAAATACAATTAAAAATGGAATGCATGCAGTTTACCTTCCAAGCAAATTTTTATTTTTTGGTTCCAAAATGTGTGTTTTTGCATGGTTAATTTGATAGTACTTTCAAAAAAAGTCGTTCAAACTTCATTTGGAAATTATGGTCAAAAAAAATTCAAAATACTCGATTTTTCTAAAAATCATGTTTTTGAGTTTACAATACGAACATTTTTATTTTTGGATTTTTTTTTAGAAATGGTAGTAATTATATACTTAACATTTTGGTGAAATCAGAATTCTCCTATCTTACTTACTTTTTATGTTATTGTTAATAAACTCTGTATATAACATTGTAATTAGGTTTTACGTGGTCTATTAATGACAACACAACAATTAAGTTTAATAGGTGAATTCTGATTTCACCAAAATGCTAAGCATGTAATCTCGAAAAACGTGTTTTGAGACTTTTACATTTTTGAATGTGTGACAATCTTTTGGATCTGCTCGCGTAATTATAAAATTTGTGTCATATGTAAGATAGAATCTTAAAGAAAATAATTATGTCTTTGTTTTGTTTTTCTGTGTGTCCACAAGTTTTAAATAATAAAGATATTTAGTTATGAAAACGCCCTTCTTGCATCAAACAGTAATTATATATTCTATTTCAATTAAAATGATTAAAGAACTTCAATTTAATTAATTTATTCATAACTTTTGAAAAATATGAACATAATAACAAATAATAATTATTATAGAAATACAAATAATATTTTTTATTATTTTTTATTTTAAATGTTATCTTAATTCCTTAATGCTTAGTTTTATTTAGAAACGGTTTTTACCAAACCTATTAATTTAAAACGAAAAATAACAAATTTATCTACCATAATATTACTGTTAATATTTTAAATCAACACGTACAAAGCATGTGGTTCTATGTAAGGAAGGATGTTACATACAATCACATAAACGCTTCTACAGTGCTCTATTATTAAAATTTCTAAATAAATTTGTATACACATATAGTATTATAGTATAGCGGTCGCTGAGATCAAAATTATTTTAAGTAAAAAGGGCATTTCCGTGAAAATACCTATCTTACAACCAGCCCCTAAATTACTTTCATATTTTATAAAAAAAAAAATCCAAAAATATAAACTTTTGGTATTTTAAACTCAAAAACAAGGTTTTTAAAAAATCGAGTATTTTTAATTGTTTTGACCATAACTTCTAAATGAAGTTTGATCGACTTTTTATGAAAGTACATCAAATTAAACACCCAAAAACATAAATTTTGGCAAAAAAAAATCAAAAAAAATCGCTTGGGAACCAAACTACATATGCCCAAAAAACATATTATGGTAAACGGTAAAATTAAAATAGAAGAATTAAACAAAATGTTTGAAACTAATAAATTTTAAATCCTAAACATATTTTCTCAAAATGCATTAAATTTTGAAGACACTATCCACCTAGCCTCATAAGTAGGTATAAGTTATTAACAATATTATAATAAACTAACCAATATCTTCTTTAGGAACAAGTGGAAACTGTTGAGACGGCGCACGACTTCTTCTCATAATAAATGGAATTTAACACAACATAAAACAGTAAATGTATAGGCAAGTAAGATTTCAAGCATCAATTTTTTGTCGTCACAAAAGTTTTTATTATTATCGTAAATTTCAAAAACAACAGTAAAAAACGTACACTCGTATATTCCGCTAGAAATAAATGATAAGGCCCAGTGGTTCCCAAAATTTAAAATGGCCATTTAGGCGTTAGATAGGCACTAAAGAAGCATAAATGTACGATAAGAAGCCAACTGAAAGACAGCAGTAACTTAAGGAAGATTGGAGCATCTTACTTTGGAAGTAGTTTAAAAATACTTACAAGTTGGTCGCCATTTTCTAACCTAAACAAAAATGTTGGGGAAGAAAAGCAGATTCTGGATCTTTACTCAAATTGCGGATAGTTGGCTTCTGAAAACGGCATGGGCTTTGAGTAGACGGGCGGTATTCAGACGTAAAACATGATATTGAATTGCAATACTGACTCCTGTCTAATACGATTTTAATTATCTAATGCCATGAAAATCGTACATATTGTTAAAAAAATTCCCATATTTAATGCATTACAAACATCTTAAATGGATTTACTTGAAGCCCGATTTTCCCCATTATTCTGCTGGGGTAAGAACTACTTGCAAAAATCTCAAAGCCGTTAATAACGGGGGCGCGTAAAATATTGGAAAATATTTCGTCGGAAACGTATTTTATCGGAACCGTATATATTGTCGAACATTTTTTTTTCACAAAAATAAATCGTCGGAACAGTATTTTGTCAGAGAAATATATCTCCTTAATAACTAGAGCATTGTGACGTATTAGTTAGAGACGTTAGGGTACGATTAGTGATGCAAATCAAATAATGTGTACAAATTGTCTTACGCTGTGTAAAATCTCGCGTAGAAAATAATATAATAGGTACTGCTTACGTAAAAATAAAATTACAATTACAATTCATCGCTGTAACTACTGGAAAAAAAGTAACGTAAATACAGAATTAGATATGGAGACGAATAATGTAAACATCACATATATAATTTGGGTATAAAAATCAATGATATATCACATAAATGATTTTTTTTATTTTCACAGAAGATCGTGTTTGTATTGTTATACCCCGTGAAATTTAACTTGATACGGATTTCATTATTTCAATTTAATAATAAATGTACATAAATTATTTTATTCATATACTACTACTAATAACGCTGATAACCGTATTAATTTATATTTTATGTAAAATAATTAGCTGTAGAACTATACTTTTACAAGAATGTAATTATGAATATTTTTTTTTTTCTAAAATTTAAAAGAATGGCAGAATAAATATGTTTGTGTTGAAAAAAGACGGTGTGCTATCTATACAATTTTAAATAGTAAATTGATAAATAATTTTTGGAATATTGTAGAATATTCTCTAGCAATGCCTGGAACAAATGCTGCAATCGAAAGAGTATTTTCTATTACCAATGTGTTATGGACGGACGAAAAAAATCGCTTTCTTGTTCCTACCATCAAATCAATTATAATTTTGAAAAATCTTTACTAAAAAAATATTCGTGTAATGATTTTCATGATTTTTTGCTAACACAACCAAAACTGTTAAACGCAATCAGTTCATCGCAAAAGTACGGTAACGACACATTTGATAATAAAGGACATGATGAGCAATCGGCATCAACCCAATAAAAGTAATCAAGTTTTGTATTCAAATATTTAGAAAGGTAGTTAAAAAATATTTTAATTGTAAATGTAACTATAAAATATAAAAAATATATAAAAAAATATGTATGTTTATTTGGAGTATTTAAACTAAAAATTGTTTGTCCCGTGTTTTTTTTTTCAAAACTGGTCACCCTAGTATAGAGTATAGTGATTTCAAAGGTCTATATCTTACATACAGTTTATTTATGGTTTTCTAGTCATTTTCTAAGTCCACCTTCATTCACCAAAATGTATTATACATAAAATATAATTATCATTATGGTAATGGGATTTTCGGGATAATCGAAATTTTAGGATCAAGTTTTGGTTAACATGATCTGGTAACGTTTTTTTTTTTTTTTGTTATCAGTTTTTAGATAACTGCTATGAGCCCGTCGATTCACCGTCTTCAGCGTTAACTTGCACAGCACTGCTTCTAACACCACACTCGAAGTGATTAAAAAAAGTGAAGCTGTGGTCACGCTGTTTTAGAAAATTTCTTATCAATTTTCATTATCAGCACTTTACATTTAGTTGATAAATTAAAAACTAAAATTTATGACTAAATCATTGTTTTAAATACCGTGTACGAATGTACTATGTAGGAATCATATAATATTATTGGACTTTTAAATTTGTTAAAATTATTATTAATGGTAAACATTTATAACTTTGGTACGAGAAAAATGTTCTAAATACTTAAGTGAGTTACACTGCCACTACTAAGTACAATTAATGTAATTAATTAATACTCACGTTTGTTTAGAAATTAAAACTGTTCGGTGTTTTATTTTAGAATATGTCTTCTGAAATGGGACCTAAACAGGCTGGCCGGTCGGTACGTATTCTATTAGTTGGCGATCGAGATGTTGGAAAAACTTCCATTATATTGTCACTGGTCAATGAGGAATTTTTGGATGAAGTGCCTGGAAAGGCCGAAACAATAACAATTCCTGCTGAAGTAACACCTGAATTAGTGCCCACGGATATTATTGATTATCACGGTGAGATCAAAATCGATTTATAAATATTTTATAGGTAGTTAATATTTTGATTGTACATTTATTAACAGAAAATGAGCAAGACCACGAAGAACTGTGTGAACAAATACGCCATGCTGATGTTATCTGTTTGGTATTTTCTGTGGTAGATGAGACTAGCCAACAAAATATAAAGGACAAATGGATGCCATTATTTAGAGAATGTCAACTAAATAATGATGTATTTCACCCTGTTATATTGGTTGGCAATAAAAGCGATCTCATTAATAATGTTTCATTGCATGTAAGTTCTATATTGTTTATTTATGTTACGGGCAAAAGTCAAAATCGGACAAATCTCAGAAATGCCCGGACAAAACACAAAGTTTCCACAATACTTGGGCAAAACGTTATATTTCTGCTTTATCCTAAAAAACCTTTCCCGGACAAACTTAGTTATGACCAATTTCACTTAAGAAGATTTCAGCTTTTGTCCCGTAACATAAAAATACATACATATTTTTTTTTATGATCAAGTACAATAAGTATGTATAATAATTACTTTTGCATATTTTTCATTCATTATTCTTAACTTTTAAGCTTGTTGAAGAAGTTTTATTCGAATATCCTGAAATTGAATCATACGTTCAAGTAAATATTAGTTGTTTTATTAATACTTAAAAAAAATATTGAAATCTATTAACTACGAATATGTTATAGTGTTCAGCTAAGATGGTGATGAATATTAGTGAAATGTTTTGCTATGCCCAGACTGCAATTCTACATCCTACCGCTCCATTATACTCCGTGGAGGAGAAAATTGTAAGTTATAAGTTAATTTTTTACTTTATAAACAATTTGATTAGAACATGTTAATATATCATTAAATCATCATTTCAGTTAACCGAGAAGTGTAAAAGAGCTCTATGTCGCGTTTTCAAAGTAAATCATAATTTTACTAAAATATCAGTTTTTTTTTCTTCTGCTTAATTTAAATATGGTTTTTAGATTTGCGATACAGATAACGATGGTCTTCTTAATGATGAAGAATTGAATAATTTCCAGCGCCACTGTTTTGATTGTCATTTGCCTTTACAGCAACTTAATGGTATTAAAACTATTATAAACATGAACTGTGAACGTGGTATTTCTCCATCAAATTGTGTTACCCTTGAAGGTATTTGATAAATATTGAATATATGGTCACTGCAGTGTTTTAATTGTACATAAGCCAAATCTATAAATAAATGTTGCAATTATTCATGTACTGACTGCTTTAAGTATTTATGTTTAACATGTAAAATATTTAGTAGTTTTAAGTTTATTTTAATAAAATAATATACAAATATCTTTAAAAAATAATACATTTTATTTTAAAATTGCAGGGTTCTTGTTCTTACACATGTTGTTTATACTCAAAGGAAAAGCACAAACTACATGGACTGTAATTAGAAAATTTGGATATAATGACAGTTTAAATTTTTCTTACAACTATCTCCACCCCAAGTATATTATATTTAAGACCTCATTAATTTTACATAATAATATAATATGAATAAATATTAATAGTTATTTGTTTTATAGTTTAAAAGTTGATAAACATTGTACCATTGAATTATCTCATAAAGGAGAACAGTTTTTATCTCGTTTATTTGATTCGCATGACAAAGATAGAGATGATTGCTTAAGTCCGGTTGAGTTAAAATCTTTATTTTTTATGTGCACAGAAGAACCACAATTATTAAGAAAATGTTTATTTAATACAAACCATAAAGTAACTAAAATGTTAAACAATTTTTCGTTGAATTTTTGATAATTAAACATAACTGAATGATATTAGGGATGGATTACTTCACAAGGATGGCTGTCTTTTTGGTCTTACTGTACTCTAGCTGAACCTGATACTACGTTAGCTTATCTAGCTATGTTGGGGTATTGCATGAAACCAGAAAATCAACTTTCAGGAGTTCATGGTAAAAATAAGAAAAACAAAACATGTAATAAAAGTGCAAATAAAAATAAATACATTTTTTTCAGTTACTAGAAGTAAAAAAATTGATTTACTGAAGAAACAGTCTCAACGTTCAGTGTATATTTGTCATGTTATTGGAAGTAAGAGTAGTGGTAAGTCTACAATATGTAGGCGGCATGTTAAAGCTACAAAAATTGATGTAAGTAAAAATGTAGTTGTTGATGCACAAATATGAATTTGTATATAAATTTCAGAATGACAATGATGTGGCTGAAGAATCAAATATAATATCAGTGAATCGTGTACAAGTGTTTGGACTAGATAAATATTTGGTGTTAAAAGAAATCAACTCAATTAATGAAAATTATTATACTAAAGATGACATTAAATGTGACGTAGCTTGTTTAGTGTTTGATAATTCACAGAGTTGTTCATTTGAATATAGCGCACATGTTTATTTGGTAAGTGTAGTGCTAAATTAAAAATATGATATTTATTGGGATTTAACTGAACAACTATTTACTTATAATTAAAACTGAAATTCTAGTTTTATTTGGACCAAAGGAAATCAAGAATTTCTTTCTTTTATTTATCATATTAATTATTATTAGTGAAAAGTGAATATAGTAACATTTGATTATTCATCAACTGAAGTTTCAATTTTTTAATCAAAATCACAATTTACAAATGTTAATATTCATTTTTATGCAATAATTCTACACAAAATTTATTTGAAGCATTGAATTATTTTTTTCTTTTAGAAGTATTATCAAAACAGAGACATCCCTGTTTTAATTGTAGCAAACAATAAAGGAAGGCCAATTATGAAACAAGATTATATTCTACAACCAGATCAATTTTGCAAACAAAAAAAATTGTCACCACCATTTATGTTTGTAAACTCAAATGAAGGGAAAAAGCTGTACACAAATTTGGCCACAATGGCTTCTCTTCCGTATGTACTGTTAAAATTGATTTTATCAACATGTTTAACATTAAATTATTAATTTTTAGGCATAAATATAGTCCAAATCAATCTAGTCTTATGCCAAGTTTACGAGAAACGATTATATTCATTTGGAAAACAGGCATTGGTTTTGCTATGGTAGCTTTGTGTGGGGTTTTAGTTGGTAAATGTATTGTTAAATCAAAGAAAGATCTGATGAGTTAAACACATTAATTTTATAAAATAGTACAATATTAATGTTTTTAGATTTATTATATTCAAAACTTTTCAATCGTTTTAAAATTATTGATTACCATTAGAGTTTTTTTTTTTTTAATTTATGTACATTATATTATTATTTTAATTAAAGTAAACATACATATTATAAAAATTATTTAAGTAAAATATCAAAATAATGACAATATAAATTACTTAAAATATTTGAACAATTATTGTACAATTTAAAAGTTTTATTTTTATGTGTATAATCGTTTTACTTATTAAAAGTTCTTAAACCCTATATAAGTTTAAAATTTGTATTAATTAGAATTAATGATTGTTTTCTATAAAATAATTATCTTTACTTTTGGTATTTACAATAGTAACTTTATCCATACTCTTCTATCTAAACATAATTGTTGATAAAAACGAAAAAACAGTCTTCAGAGAAATGGTCTGCATAGAAAACAATATAATATAGATAATATTAATACAGAGAGATTTGTTATTAATTATTATTATTATTATTTTTCTTTTCAGTATTACTTTAAAAATAAAACGTTACCTGTATTGAAAATATATAGCACATAGTATACAACACTAAGATAGTAACTTTGAAAGTTTTTTTTTTAAAATTTAAGATATAAGTAGTATAAAATTTAGATGGTAAGTAGGAAAGATCCTTTTAGATTTTAAGCATAATGTATTGTTTTTTTAATTGGTGATGGAAGGGGTTGTGAATAACTTCTATACCAGTAATCTTTCTCTGATTATCAACTTTAGACGTGTGTATATTACGGCAACAGGTGGTTTCTGGTAACAATGTTTGTCTAATTGATGCATTTTACAGAATTTTGTGTATTATTTCCTGATTTACATGGATACATTTTGTTTGGATTCATAAAAATCCCTTATAGTTTTAACAAAAACCACTAATTTTTATAATTTATTTTACAAATGAGTACAATTTTCAATTTATGTTTAACCAAATTTTACTCAAAATTATTTTTTGTTTGCAATGATTTATCATTATGTTGAGATATAAATTAAATTTGTCTTTATAATGTTTTTTACCTTCTCAATTTTCCACCTATAACAGTGATCAATCAATGGTGAGAAGTGTGTTGATTTTTATAATTTTAATATTTTATAGCTAATTTTACATTCCTGAAGCTTAATTTAATAGAAATATAAGGAAAGAAGAATAGGTACATAGCGCGTGTTGAGGTCCCCAGCGACAATCGGATATTATATTATTGACGTAGGTATCAGCCCCGACGTGCTTGTAATTATATAGTTTAAATGGGTTTACGACACCTGTATTGGATTGACATAAATAAATAGGTAACTGATAAATGCAATAACTTAATATGATGTGTTCAATATTTTTAAACAAACTAAATATTTGTTTTGTTTATTATAAAGTTCAAAATGATCCAGTAATTTTACTAATTTATCTTTAACAGTATTTGGTGTTACAAATGTTTAATAATGATTAGACGATAATTTTCTAAAAAAAACTAGCAATGATAGTTTAAATTGTTTTGATAAAGTCAATACTATAAATTATTACTAAATGACTAAATTGCTACTAAATATATACTATGCAATGTTTAAAGTTGAGTAAAAGGTAAGTTGACTTACCTAATTAAATGTTTTCAACAAGGAATATAAGTACATAATAAAAAATATTAATTTTAGTACCTATTACCTACTTTAATTGAGTGATATTTTTTGTTATCTATAAGTATTAAAATTTGTATAAGTCTGTTTTTAAAGGTTTCATTCGTAGTTTACTAGATAAATAATTATTTTCATAAGTAAGTAGATAAACAAAAATAAATATTTGTATATTTTTTTTTATTATTTTTGAAATAAGTTTTGCTTTAATATTTAAAATCTATTAGATTTAATAGAGGAATTTTATTTTTTTATTTAGAACTAATTATTGTTGGTAGGTATTTAGTAAAGTAAAACCATCGCCGTGATAGCTAACGAGTAATATTCTGAAAATCATAGCCTTTAGGTAAATCGTTGGGTATTTATACAAACATTGATTAACTATATAATGAAGTTATTTAATAAATACCTAGTTGTATTCAAAGGTATTGATGATATTATTTTCAATTTTTTTTAAAAAATTGTTTATTTTAAATATGTAGGTACGCAGACAGGTAAACAGGATACTGGAAAGTTATCAATATTTATCTACTTATTAAATTAATTTTTTTTCTTGCACTAGTATTGTGAATTAATAAACGAGACCTATATGATGTATAATCAAAATTAAATAATTACCATAAAATATAATGTCTGACCTATACAAATTCTCACCTACAATAATAGCCAATTGAATGGAATGGAATGGCAAATTTTCATTTAAAACGATGGCTTATATATGCATTTTTTTTTTTTTTGTTTCTGGTATGTTTTCAATGCACGTTTTGGTTATAATATTTTTTTCTTTTAATTTTAATAGTTTTAAGTCAATCCGTTTTCTAAATGCAACGATTTTATTCTAACCTATATGTAAGTACCTACCTACTTACTAATTGAGAAACTTTAAAATAAAATATGTATATTTGATCACTTGGCTGTCAATAGTCGATGTAGTTGGCGACGCTTTTATTTAGATTAAAACAAAATTTTGTTAAGTAAATTTCTCACAGAAATTAGCGTAGAAAAATTTAAACAAAGTACAAGGCGTTAGAAATATATTTGTAGAAAAAAAATACATTTGAATGTAATATTAATATATTATTTATAATCTCGTATCACAAAACGTCAGTAAAAAATTATTCACAATAAAACACACAATGCTATGTATAAAAGTACAATAATAGAATATTATTAATATTTAATTCAAACAGCGTAGTAGAAATTTAAAAAAAAGAATACATTTCAAAAATATGTGTTCACATAATTTGTCAAAAACTATTTGAAAAACACATTTTTTTTTTTAGAAAAGTAAAAAGTTTTTCCGGACTTATTATATTAAAATATATTATGTTATGTTATATTATGTACCTATCTAAAATATAAAGCTAAACTTATGAACAATATAATATTTACATGTTATCCGTGAATGTTTATCTGTGTGTTCGAGAGGCAGAAGACGTTTCAAAAAAATGGTTTCAATTTTATTTTGTGTCTACCTAGGTATGTAGTTTTATGATTTTTATTTTATTTACTCATGTATTACAAAGTTTATTAATGTACATACATTGACTTCTGCCTGTTAAACTACTCAGATAAAAATCCGGCATTATATAGTATTTGTTTTGTATTCTATCATGGAGCCCATGAGCACTGGATTGGGCTTGGTTAAAACGAATTCAAGGGTAAATATATTTTCATACGAATTCTTAAACATATGAGTAAATGGCAGCAATATGTAGTGTATTCCGCAAAACAAGTATTACCGCGAAAAATTCGGAATTTATCGTACCCGGACAGTTCGGTTTAATGAAAAAACACCGTCGAAAATATAAAAATTTAAGTAGGTAAGTATTTAAAAAAAAAATCATTTAAATCGGTTAGCAAATGGTACATTGCTTACCACTATAATTGATTTCCTACTCGTGTACCATTCAAAAATGCAAATTTAATTTAATTTCTTTGTATTAAAACGGTAAATCAACTTTCTAAATTTCGTACAATAAATAACTAACCTATTTTTTAAATTAACTAAAAGTAATAAATATAATACTCATTAGAACCAGTCTCCAATGTTTTCATGATGGCATACCATGTGTCTTTTTTTTTTTTTGTAAGGATCGTATTTTTTTTTATTGAGCAACGCAATGCCGCAAATGTCGATATTTCGCGATTTGGTAAAAAAAAAAAAAAAAAAGTAAAAAATAAAATAATTGACGGTCTACTTTTGGTTCTCGTTGCTCGTATTGTCGTTAATTGTGGTATTTGGCACTTCGTCGTCAAACATTTTTCAAATTCACCGCTTCCTCTGGTCAACCGCTTCAGCCATCATTTTTCTGAGCAGTGGCTCCGGACTGCAAGGTTTAGGGTCACATTTCATTTTACCGTCAGCACGGCATCTGCGGACATGAGTCAATAATTAAAACTCGTTAATTTATAATTACAAATGTAACCGGTCAACTAGCGGTAGTTAGATTAGTTATAATTATAGTCGGTTAGTCATAGTTAAGAATATTAACATACGCTTAACTATACGTTTAGAGTCCAAACTCTAGACTATTGCACTTGCGAAACAACACAATGAATGATATAGGTACTTACGTGCACTCGAGACAGGGACCGGAGGCTATTCCAACGTCTTCGCCTACTTTATAAGCGTGGCCGTGGATAAGACAACCAGTTCGTTTGGCCGCTCCTCGATACGCTCCGGCGAAGAAATGTGGAGGGACCGCCGTAGTGGTCGTGGTCGTAGTTGTGGTCACGTTAACTGACGTGGTTTGAGCAACGGGGCATTCGTATCTTGGACAACAGAAACCTTGTATGTTCTCCTGATAACATCCGAATATTGGCGGCGGGCAGCTCTGTTGTAGGCAAATAATGTCACCACGGAAACAGAAGCAGAAATCACACGGATCATCCCTGGGCACTTGCTGAGCGGATACGTATATCTTGCCACCGTATCTAGAAAAACAACAATTCACATTTAGGAGGTTAAACGTTACAATACGGTAACAATGTATTATCATTTACCTGCACGTGCCTGGCCCAAAAACAGCTTCGTTTTCGTCATCATATTCGTCCGGGAACCCTTGGTCGGGCTGGGGAGCCTCGGAAGTACTGTCTTGGTGGAATGGTTTCGGAGTCCACGTTGATTGCGGTATTGGTGTGTATGGTGGTTTTTGACTGTAAGTAGGCGTGAATGGAGTGCTAGAAAATGGTTTCAATGATGGCTTCTCAGTGTCAAACGGTATTTGCACCATATCCCCAGTTCCTTCCTGCGGTCGTTTATTGTCTTCATGGACCACTGATGGTTCAGATGGTGTTGGCGAACTGTTTGGCTCTCCAACATATTTGTTATTGTCATCTGAATCGTGACTTGCAACAGAGTTATCGGTCGGTAACTGGCCATTTACAGTTTGTGTCACTACTTCCACGGGTTGGATATTATCGGTGCTGGAGTCGGCATTAGGTAAAACCGGGGATTCTGCGTCGACTGGTGTTTCTGCTTCAACTGGCTTGTTTATCGGTAAGTTGTCTACGTGCACTTGTTGTTGTGCTTCTGATTGTAACGTCTGTGTGGTCATATCGGATATTCTGTCGTTAGCCACTATTCCAGGTACGCTTGTACTCGATTCGACATTCACTTGAAGAACATTAGAATCACTAGACGTTTCTGGTACGTTACTCGCCGATTCTTGTTCGGTAGAACTTAATACATATTGTACAGTAGTGACTTCTGAAGTTTTATCATCTAATATTTCTTCAGGTTTGTTTACATTCGAGTTTGATACACTAGGATTTGATGAGATTTCTTGTTTATCAAGGGCGTTTAATAACAAATCAGTCGATACTTCTTGGTCAGCATTCGCTGATGGCAATACGTTTGGACTTTTTGTAGTTCCTCCTAATTCATCAGATGATTCTATAGGAGTAAGATTTTCAGGTAACTTTTCATTAGATACATCAGTTTGTAATTCTGGTACCACGTTTACACTATTCTCGGTAGTTAGAGGTTCGTTGTATTTATTTGGCAAAGAATCATCTAATAAAGGACTACCAGATTCTCCAGTTACGGTTGTCGGATGATCGTTTTCAATCACTCCAACAGTAGTCTGGTAGTCGATTTCTGCGGGTTTTGATGACGTTTCCAACGAATTTTTAATAGCATCCTTAACCAAATTAACAGAAGAAATAATGTCGTCGATGCTTGTTGGTCTTAAGCCGTTCACATTACTTTCATTATTCGTCGGTTTTTCATCGGAAACAATGGTAGAAGTCTGAGTAACTTCTACCACGGGTAGATCCGTTATATCACTGATAGGTTTCAAGTTAGATTCTTCGTTGGAAGTCGGCTTACTAACTCCATCTTTTAATTGCTCGTTTTCTTGGTTATCTACTACAGAATCTTTTGGTGCGTAAGTAGTTGCCGTTATTGAGTCATCTAACTCTGAATTGTGTTCTGGTTGGATTTGATCATTAGCTGGTGGTATGTTTGCTAATGTTGATTCATAATTTGGTTTATCAGTTGATGGTACTGAGTAGTCCGGAGATTCATTTACTGCGTTCGATAATGTGGTTTGTTCTGCAAAATTATTTGATGCTTCAAGTTTGTTTGTTGTGGTTTGTACATCAAATACGTAAGTAACTGTTGAAATATCAACTTCAGAATTATGTGTTGGTTTTCCATTTTCTGAAGATTGATAATTTTCCGTCGGTTTTTCATTTTCAGATGATTTATCGTTTTCTGACGATTGATCGTTATCTACGGGTTTTTCATTTCCTGAAGATTGGATGTTTTCTGTTAACTGATCACTTATTACTGGATTTTCAATTCCAATTGGTTTTTTATGATCTATTGGTTCAATACTAGCAGTTGTAACTGGCGTATGTGTTGTTGTTATAAAATCATCAATTTGCTTATCAGGAATTTCATATTGTACGGGAACGTCAGTAGCATCTTGTGAGTTTGTATTAGAGTTCAAATCAAATTGTACCGGTGTTTCCGTATTGTATTCTAATGCGATTTGAGGATTAGTCGTACTTTGAATTTCACCTGATGGCGTTTTATCGTAATTTTCTTCATCTGGTTTATCTTCTAATAACACAGATGATATTAATTGAGGAGTGCCTCCAAGTTTATCATGATTTTCAAATAT
This sequence comes from Cinara cedri, assembly GCA_902439185.1. NCBI lineage: Eukaryota > Metazoa > Arthropoda > Insecta > Hemiptera > Aphididae > Cinara > Cinara cedri. The sequence goes on along the minus strand of CABPRJ010000952.1, from coordinate 687,201 downwards.
CATTCCTTCGATGCCTCCTTCTGCGAAATAAAAAAATAATATTTTAATTTTATTTATCATTTATATAATGAAAGTTATTGGTTAGGCTAACCTAAAACTATAATTTTATAATCAAAAAATTAAACAAATCGTAATTTATTATTTTTAAATAACTACTTACCACATAAGTATGTTGGACAACACCACGACTCATTTCCTGGATGTAAAGGTATACAATTCTTATGCGTTGGTGGTGCTGGTGGACAATTAACAGAAGTACAGGTAACAATACTATTTAAACACTCACATTTTTCATGACATGGGTTTGATTTAGGCACTTCAGCTTTATGAGCATAAGTAATAAAGTTAATTAAACAACTTCCTTCCCCGGGCACTCCAGGTTGGACATTTTCGTATAATTCTGTTGTTGCATCATTGTTTTGATCAATATTAGATGTTGTGACTTCATTTATAGAATTTACTTGGTCTTCTGTTTTGATTGGCACTGGGACATTATTTGGTGATTCACTAGGATTCATTGTTGTTATATCAATAACATAATTGGGTGTATTTGTTACTAATGGATTGTCGGTGTCATATGGAGTTTCTGTAGATTTTTCATCGGCTATTTCATTAGCATTAATTTCTACACTGTTATTCTGTTCCGGCAAGTTTGGAATGTCCGTTGTAGTTGCGTCGGTTATGGGAATTTTATTCGAATCAGCGGTATGTGTATTTTTTTCAGTAGATGATTGAGTGGCATATAACTCAGTAATTTGATCATGATTCACCCCATTAGGAATATTATTTCCGTTCACGTTTGGAGATTCTTGGATTATGTTACTTGTATTGCTATCATCAATGCTGTATTGAGTTGATGTCTCATCAAAGTCTGCATTTTGTTGTGGTATAACCGTTACTGATTGATAGTTGTCAACATTTATTTTGATATTATTGGATGGGTTTAAAGGAGAACTTTCTTTGTTTTCATTGTATTGATTAATAGGAGAGTTTGTAGTAGACACTATCAATGATATATCAGCGTAGCTATTAGTAGTTGCTAAATTGTTTACATTTTCTACTTTTTCTGAATTACCTTGATTAATTTGTGCTGCTTGGGAGTAAGTTGTACTTTCATTTTCAACTGAAATATTTTCGTTCGTATTTTGAGTAGGTTCTTCACCAAATTCTTGTGGTGCATTAGTACCGAGTTCTATTTTGTCTGACGGAGGAGTAATATATTCTTCGTTATTCAGATTTGATCCAGTAGCTGTATTCAAATTATTATTATTATCAGGTGAATGTTCTGTGTTTATTGACGATTGCTCCACAATTTTGTTAATATTCTCATCTTGAGATTGTTCATGAGGCGTGGAATTTTCGTATTCATTATTTTGTTCTGGAATTTGTGTAGGGACATATTGTCCACCATTATTGGTATCAAACACTGGTACTTCAGTTGGCTTGGGAATTTCATCGACATTATGAATTTCGCCAATTGCTGTTGGTACATTATGGTTATCGGGAGATTCAGTTGAACTGTTTTCAGACAAATCAATTGGTACCGGTTCATCGTGCGTTTGTTCAATTGGTTCAACAGGATTTGTTTCCTCTGGTTTCGTTTGGACAATGTTGTCTGCTGACTGTTGTTGAGGTAGAGAAGTAGTAATATCATTTATCGTTTCATAAACGGATGGCGGATTTGTTGACAATTCTAGTCCCACTGTATTTACAGTTTGCGGACCGTTTTGAAGTTCTACTAAATCGGTATCAGAAACACCTTGATTTTCTTCATCTACGGAATCTGGCTGATTATCCTGAGAAGTAGGATCATCTACTAACACACCATGATTTATTAATCCTGAGTTAACGTCATCATTAGTTTCAGTTGTCGGTGCAAGAGCTGGTTCTGAATTTTGCGGGTTGTTTTGACCAAATCGGTTATCGTTATGTTCATCACTACCTGATATTTGATTATTAAAACTAACTGGACTACTAGTTACACCACTTGATGCATCATTGTTGGCTTCGTTTTCAATAGGTTTTGCTTCAGTGGAATGTTCAGTATTATTGTCATTTACTTGTGGTGCTGCGTTATTATTTTCTTGGGCAGTTTCAGTGGAACTAAGTGGAGGTAATTTGTTTGATTCTCCAGTAGAAGATATTTTATCCTCAGCTAATGTTTGTGGTATTTCAATAACTTTATTTTCATTCTTTTCTGTTGAAGAATATTTGTCATTAGTGTCGTTAATGTTAAAAGTTGAGGTAGATTCTTCGCCTTTGACTTGATTTTGTGAAAACAATGGTGATGATGTCGGTGACACTACAAATATATTATTATCTTCGTCAGGTTGTTCTGTAGATAAATCGTTTTCTGGCACTGCTGGTTTCTTTTGAACATTTTCTGATAATATATTTTCAGATTGTGATTCATTTGGTTTGGATGGAATTTCAGTTGGTAAAACATTGATCACCTCTTGACTATATTGATTTTCTTCTGTAGATGGTTTTTGGAAAACAGCCGTGTCTTCAGCATGTGGGTTATTTTCCACTTGAAGTTTATTTTGTTCAATGGGTACATTATCAACTTTAGGAAATTCTGTTGGAGTTACATTTTCTGATTGCAAACTATCTTGATTTGGTATTGAAGGTGTGTTTTCTGATTCAGGTTGATTTTCGGCCTGTGGCTTGTTTTCTAGTTGTGGTTTATTTTGTTCAGTTGATTCATTTTCTACTTTAGGGGGTTCTGTGGGAGAAACTATTTCACTTTGTGGAATATCTTGGTTTTGTTCTGTAGATGTACTTTCTGATTCAGGTTGATCATCAATTTGTGGTTGGTTTTCAACAGGTAATTTATTTTGTTCAGTTGAAACATTTTCTTGAGGCCTATTATCATTTAATTCATTTTGGCCTTCGGCCAAGGAACTTTCAGTTTGTGAATTAATTTGTTGTGGCGTTTGAGTAATGTCTTGAATCCCTTGGTATGAGTTTTCTTGTTCTTTATTTGGTATTGAACCAGTTTGTAGATTTGATTCTTCCAAAAGTGTTTTGTCAATGTCATTTTGAATCAATTTTTGTGTTGTTTGTTCATATTCATTTAATGAGACAATTGTTTGGTCATTAACACTTTCCGTACTACCTTCATTGTTTTCTTCACTGTTTTGTTTTTGAGGGTTTTTGTTTTCATTAGACGTTATTCCATTTTGTGGTTTAATGTCTATCTGCTCTTTTTGTGTAGTTTGTACTTCGTTGCTCGATTTGGTGGGTTCTATTTCAACTTCGAAAGGCATAATAGTTTGTTGTTCACTATTGTTTTCTGGTTTATCTTGTATATTACTGCTTTGTGTTCCACTTTCTGTAGACATTTCAGTAGATACTGTTGGTGAATTTGACTCAAGGTTGTCTTGACTTGGAAATTGGGAATCATTTTCACTATTGTTATTTTCTTCATTAATATTAACATTGGTATTTTCATCAAGTGTTGTTTCAGCATTAGGACTTACAGTATTTACCGAATAATCATTTGTAGGTGACTGAATTGGTTGAACTTTATCTGTTGAAGGTGATTCCACAGGTTTATTTGTGCTTTCATAAATAGTGTGATCAGTCTCTGTACTGGTAGGGTTTTCATGATTTGTTAAATCGTGTATGACATTTGGATTTTCTTGTTGTTTTTCTTCATTAACTGTGTTAACACTATTACTTTCCGGTACAGTAGTTAAATCCCCTGCTAATTTATGATTATCAATAACTGAACTGTGAGTTGTTTGGTCCGATGTTTCATCAGATGGGATTTCATTGTTGTAACTAGCCGTAGTGTACACATTGTCAACATATAGATCATGTATATCATGGTCTTGACTTGGTTGATGTTCTCCTAATTTATCATATACGTCATTATTTGAGTTGAATTTTTCGGCTTCGTTTTCATCCGAATCACTTTGTGAAGCCGGTAGTAACGTTGTTATATCATCTGAATTAATTGTTTCATTTGCTATAAAATATTTAAAAAAAAAACTAGTTTTAACACACACTAATAATAATAATTGTTTAAATAGTAACCCTACCGCATTGATATGAAGTAGGACAACATTGACCAGCAGGTGGTGTTTCCGGAGTACAATCCTTTCCTCTAAGTGGTTCACCGCAATCTTGGACTGCACACACAATATCACCTCTCATACAATAGCAGTGTTCACAAGGTTTTTCTGAGACCATTGAAATAGATTCTCCGTCATTATATACTTCATCATTGACTCGACAATCGAATGGCGCAGAAGTAGTCGAAAACACTAACCCACCACTAATTTGTGGAGCTGATGTAGTAGATTTTTCACTTTCATAATCTAAATATTTAATATAAATCGTTAGAGGATTTTTAAACATTTCCATTTTTAAAGTACACATCGTATGAACTTACCACAATCATATCTAACTGGACAGCAAACACCCTCTTGATATACTGGTCTACAACCTTCAACGTGTAATGTACACTCTTGCATGACACACGCTGTTCGATTTCTTATACAATAACATAACTCGCATGGTTTTTTTGGATCAGATGGTACCTATGTAAAATAAGTAATTTGGTTAAAATGTAATAATAATATATCTATATATTTTGATTAAATTTGATCGAATTGGTTTTAGACTGACCTGTGCTCCATCAGGGAAAAATCCATTTTCATTCATCATGCACCCGTAGTTATCATGCCATCCAATTTCAGTTGTCGTTGTCGGTTTCTGTGTAGTTGAACTGGTTAACAGGTGCACTGGCACTGTAACATCCGAACCAACTGGGTGGCTTATTGATGTACAGATATATTTTACATTTTTTCATTAAATAACTTACCTTCTGGACAGGAAATTACTGGACAACATTGATCTGGAGATTTTTGTACTGTACAATCTTGCCCAATAGCTTTTGAAAATGGACACACCCTTAGATAACACATCAACATCCGATTATGACATGTACAATTCAAACAGGGTTCATTAGTCACAATGCGATCGCCTTCCTCATAATGTTGATAATTGTAATAGCAGCCATTTGGATCTAGACAAAATAAAACGTATTATTTTAACTTTAAAAACACGTAAACGTTTGTTTTTTTAAGAAAATCCATAGTTTAATAATTCCGTATTAATCTATATGATATCTTTCATAAAATGTACCATTGATAGTATCAAAATTAAAAAAAAAATATCATCAAATATTATATTTTGCATTTGACAAATCAATATTATTGTATTTTATACTTTGATTAAATACACGAGTATATAAAATGCAACCGAATAATATCGTTGACATCGATGTAGGTGTTTTGCATAGTCGATTAGCCTTCTTTTATATGTTTCCCGATTCTTATAAAAATCGTGTTTTGTCTAATAATACGAGTAGAATGACATATAAATAATTGAACTGGTGAGGACAATAGTTATTTTATCAAAAACAAAAAAAAAAAAAAATAAGTATTCGTATATATATATATTTGAAACCTTACCATTAAAATAATCAACCAGGTCTGTTCGTTTTGCTTCGATTTCATCGTAGGTCGTTGGTGCTGAAAAATAAACATTATATTTTGTTAATTTTATAAAATTCATTTTACATTATAAGAACGTAAGGAACACAATGTTATATAGTAGAAAAAAACATTCGTTGACGATAATATCTAATCTAAACTAAGCCAACCCAACACACAGGTAAGCGCCGATGGTAACGATGTTACTAGAATAATCGGTTATACCTACACTTGTATCGTTAACGCGTTTAGTTTTCACAAGACTACTAAGTATAACAATTGCAAGGATGTATTATATTTGGAACAAATGAGTTATAATCACGGTGAAAAGTTTAAGTGAAGTTGATATTTGCTCTTCCAACAAAATTTACTCTTGAAATAAAATATGTGCGTTGGGATTTTTTTTCGACATTTTAGATTTTGGCGTCTTTTCGTTGTCCGTGTACGTCAAACAATTATACTGTCGCAATAGTCTGTCGAGTTAAATTTTATCGTGATTTTTCGTCTGATGTTATACGGAGAAGTCGTCGAAGTAACGGTGACGGCGGATTCATCCTACATTTGTGGTCTGCCCGTTTAAGGGTTTCCTCTACTGTACATAATACCTAACTGTATCATTATTATTATTATTATTCGTTTTCGACGGTGGCCGTCCTGAATGTGGGGCGTACCGTACGAAAACAACTTTGCCCGTTGTGGGCAACGTGAGATTTATCGGCGCCGCGGCCGCCTCGGGGGCCGTTTCATAATTTGCTCGGTATAGTTTTACGGTAAACGCATGCGCATGCACCAGTGCAGACCGAAACCGGTTCTCTAAAAATAGAGAGGAGAAAAATGAATACAAAAAATAAATAACGTGGACTAGTATAATATAATAGTATAAATATAATATTACGTATAGAATTATAGGAGAGAGAAAAAAACGCAGCCTGTAACGCGGCTGTGCAGCGGGTGTAGCGTGTGCGCATAATATTATAACACTACTATTTTTACGGCGGAATTTCGCATTTCCCGAAGACACGAACGGAGTAATCATATACCTATACACAGCTGCTACGTAATGTAGGATGACTGTAATTGACGGTTTCGAGACACGGGGAATGATGACGAGGGGAGGAGAAAACGCCGATTACTCCGGACGAAGGCACGTGTTATCCGTTCCCGTCCTCGAGCGTTAATGAACTTTATTTCGTACTTGTATACATATACTATACAGTCACGACTCCGCCGGCCAACTCCATTGCTCAAACCGAGACGAGCAGAACACATGCGTATTATAACATCAGTTGGAAAACGTATACTGCACTTATACTGCACTGTAATATGGGTATGTAATCCTATAATATGACACGTGAAATAATAAATTGTATACACGAGTATAATAATACAAATTATGTACTGTTTATTTTTTACCCCAGCTATGCGATTCTCCCAGACGTTGGTATTTAAGGGTCGTGGGACGGAGGAATTCATTGTACCGGGATTTTTTTTTCTAAGGAAGGGGGGTAGGATTCTGTAAAGGGCTTAAATACAGAATGCTTAAATTGCGCGTCATCGTGTACCGTCGGGAGTTGTTGGATCATCGTCATGCAGCAAAATTAATGCAGTATTTATATGGCAACGACACGAAAAAAAATCGTTTTTCAAAAATGGATCTAATAAATTTGCGTGTACCTTCAACCGAATCATAAAAAATGCACTTGAGCAAGGCTCGGTCTGCAAACACTTTTACGTATATTACGTGTTCAACAAATACAGTATAATATGTGTTACACGCAGAGAAGTGTAAAAACGTGGTTTCGTCGGAAAAATGTCGTCGGCCAATTAGGTACCTATTGATAGCTGTTCCTATCACTTGGCAAACACGTTTGCCTTTCTATCATTTGTTTTTGACAAAAAAAAAAAAAAAAAAAAAAAAAATACTTATACCCATCCCATATTTGAAAATCAATAATACTTATAGCTAAACAATATAACGTAGTCGTATGCTCTGTGTTTGCGTTTGTCGCAGTAAACCCGAAGAAATTTATTTTTTTTTTATCCTGTTGAAACATATTATATTATACTCAAAATATGTTTAAACACTTTGTCGATTTCATTATGACGTTTGACGGAAACGCGGACATGCTCACTCACACACGCACAAACCAACACAAACACATACTCGTTAATTATTACGATGAGATGGCATCCGCGAATGATGTGTACATAAACACATATTATTTTGCGAGAAATAACGGTACACACCGGTGAGACTTCCGTAGATTTTCTCACGGAATCGCAGGTATCACGGTTTTATTACACCGGTCGAGTTTTACCTTCCGAAACGTAAAGCATTAATAATGATAATAATAATAATTATTATTACTCCGGGGCATTTTATTCGTTTTTTTTTTTTTTTTTTTTGTAATGTCGTCTCACGAACTCGTTACCTGGCTTGATCAGCGGCGTCGGAGGTGTCTTCATAATAATATATACAGTTGGATCGTAAGCAAAAAAAAAAAAAAAAAAAAAATAAAACGAGAACGGCGTTGTACCGTGTAGGCCGTTATTACACAGGACTCGAACAGTTAAACTCCAAACAGGATTCTATAATAAACACTATCAGTTATACGGTTTGTAGTAAGATAAACTGTACGCCACGGTATTAAAACGTAGTAAAAACATTCTATCGCAACAATAATATATTATATTAAAAATATACGCATATATTGAGTATACCTATACGTATTGTGTAAAAAAAAAAAAAAAAAAACCACAGCATTTATGACCTTATCTCGGTGTCTATATAAACGCATGAAGTACCTGTCTGCGAGAATGTTTAACTCGTATTATGCTGTTCGTATTTCATAGAAATGAAAAATAAAATACATCTTCAGTGCACACATACAAATAGGTATTTAAATTCTCTCCGATATATTATATTACAATACAACGACGCTAGGGGAGTCCGATAAATCGGGAAAAATTATTTGCCATCCCGGTAAAGATGTCCGGACACGTGGCCAACGCGTGATTTCTCAACTCGCATATTTTTTTGTCACAATACGAAATATTATAATATTCTTTTTTCTTCTTTTTAAGCTTAAACAGTCCTCACTACTCACTACTTTAGGATCGTCACTACTTCGTATAAACACTTCTCGTGTCAACGCCATCTTATATTATTACTTCTCGGGTACGTTTTGTTACATCATCAAAATTTACATCTGTCTATTCAGCGCTGTCTTGACCCCGTGGTATTTTCCCATTTGATTTCCCGATCGAGGCTTTCTTCAAAAAAAACCGTTTTATATTCGTTTGCTCTTCGGGTCATCACGAATACTGGGTTTTCGGTGAATTAGTTGTGAATCCTATATATTTTTTTCTCATTCTGTTCACTCCGTGTTCTAATATCGGTCCGTATAATATACGTCCGAGTATTTCTCTTTCAAAGCCCACCGCCTGTCGCAGTACACGGTATTTTAATTCCCCGTCGAAAAACCGAACGGTTCACCGCCGTCTCAATACGTATACGCCGTCCATTGTACGCGATAACTTTATGAATCTTGTTTGCGTAATTCGGTAGTCTCGCCGGTAAGCGCACTGCTATTTGATTGAACTCCGGCGACTCCGACGAAAAAACGCGGAATCCCGACGAATCGTGTTTTGGAAATCCGTTTAATATCGACGGCTTACGATATAACGCAATAATAACGGTATATACCCGTGTACAATAGCGATTCGCGTTCTGTTGTCGCGCCTAACGCGGTGTGGATTCTCGACGGGTTCGACGGATCGCGGATGTTTACCGCAGCAGACACGATAATAATAATATATCTACTATACAATATATTTATATAGAATATTGTTATAACAGCATTATACACGTCCGAGGAATCTCGCCAAGTCCTCCCGATGATGATTGCCGGTTTTTCTTATACCGTGCGCTATAAGATTGTTGTTGTTATAGTAACGCCAAGACCATTTAAGTCCGCGGTCGTGACAACACCGCTGCTTCCGTCATCCAAACTGTCTCTGTTTTCAGCCTCCTCTCGGTCGTCCAACAGGTCTAGGGTAATCTTAAATATCTGCCCTCGCCCGGTCCGGCCATCTCTGTTTATGGGACACGTCGACTTGGTCATGCGGTGTCCGTTTCTCATCCCGTTATTCGTCCGAAGTAATTCTCCGAATCTTTCGCAAGTGTCCGACCCATCTCAGTCAAGCGATACATTTTAGGATTCCTATTATTCTCGCTTCCCCGAAATTTTCCTCCTGAAATTTTTTCAGTACCGCGCGTTGTGCATTCACATCTGAAGCGGATGCGACACGTATGTGAATTTTAATTTTTAGTCATTTCAATAATTATTATCGTTTAATAAAGTTTTCATCCCAAGTCATTGTCTGTTCGTTACATTTCTTTGTATCAAACTAGGCGTGTATCTTACCAAACAGATACAACAATATTTACCCCGCGGGTGAGCTTCGCAGGGATCCAAGAGATTCTCACCGAAACATTGCAACAGGTATGTTTCATACGCGAGTGCTCGGGAGGATTCGAATCGTATATTCACGGTGGCGTTGTTTAAAACAAAAATAAAAAACGAAATAATGATAAATCAATTTATACGCCCGCATAAAAGTACAGTATTATAAAATATTACAACGGTTCGAACCGGAATTCGGTTTTCGTCGTACGCCACATACCTACCTTTATAGGAAACGTGCGCAGACGGCCCCGGCGTGATCGGGTCGACGGCGATTACGCGAGAATCGTGAACTCGGCGAGAAACGTCGGGATTTTTTTTTTACGGCCAAGTTCACGGATGTCCAATTATTTTGCTCCGAGATTTTTTTTATTATTATTTTTTTTTTTTTTTTTTTTTTTTTTTTTTTTTTTCGCTAATGGACGGCTATTGAGGCGGCTATTATATACAGCGTGCGCGCGTTAAACGCCTTTTCTACACATATATACACAATAGATATACGCAACGAAAGTGTTATGTACTCGTCGGTGTATATTTATTTTATTATTATCAAGCATACCGTAAATCACCGTTCGCACGCATCCCACGCCGATTGTTACTTATTATTATTATTGTTTTTTTATTCACTTTTGTTTTTACCGTCTACGATTTTTTTTTTTTTTTTTTTTTTTTTTTTTATTATTTCGTACGCGAATAATTTGCGTCACATTACATGTACGATTACGCTCAAATGGTTGCGGAGGTGATAATAATAATAATAATAATAAAAAGGCTGACACTTCTGACGGGTGTGACACTGTTTTAGGGGGGGGGGGCAAGTTAAGTTGGAAGGAAGAATATATATATAAAGAGTAATTCAGTTTATATCAGTGAGTAACGATAAACCATTGTTGAAGAACAACGATTCCGAGTATAATTTGTCGTATTTTTTCTCTTGTTGTCAAGCTATCGACAGAAATAATACAATACAAAATTTACCGTTTTTTCCATTTATTAAGAAAACTCCAAGGGCAATCGAAAAATCGCCTCCTCAGTGGACCGACTACGTCAAAAATACTTCAAGAACGTTCGTGTAAAGTTTTCGACTGGAGCAAAATTTTGGTAAAAAAAATCGTTTACAGAGATACCGAAAAAAAAAAAACACATCATAGTAAAGCCGATACATTGCTCGCTTCGCTCAGAATCAGTAATAGTATCTAAGTTATCGCGGTGCACGACGAGTAAAAGATTGCTTATTAATCAGACATTTTATAGTATCTCTACGGTCGGCGGGTACTTGCAGTATAATGTACTCGTACAACCGAAACAATGGGTGGTGGCGATAATAGTATGCACTCGTATATATACAAATGGCAAGACGAGAAACTTTTCCCCGCCGCCGCCTCGTATATCATTATAATGCATACCTACGTAGTATACGGGGTTGGGGGGGGGTTTGATGTATTTTCCACATAAAATGCGCAAGCACCACACGCACACGCGTATTATGTAGGTATATACAATGACCGTGTAAAATGCACAACTTGAATGACCTTTACTCCGGTTTGTCATGCGCGATTTTTTTTTTTTAATGTTAAGTGTGTCCATTTCGCTGCGGCGGTGGCGATAAGTTCGCCGCCAAAGCAATTGAATAATATGCTAAATCACATTCGCCATACTCGTTTAGGGCTCGGATATTATAGCAAAGCTGTCGGCATAATAATATGTTGAATAATTTATGACCGTACGCACATATATAGTTACGCGCGTATATTCTACCGAGGATATTTTGAACCGACGATGACGACAGTCCGAGTTTATTTTCCGGAAAAGAAACGTGAAACGAAATATCACGTACGATTGTTTTACTGTAACATAAAATTTGTCTCCGTAAAGACACTATCGTCTCGCCCGTGACTTCCGAAACTTACGAAAAATAATGCCATTTAGATTCTGCAGTGTGTCAGAAGTTCTAGAATTATAATATACTCGAAATGTTCAAACTAGGCGAACAAATACGATTTCTGCGATCAAATATTATTGTGATTTGTTCGGTTTCCGGGTTCCTTCGGTAAAGTTTTCAAATCTAACTAGCAGTTAACCGAGCCCCATTCGAAATCGTTTTTGTTTGTTCGGAGCGATTTATCGTTGATTTGGGTATACAAACTAATAATTCCCTTATAAACCTTGACTGTTCGCGCTTAATTTACGCAACAACGTGCAACGGCCCAATACCCGAGATGCATAGTACCAATCCTGAATAATATAAAATCGAAATTCTGTCCGTATTGCCTACGCCCGTCCGTCCGTCAACTACGCCATTACGGGTCTATAGAATTATTCCGACCGTTATGGAACTTTGCACATTATACATGCGTCGGTTTGTAATTGATCAATAATTATTCCCGTTCGGCGATATCAAACGCAAGTTTTTTTCTCCATACACGCACAACGGGTGTTCCCCTTCAAACGATTAAAATTGCAAAGGCGCATTTTTTATAATTTTTTTTTTTTTTTTTCGTAAACTATCGGATTTGCGCGTTTTCAGTTTGGAGCTGGGCGCCTACACAAAACGCACGTTAAAACGTCACGAAAATCCGTTTAATGGCAAAACGCTGTAGGCGCGAAGGATCGGTATGGTATGTAAATAATAAATAAACGCGTTCGCGACGGCGGCGACGACGTGTCGGTGTCATGTCCGGTGCATTTTACCGTGTCCGCGGCAACAGGCTTGTTTGTCAACATATCACTTTTTTCGTTTTGTATAATATTATGCATATGCTGTTTGCGTTTTATTACCGGCTATTAGCGACCGGACCGACGCGCGACTGGAAGAGAATATTATTTTATTATTATTAATATTTTTTTTTTTTTTTTTTTTTTTTTTTACGATTCCTCGGGCTAATTAGATTCCAGCGGTTTTGTATCCCGCCGCTGTGTAGTCCGTGGAAAACATTGGCAAGTTTATAATATACGTGTACATACTATTATAATACTCCGCGCGTGTATGTCCTCTGCGGTTTAAAAACAAAATGACGAAAATACACACGCGCCCGCGAAACGGGAATACACAAACGTTTGAAAAGCTCTTATTATATTATGCTGTGAAAAGCGCGAGAAAGATATTTTAGCCGGTTACGATAATAACAAACAAAATTGAATACGAGGTTTTCTTTTTTCTTTTTTTACGTTCTCGTCAAAAGCCGTTTGTAAATTATTATCATTTCGATTCGTTTGCGAATCATCGCGCCTTTGACCGCCGTCGTATTATTGATATTGTCTGGGATCGTTTGGACGAGTATTTCAATCTATAGCTTGAAAAAAAAATATATTTTTTTTTTTCAAACGGAATACGGCCGATATAGTTGTGCAAACAAAAGTGCGTGTCGTTCGATTCGAACGTTTTTAACGGTTTTCCGCCCTTTGTTTTTTCAATAGAAATTTTAAAAAAAATATGTATATTACAATAAAGGAGCGGAAAAAAAATAAACCGCGAATCGTTATTGCGGCGAAGTCGTCAACAACAAAAAGATCGATTAAACTCAAATATAATAATATGGCGTAAAACATTATCGCAAACGAATGATGGGTAATGGACACCGGGAATGCGAACGGAAATCTCGTTGGTGCGGTGCTTGTTTGGTTAATCAATAATTAAGCGATTTAGTATTGTGCTTACCGGACTTGGTGAGTGTCACGCATACGACCAACAGTAGGGCCGCGGTTATCCGGCAACGGTTTTGGAAGCTCGCGGGAGCTTTACTCCCCAGAGCCATGTCCAGTATCATCGGCCTGAAACAAAACAGAGAAAAAAAATTACTATCTCGTAACGAATTGAAAATCTCGACAAGCTATATATATATATATACTGTAAAATGGATTGCGGTGAGTCGAAAATTCCGACCTCATACCATTTTCCTACGATCGAAAACCACGTGTTCCGAAAAATAATGGTAAAACGTGTTAACAACACGCTGTTTTGTATAGACCTTTCCGACGACCAACTATGGACCGGGCCAACCACACCGAAACCAACTGTACATTGCCGCGAGTGTATATTCTTGTAAATCGCAACGAAAACGGTATAATATTATCAACATTGTTATACGCTGCGCTACATCATCTGCAGTGGTCCCTCGGGCTCTAGACTGCGCGCGTAAAACACGTCGTTTTTATTTTATTTTACGACGGCTAGCTCGTCGCCGCCCGTAATATAATATAACGTAACTTGTAATTTCGGTGTACGGTTTTTTTTTTTTTTTTTTTTTTTTTTTTCCCACTCTCGGGTACCGTTATTATTGCAATAGCGACTAAACCGCATTAATGAAGTTCTCAGCGCGCGCGCGCGCGCGCGTGTGAATAATATTTGCTCATATGTGCGGTTGTAACCGCAGTGCGTATCCTATCTCGCGGACACCGGACAAACCAGTCGTCGGGTTTAACGGCCGGTTCGCGTTATAAAAAAAAAAAAAAAAAAAATAATAATATGTCGATATATCGGGGTCTGTCGATACATGTGCGTACGGTGACGAGACTTACGACAACATTATTATGTTATCATTACGTTTTACGCCCACGAAAATGATAGTGGATTCTGCCAAGACGATTTATGAGAGTCTGCGGGTTATTTCCGATTATTATGATTATTACGCATATTATAATGTTGTACTCGAGTGTCCGGGCAATTGCAATACTATATATTGTATGTTCAGCAAATACCAAGACGAATTTTCGCGTTCGCATAATACTGCAGTGACGGTGATGAAAGACGAGTTTCGATGAAAAAAAAAAAAGAAAAAAAACTCCGAAATGAAATAGCTGTATGGAGTTCAAATCGCCAAGGTTGCGAACAAAACCCGATTCTGAATGGAGGCTTACGGTACAAGCTTTTTTTTCAAGTTGAATATGTCGTTATTATTTTTTAAATTCCCCTCCACCCTCAAGTAATGTGTCCGAAATACTACAAGCAAGTGTCAATAAAGTCGTTTAGATCGGGGCGAGTCGAAAACTTTCAAGTTCACGGACGAAACAAACAAAGTAGATGAATAAAAAAAAAAAAAACACACACACACACGCGCACGCACGCCACAGTAAAACCGACATTGATTTCTCGTTCCGGACTGACGCAGAATCTGAAACCCACGAGAGTGCCGTAAAGAAATTGATCGGAAGTCGGATCGGACCGACGACAGCCTATAATACCTAACCGAGGCGCCGTTGTTCCGTCGAACTTCACGGCAAGTCTATCGGGGAAAAATGTCAATAATATTGTGACACTCGCGAAATAATCACATCGCGTCAGTCCTAACCGTGTTGCGCGATGGCCGAACGAAACCATTAGGTATAATATTCACGATGGCGCCTAACCTTTGTGATGCGCTAGTGTTATGGGCGCGGATATCCGGCGATTAGACCGCCGAGTTTCGGCGTTTCTCGCGTTTCAACGTACGGTGCGTATTTAACACACGACGCGGTGTGCCGCTGCTGTACCACGTATACCGCGACATTATTATCGGTCCGTCTAGTTTTCAACCACGGAGTTCTCAACAGTGGAGTGTACGGTTCGTTTATCGCGAATAGAAACTCGCAATTTGAATAATTTTCGGATTCGAAAAGGGAATACGTCGTTTGCTAAAAATGCGCGCGATATGCTCGTAACACTAGTATATTATATTGTACGATCAAAGAACCCGTTATTACTAGTGGTCGGCGGCGCCACTCGTCACTTTGTCGACTGTTTTTTTTGTTTACTCGAAAAATTAAAAAAAAAAAGAAAAAAAGAAATGCAGCGTAGCGAAAGAACGCTGCATACTGAGCAAAACCGCATAGTATTCGGGCGACTGCCTTACGTTATTTTTTACGACATATTATTTGCGCGAGCAAAGATTTTCGAGTCGGCTCGTAACAAACACAAACATCCGGAGGAATCGGTTGGATACGAGTGACGACACGCGTGCAGCTATGTATGACGCTATCTAAAAGTATCTATCTCAGAATTTCAAATCTAAGTTCGAAAATCACGTTTTTGGTTGAAATAAAGTCCAACGCAGAAAACTGGTAATCTATGCTTGGTAAATATTTGCGCGAATAAACCCGATCCTTGTTTATGAGTCGAAACAAGAAATAAAAGCCTTTCGCGAATCAATGGGGTACCTACTATCAAAGATTGCTGCATGGGCCGTACGCTGTACGCGGTTATACCGTTTTTGTAACGTACAAAATGTTAACCCACAGCCGGTGAATATAATCGAATTCACAATCTCAGTGGCCGTATATAACAGCTACGAGATGTTGTCGCCATTCATTAACATTTTTTTTTTAAAACGAGATAGAATATATCATTACGATAAAAATAAAAAACCCGTAGATCACTGTTGGATTTGTTGTTGCAGCCGTTGTTTGCGGATCTAGGTGCGGTGTTTAAACACTGTATATTCGAGCTATTCTAATATATTATAATCTCGTGCAAAAAAAAAATGAAAAAAAAAAAACTGGAAGAAATGAAGAGTTTACCGATGCGGAACGACCGCCGACGATTGGTGCTCGTGTCCATGGGAAAAAAAAAAAAAAAAAAAAAAATGAACCTTCGAAACAAACGGGGAAAAAAACATTCGCGAATTTCGTATTGAAATGCGTGCATATTTCGAAAACTATACACGCGCGGGGACTAACAACGTGACCGTATTATAGTAGACGAAAGCCTTTTTTTTTTCTTCTTTTCTTTATTAAACTAAAAACGCGAACGAAAACGAAAGCGATAATGGAATATCATGGTTCGTATCGTTGAAACATACGACATCGACAAATGCCCGAAAAAAAGAAAATCCTTTATAGGACTTAACGCGCAGTCTGGCACGGGCACACTGCAGCAGACCGGGCGTACGCGCGCGAATAATTCGGAACATTGAAACAGTGACTTTTGCAACGCCAACGATACCTGCAGCTACCTGGTCCGTCTTCGGGTACGCGCGCGCGCGCGCGCGTATACCACCGGTTCTCGCACCGCGGCCTACGTCGGCCATGCCGTTGTGATCGTTACACGGGCGATACGACATTTCCTCGGCGCACGACGCAGCGCATTTGTTCGGAATCGCGAACGATAAAACGTTTCGTTGACATCCGAAAATTGCCGTGTCCGTCAAACGACGACGGCGCGCGCAGGACGAATCCATGCGTCGCGACGGCGGGGAAACGATAATAATATAACGTCTGGAAAACAACGCGTTATATACGCGCGTACACCGTACAAGTTATGCTGACGTACGGATATCGAATTTGAGGCGCGTGCTCGCGATGCGCCCGTAACTCGAACGTAGGACGCGTTGTACTTGCCGAGCGCCTCTCGCTCCGCGATCTCTCTGCGCGTCCTCTCGGCGTCCGCGCGCGCGGTCCGACCGTAAATGTTATTCTGACACGTCTGTCGCCGGTAAAACCGCCGCCGCCGCAATAATAATACGCGCGTCGCGGGCCCATAAACGACGACGGCCGGTTTTATTATTATTATTATTATTATTTTTTTAATAATATCGGACAACAATAATAATACGTACAATACGATTATAACGTGTATGTAACGTCGTATAGTTTACGCGTAAAAAAGAAAAAAAACACAGAGCGAAACACTATTTGCGACGCCCGACCTCAACGATATTTTGTTTTATTATTCAATTTTTTCGTTTCCCCTCTCTCTATCTCTCTCTTTTCAGTACCTTTACCGGTTCTATAAAACCCGCTAAACTTCGCGCGGACCGTTTCCGTCGCATACGCCATTGTAATGTATTCTCCGCTGCGGTAATTGTATTACTCTCGGCCGAGAAACCAACCGCCGGTGCCGGCAAACGTTTAAGTGGCGATAAACTCGCACGCGATTCGAAACGAAACGTTCCGTACGGCCGCCGTCGGGTCTTCGCGGAAGAGCCGCGGCCGAGATCGACCCGCACGGCCGTCGTTTCGTAACGGAGATCGCGCAGTGATTTGTGTGACCCCCGTCGCGGCGTCGGTCGATCGAAAAATCGGCACGGCGCGTCCGCGAGAGAAAAATTAATAAACGGCAAATTGTTCGCGGACGGTTTCACAACGTCCCGAGGACCAAACGCCGGGTAAGGGCCGTGGACCTTTGAATCTGCTTGTTCGTGCAGACTGCTGCCGATCCGGCGGCCGTGCTGAGCGCGTCCGACTCCTCCCCGTTGTTTTCTCCCGCGGTTTTTCGCCGGCCACCGAGAATCTGTACGTTTTTATAGACGGAGCCGACGTGCGGCGAGGGGCGTGCTTTCTATTTTTTTTTTTTTCGGAAACGACGGGTTCTCCGTGCGGATGCCGCGTCGCGCGACGACCTTGCCGGTCGGCCTACGGACGGCGTCCAACGTTGAATGAAGGCGTAGGTACTGCACCGGCAGCGGCGGCGGTCGCAGATGAAAAAAAAAAAAACGAAAGCAAAATCAATTGTCCTCCGCGGTAAACGGACGGTCGTAATAATTCAGACGTGGAAAAAAAAACACCGTGTGGGCCGAGTATACCGAAAACGAGACGCGCGCCGACCGTGTTTCTTGCGGCGTGCGTTTACATTAAAATACGCGTATTTATGATATTATTATACACGTATCACAAACAGGTGGTTTATTCTGCCTCGGCGGTCAATCCGGCACGGACCCGCACGTGCGCCCGGTTGTGACCAGTCTCGCTATATTATAATAATAATCAGGACTGTGAATTTAATGCAGTTGAAAACCTTAAAAGTGCACGAAACAAGCACAAAAAAAAAAAAACAAAAAACGAAACGGTCGACAGGTGGTGTAAGGATACAAGGTATAAGGACAATAATAATAATAAAAATTATGTGTATAACGTCGTAAATATAATGTCGAGTTTGCCGAAAACGTCGCGTATTATATGCAGGCGTAAAATAGCGGGCGAGAACGAGGCAAAGATACTCGTAAACAACAAAACGATTGTGTTTCTCGAATTGCATAGGAAAACGCATTGTAATAACTTTCGGGGTTACCCGAAAGTCGAAATGACTGTTATTTCCTATGTTCCGAGTGCGCCCGCACTTATTTAACTTATCGTCCTAGTGCGTAAGAATAAAAAAAAAAAAAATCATATTTTTTTTTTCGACATACCAAGAATAACGCGTTCCTGTTCTTATAGAATTACCAGTGTTGCGCCACCAGGAGGTGAACGGGCTCACACCCCAAACTTTCAACGCGCCGAACAGTTTGTCAACAATCGTTAAGTCCGTCAGTTTTTAAATATATACAGTCCTACCAATCCGCCTACACAGTCGGGCAATTCAAATTTAAAACGTCACGCACTCGCGATATCCCCATCAATTTAAATTGGGGTCTTAAAAATAAGTAACTACCGTACAATGTTTCATGAGACGCGATTGTTCGGTAAAATAAAAAAAAAAAACAATAATAATCATAATAATAACACGGTGAGTGTCATCGACACAAACCGATAATGAGGATATCGCGGAATTATCGTGCGTTTTGCAATTATCTGGTTTGTTTGGATGTTTTTTTTCGTTTCGCATCGAGTTATCGGATATAGGAAAAAAATTCGGAAAACGTGCGCGTGTTTTTAACTATTATACTAATTTCCACACGTGGGACCGTCCGGCGGTTTTCTTATTGTTTTTTTTTTTTTTTTAGATTTTTTTCTAGGTCCCGCTTATTATCGCGTTGAACGGCATGCGGCGTTTGTATACCAAACATCAATTATAAACACGTACTGATACTATATGTACGTCCGGAGACTACACGCCGTCGTACGACGAGTTTAAAGACCCCGGTTTTTCTCGGTCGTTAAAAAATTATTAAGTAAATATACGCGAACCTGAAATAAGTATATACGGCCCGCGCGCGTTTTTCACCCGCGGAAGACAATAACAACGCGGACTCTGTTATTTTAACGGATCGCGTTCGGGCGAAGGCATTGCGCGTGTAATACCTACGCGACCGTAATATTATAATATTGTAATCCGGTTCACGGTTCGCGGTAACAATAACGCAAATATTATACAGGACGGTTGTTTCTTTTTTTTTTTTTTTTTTCTTCAGGAGCCGATGTATTTTCAGTTTCCGCAGCTGCAGCGTCATCACGCGGTAGGTATGCCGTATATATATATACGTAAATCGAGGATAATACTGTTTGATACGTAAAGATCGCGGTCCGCCAGTCGGGTTCATTAACGTTGCGTAACCGCGAAGAGATCGGGCCGACTTCGTAATATTATTGCTTATAGTCACAAGACTGATATATATATACAAGAAAGAAAACGAAACTGCAGCATCCGTAGCGGCCTCAGATCGCGGCCGGCCTTGGAAGAGAATGATATCTACTTTTTCTCTCGTTTGGTATTTTTTTTTTTTTTTTACGTTTATTCGCTCGTCACCCGCATCATCCGCACCTATTCGTCTTCGCCGGAGTCGTCATCATCGTCATCATTATTATTGTAAGTATGCGTACCCGGCGGTCTCGAAAACCCATTAGCCGATTCGCCGGGCGCGTCGCAATTGATTTTCCGCATGGCTAGGGAACGCCGCGTTCCGGCCACCGTTGCCGTGGGCTTTTGTTTGGATAAAATGTACGCGGCCGGCGATCGAAAACTGTCCGCCGCGACAACCGAAAAACGAAAATACTCCGGGGTTTCGGAATCCGTTTTAACGGTTAGCCGATACTGTAATATGTAGTCGATTTTCTCGGACCGAATACGTGCACGAGCATGCGCAAACGCCGTCACACGGACTTGGCCGGTCCCTTTTACAAACGGCTGTTGAGCGTATGCGCCAAATCAAAACGACGTGTTCGTATACTTTTAAAGACGTTGAGATAAAATGCGATTTTAAGCGGCACGGAGTGCGCGTTATTTTGTTTCGATAATACGCGTCAGTACGGATCGGGCGGAAAAACAAAATAACAATAAAAGAACCCGGACGTACGCATTCCGATGGACATTCGTATAGGGTGTTGAAAAACACCGCAGACGCAACTATACGACTCCTCCTCCACCGCCGGTCCATCCGCAACCGTCCGCCGAGATTAAAAATTAATTTTTCATTAAATTCCTGACAAATTGCAACGGTCGCCTTGCGACGCACGCAGTACTCAAGGACTCGGCGGGTAAATAATAATAATAATATAAATGGGTACTCAAACGTCAATCGCTTATTGTAAACATCAACCGCGGCCAGCAGTGTTATACAGTGCGTATATAATATAATGTACGAGAATCAAGTATAAAACGTTTAATTCGCATTACTCGGCGGATGTGCGCGTCCGTATAATATTTCGTATTGTATAATATACGATATTTTATGAACTCGGACGGACGGACGGTAAAAAAAAAAAAAAGAAGAAGAAAAAAAGCAAATAATATACCGAGTAGGTATACCTATACATTGTACGCCGTCGCCGATGACGGTCGCATCACACCGTATGAATAATATTCTTAGCCGGCGAGACGGCCGGCTGACGTCCAGTTCGCAGTCATTTGTTATGAAATCGTCGTGTTCACGTAGAATAAGGCCCGACAATCCGTCATTATACATTATTATTATTTGTATATAGGTACTGATGCTGATTTGTGGCGGCAGTCGCGTACGCTTGTGTATGCACGTGTCGCCGTCTGCCAACGCATTATTGTATACAATTATAGTGTCTGTAGGCATGCGAAAGAAAACCGATTTTATCTGCGCAAAACTAAATAAAATCTAAAAGAAAAAAAAAAAAATTCGAAAATGCCAAACGCCTATAATAATGAACTCGATATTCGCCGGGGCGTTTCGAAAACTTTACGGATAAAAGGTTACACGGGCACGTGTGCTCTGCGAAAAAATCCGGTCTCTACGATTATATTTAACAGAATGACATCGAAAAATAACGAAATCGTTATTGCCGTAAATTGTACTCGTTTTTCCTACTACCGGAAAAATCGAAAAATGACGTCGCCTGTAATGCGCCGGCTAGGCGAATTGCGTTTTCGGAAAAGACGGGGTACCTATACCTGCGCTTAAAAATCGGATCATCGGATTTCCGATAGACAAGTTGTGGAAACAGGAAGGAAGAAAAACGCACATCATAGTAAAACCAGTACAATATTCCTGTCGTTGCGCTCAGAATCTAAAAGAAGAATAATGGCACCGTTTTTTTTTTTCATGCAGCTATTTTGAACGCGGTTTTCCGTGCAATGCGTGTGAAACGTCTACTCGAAAAATCCGACGTTAGATATTAAGTATATTATTTTATAGGCCCGCCGCGGATTCGACACGGGACCCGCACGACGGCCGCGATGTGCCCCCGGAAAACGCGTAGGCGTATAAATGATTTTTAATTTTTTTTTACCGTCGACGGGCGCCAAAACATCAGTAATGTAGTTTCCCACGCGAACTAGCCATTGTATAATACCGATAGCGCTCACTTTCGATAGTAATATTCGGCCGTAAACAATATTCCGAATTGGATTTTAGGCGACGAATGCAGACGGCCGGAATGGATAACACGCGGTTTCGGTGTCACCGGTGTGCCCCGAGGAATTTGTGACGACGCGAGAGGGCATGGCAAACAACATGTTGATCGTAAATACCTTATTCGTATAGAATATTGTTCTTCTTTACCCGACACGACAATGATGGCGATTTACAAAAGCCAGATCCGAGCAGGAATCGATTCGTATATAATACATAATCGATAAATCAAAATTTTACTTGGCCGAAATATTCGCGTGTTTCAAAATCGAATATTACTTATAAAATATAATACCCGTATGGTTATTGCATTAAACAGCCAATGGGGAGGGGGTGATCCCTAGCTAAGTCTTTATCAGCATCCCACTAACCGCGCCACTGGTTTCGGTCGCGACGACAGCCGTACGTAAAATCGTATACAAGTACCGTATCACGAAAATATATACGAAAAATACACCGTAGTCAGTATCCACCGCTCATAACGGCTCGCAGATTTTCACTCGGTGATGGATAGTGATTTTTCCCGTGACGGTTTGTAGACAAGTACCCACTGCGAGTCGTTGCAAGTGCGTCACAATCAATGTTAATTTCAGGGAGGAAAGGGTAATCGGGAGGTACCTATTACTTAAAAAATGTGATATGATATGTGAAATGTGCCAACTATGAGTCATCTTATTGTTGACAATAAAATAGAACAAATATTATTTTACAGAAATAATCGTATTTTAACGAGCTACAAAATAAAGTCATTATTAAGCGTATTTTGCTTAATTTTTTTTTTCTCCCAGTTGTAAGAATTCCTAGATCCGGCTCTGCCATCATACCCCCTTGGGAATTAACAATATTCTCATCGGGTATGAAGGTCCGAAATAGACACTGGTCGCAATCGAAACGTTTACGCGGCAGAGGATTTATTATTATGCGGTGTCGGAAGAACATCACTTGTCGTGTTGCGCCGCGTGTGTGAATTAAACGCGCCGACTGTTTAAAAAAAAAAAAAAAATCCCCACAGAAAAACAGAGGGAAAAAAATGTTATCGGACGTGGGCCGTGAACCTCTGCGCATCGCGTCGTTGTTAAACGAGACGCGTTATTATAAAAAAAAAAAAAAAAAAATTATATTCGTGTGTGTAGTTGACGATGACGTTAAAATAAAATGAAATTTCCGCCGTCCATGTGCAGCTGTATAGGTAATTAAAACGCGAGTGCCGGGTGCGAAGGATTTGAAATTTATTTTTATTTTGTTTTTCGGTTTTTTTTTTCTTTTCGGACATTCGACGGCGGCGGATTCTTCGCGGCCGGAGAGTGACAAGCGCGTTTTTCTCAAGAAATCCGACTCGGCGGCCGCAGCAGTAGTGGATTCGGTCCGGTCCAGCGCGCGTTTACGTGTAATTTATTATTTCGGACAAAAAAATAACGTCGACGGGTCCGGCCGCCCTAATGACGTGACGCGACGACTATAATATAATAGTGTATCTAATGTACGAGATCCGCGCGGAAAGAGGCCTAATGATTTTGTTGTTTTTTTTTTTTTATTCTTTTTTTTTTGTTTGATGATTTTTATTATTATTATATTTTTTTTTTTTTTCTATTCGAGAGACCCGGCGGCGGACGGACACCGAATAATATTTTGGAAATGGAAAATGGCGCGCGTGTGCGGACGAATGGTCAGTGGCCCCTTGACGCGTATGCATTTCAACGTGCACGCGTGGCCGACCGGACGACGACGGCGACCGTCGGGACCCGGTTACCCCTCGAGCCGTATGCAACACCGCGGTCTCGTACGCGTAATCGTTACGTACATCGTAATCGGACACGCGCGTTATAGTAATAATTATTATTATCACGACGAAAACGGTCGGTTTTTCTTTTTTTTTTTTTTTTCTGTATCCTTGTCGTATTATTATTATTATTAGTACTGTACATTATATTTTGCCTAACCGCCATTGCGCCGTTATGCACCGCGGCTCGTAATACGCGCGCCCGATCCGTCCGAAAGATACCTGCTGCAGTATAACGAGATATACGCGTTACACCTAATAATAATAATAATAATAGAATACGAGGAGAACCGCCGCCGTTTGTCCTGCGGGTCGACCGACTATCATAGAAATGGTGTGTCCGTTTTTCTCACGGAGACGATGCGCCGATCGGATAAACGACGGAAAACGACAAAAAAAAAAAATAAAATAAATAATAATAATAAATTCCCGCACGGTTCGACTACGCGCGTATATTATCGCGGTAATAATTATCCGTTATTGCGGAGTACGAAAATAACTTTCGGCGGGCCTAGAGCGAATTGTTTCGTACAATATATTATAACGTACGAGCGAGCGCGCACACGAAATATTCGGGTTCGCGCTCGTCTTTTTATAATACAATATAATAACGTATGTAGCTGCATAATGTTATACGAAACGTTATATTACGTAGACGCACGGCGGTTCATTTATCTGCAGGCGAACCGGCGATTATAGCTGTGCAGTGATGGGCCGTTTCCCGGTATTTAAAAGCGATGAATTATATTCCGTGGGAATTTATAATAGATTCCCGAATAATGCGAATTTTCACTACAAACTCTAGTATAGGTGAGTCGAAATTCAAATCATCGCTAATCCAAACGCGAACGAACTATCATTATCCTTAGTTTATGTTTAATATTATACGATTGTACCTACGTTCTTCAAGTACTCAAAAAAAAAAAAAAATAAAAAAAAAATATCAATTAAAACATTTAGTTTAGTTTTAGGAGAAAAAAAAAACCTATGTTTGCACTGTAACCTAGACAGACGCTTTACTTGGTCCAGGATCTAAAAATAGCGATACTTCTTTAATTGGTTTTAACAAGCTGTTTGCAAAACAAACAAATACATGCACTCTTTAAAAACTCTTTGATAACTAAAAAATATATTTAAGCATTGAAAAAAAGTAACGTCTATTAGTCGTGTAGACTGACGGAACGGAAAAAAAAATTCCCGATATAGGGAAGAAAAATATGTCGTGTAAATATTCCCGATAAATTCTAAATTATATACATTTTTCTTTAGGGAATATTCCCAAGGCACATCACTAACCATAGCTATTATGAAGATTTTTAAGTAAATTCAACGATTTTCTTTACCGGAAAAATGGCTACGATTTTCGAGGGTACCGTTTTTTTTCTTTCTGAAAGCAAATCG
Organism: Cinara cedri; assembly: GCA_902439185.1. NCBI lineage: Eukaryota > Metazoa > Arthropoda > Insecta > Hemiptera > Aphididae > Cinara > Cinara cedri. The sequence continues at coordinate 661,604 of CABPRJ010000952.1, read as the reverse complement.
TTTAGCGAATTTTAACGCAAACTAAACTGCAAACTCGAAACGTTTTTCAATCGGGCACTATTATGTCGATGTGTCATAATGTTCGTGATGGTACTCGGACGATTCGTAGACGAACGTGTGTAATTCAATTATCGACTTTAATAATTTATACGGCCCGCGAACTCGATGAATAACGATCTTAAGGTTGTTGTTTTTTCTGGTCGTTTAAAATAATATTGTACCGTCTCGCCGACGAACATCGACAATATTATTTTACGTCCACGTGCAATTTTACTAGTCTTGATCACACGATGTTTTTTATATTGTGTTCAAATTCAATTATATACGTTTGACAGTATTATAGTATATTATGCTCGCAAGGTGAATAAAAAAATGAAGATGCATAGCAATAATTTGCGTTATTTATTTTATAGTTACGTAATAGAATTGCAGGCGGGTGAATCATAAGAAAATATACCATATCGTAAAACCGATAAAATTCTCCGTCTTGAATGATTGACACTTTTTTTTATAGATTTAATATAACATTATAATCAATAAAATACGTATAGTAAAAAAAAAGTCTGGTATTGCTGATGGTCGCAGTGCCATATTTCAAGAGTGAAATTTGATGGAAATATAATAAATATAGAGTAATTAAATTAATGTTTAATACGAAAAACTATTCTGAGCAGTGTATAATTGGTTGATTTTTTTCCCTCGTTGACAAGGTAACCCAGATATCAACATAAATTACACGAAAAATTGCCAGTTTTTCCAATTCATTAAAAAACACCATACAAGGTAAATAAAAAAATGACCTTCTCAAAGCACCGACTTGATCAAAAATTCTACAAGAAAGGTCTTATACGGTTTTCGATCAGAACAAGATTTCTGATAGAAATGGTTATTTATACGAACACACACACAAATAAAAAACACCAATCCGAAAATATTATACCCAAGACGATTTATTTATTATTATTATCCAGACAAACTTTAAGAAAATCCAAATCGTTATTATATTCACTCGATGTCAATATGATGAAATATTGTTATTTTCCATACATATACACATATCTACAATCAATATTATTTTATTCGCATCGTGATGACATCAGCGGCCTCGGGTGTTTTACGCGCTACCAACTGTAGAAGTCGCGCCGGTAAAACAATAATAATAGCTTTTTTTTTTTTTAATTTCGTTAATTAAATCGCGTCTCTTGGTGGTTTTTTTCTCGGGTGATGTGCTGCAGCACACACACGACGGACGCGGACGGATAATAACACAATATTTGATTATATTATAAATATATGAATCACGGAGCTGCTCGATACGAAAAAAACCGTCCTGGAAGACCTATATAGGAATGGTACACACGTTATATTATAATATAGTACCAAGAATAAAATATTGACCTTGTTGGGCGTTTTTTAAACGAAATCTTTACTCAATCGTCTCGATCCACGGTCAACGGCGCAAAAAAAAAAAAAAAAAAAACCCCAAATGCCACGACCGGTTTCGCAGAAAAATATAACTGGTTATCCCATGTTAGCCACGCGATCGTCTATATTATTATAAAATATTAAACTATCACCGTACACAAACACGCATGCACGCACGCACGCACACACACACACACACACAAATACACGTTCACGAAATCTCCGCAGCCACAGATACAATAATAATAATTATTTTTATCATCGACATCAATAATATTTCAATAGCGTTTCGGCCGATTTAGAAGCGGCCGTTAAAGTCTCTCCACGAGTCCAATAATAATATCGTACCAATTGTGTATTATAGTTTTCTTCGGCCTCCGTCGTCTCAAGAGTATACGGTAAAAACGATCACTAAAGATTTTCCTCTGTCTCTATCTCTCTTTCTCTCTCTCTGTCTCTCTCTCTCTCTCTCTCTCTGTCTCTCTTTTAGTGATGGCTATATTAACTGTTCTAATTTCAAATAAATTCTACAACAACAATATAATCGTACGTCCCACAGCTATAATAGCACGTCTTTGGGTAAATAAATTTGTAATTGAATAGAAAATTAAATGAAAATACGATTCCGAATTCGATTAAATAAAATAGTTTTTCGCTAAATTATTGAATTGAAAATGTTGATAATAATTTTTACCTACATAAAATAATTGAAAATTTTCGTGAGTTTCGTCATGTCTAGTATTTTTGTATTAGAAAAAACCGATACAAAATATTCGGAGCATATTTACTAATCGAAAAATTCTTTAGGAATGAACTACCTGAGGGTTTTGAAAAACGTTTTAAATAAATTTTACCGTTAAGTAAATAATCGGTATCTTTTCGTATCACGTGAAAAATCTGTATATTTTTACTATAACGAGAAAGTGTTTTCCGAGAAAAAACTATACGCTTCAGTAGTCGATACTAGTATAATTTTATGTAGCTTCTGCATTGTTGCACAAGTAAAAACAAATTGTCGGTTCAAAGCAGGAAAATAAACGCACAAAGTTCAGTATAGCGATGGAAAACACGGTGGTTATTGGATTACGTCTGTTTACACACATAACAGCTATACGGTTTTATAATTTATTGCAATAATATTACAGTTAAGTGCGTTCAAAGTATATTATGGACGGAAAAAAATAATGTTTCGTTAATTTTAAAAGCAACGGTATTTTCATGTTTATTTGTACTTCGGTGTATTATTTGTGTTTATGTTGTTCGTACACATCATAATATTTTATAATACCTAATAATATAATATAGGTATACCGTGTATATGGAAAGGAGTCATGAAAAAAAAAAAAAAACAGGCACTTATTACGAAATGCGCGTTTACGGTACAATATAATAATAATTGACGATGTGTTTGCGTTATGCATAAAGTTCCTCGTTTAAACATTATAATTGTTACCGGCGTAATTAGGCATATTTACGCCAAACGCTATAATTATCACCGCGACGCCCGTTAAATTAATATACTTACGGTTATATAGTAATATAAGTAATAATGTATAATATTGTTATGGCGGCCGGTTATGTCACTGAACGTTGAGCTTATTAGTGATTTATTATATACGACAATCGCATTTGTAACACTACGTTTCGAAACGTTTAACGGACGATTATTGAGAAAGAAAAAAAGTGCAGTATAAATTATGTACATTAGGTATTATTTTTTTTTTTTTCAGACTTATAAATATTATAATGATTGATTGTCGAAATGGTCAGAAAAATCATTGTTAGTAATTGTACGGTGTCAATAGAAAATTGAAGAGATAATAATATAATTTATATGTTCATTATTATGACGTTTTAGAGGGCGAGAAGATCACGAGCGATTATAAAATACATAATGAAATAAACGATAATTAATAATAGTAATAAATGATTACTGCAGATAACGATAGAGTATATTGTTGACACAAGCTGATATCGTATATCGGCCGATATTATCGGGGATATCTGGTTTCGGGATAAAATCAAAAAAAAAACGTTCCGATTTCCATCCGAGATTTATCGATTTATCTTCAAACATCGGCTAACGGGTTTCGATTTCGAATACCGGTTATCGGTAACAAATATCGGGAAAAATCATATCGGCTTATTATAATATATCGCGCCTATACCGAACCGAAAGAGGCCGTATAATATCGATTCGTACAAAATAATTATTTGATACTTCTTGTATTAAATACATACTAAATAATAGCTACTCATAGGATATTTAAATACTAAACATAAAATTTAAAAAATACTAAAAAGTTGGAAAAAGCGTGAAATACGACTTTTTTTTCGTTAAAACGTGAGTTTCAGAAAGAAAAACAAATCGTTTGAATCCCGTACAATTCGTTTTGCGCGAGTTATAACGATGATTGTGTAAAATATTACGTTAATAAAACTATATTTACCAGCGGACAAAACAATCAGATTTTCGTATTAAATAAGAACAAAAAGTTTAAGTTTGAACGCTATTTAAAAAAAAAAAAAAATAGATGTAACCATATATATGTCCGGAAAACTTATATTAAATACTAAGAGGAATTACGCTGACCGCTAATCATATTTATCGGACATCGGGATCACGATTATTGTTTTGATCGCGGACAAGTCCGCTGCACGAAACGAGAACACGCTAAAAACGTAAAAATACCGACAGTCATCATTGTCGGTCTGTAAGACAAATCGGTCGAGGCTCTTCAATATGACGATAATAATAATTATAATAATAATAATATAAACGTGCAACCGAGCTTCCGAATAATAACAGTACAAATATTATATATCATGATAACGGCCACTCGAACGGGCGGGGAGGCGGTCAAGATAAGAATTTGTTTGTTCTTATCGCATCGTTCATCATATCCTATTAATTCGTATATAATGAAATCGTATATAAAATTACACAAATCAGCGATATTTTTTTATTCATCTTCAATCAGTTTTTAATGTCTACGAAGGCCCTTCGCTACACGTACCGCCCCTCTCCATTTATCTCCGTCTTCACCTTGCCGAGAAATTTCTGCAATATCCGACTTCACGCTGCATGTCCGGAGCGTGCACTCTTGCACTTTTCCCGTCCAGTCTCTCCCGATAAAAATTTTGTTTCCTATACCTTCAGACCTCCGCATATGACTAGCCCATCATAATATTTTGCCTTTTCAGTTATTCACTGATGGCTGTGTTTTTTTTTTTTTTGGAATAGTATGTAAGTAAATTTTCTTTTATAGACTTTTGGTAGCATATTATATTTTCACCTAACCGTTAAACAACGTGTACGAGTCAGAAAAATCATATTGTAATCCCCGTCACCTCGTGCTCGAATGCAGAAACGACGACGGCTCGATGGTTATTTTTTCGCACGGATATTTCGCCGGATGATTAATCGCGCGCTCCGAGATCGATCGTATATTAATAATGGAATATTTTTTAATCCTGTGTAATTTATTGACGTTGGACGGCGTGTACACAAATTCGGACTTGGAAAAACACGCTTGTATTGTGACGAACAAAAAGACGAAAAAACCGACGACGACGTGTAGGAAGCACCTCTACGTCATCGCGGTGACGGGCAACAGGTGGGGCTCTGCTCCGCTGATATTGAAATTTAATATTATTATCGTTTGATTTGTCGAAGAGGAGAGTGAGGTGAAGGGGAAATAACGTCGATATACGCGTTTTCACACAAGCACACACACACACACACACACATACACACACGCGCGCGCGCGCGCCAATATGAATGGACAAGTGCTGGCTGAATGCTAAAATCGTTTTCTCGCCGCTCGACGACGACGTATTTAATACGAAATATATTATACCTGCAGCAGTTTGCTGGTTTTTTTTTCCGTTCGTCTTCTTTTTATGCCGTTTGAAGATGCACGGCACGTATGGACAGGCAGTTATACCCGACCGCTGCAGCGCACGGTGCTTTTTACCGTCCGTGAGAATATCGAAGAATCTGATACAGGTGTCCGATTAAACGACACAGACAATAATAATAATATGTCGGACAGGGTCCACCGCCGCGACGACCGACGACGACGACGTGATGAACGACCGGCGCGTATTTCTCGTTGCGAATTTGCAATCGCGTATAGGTATACGTATAAAAATACGAGCATGTATAACAAGAATAATATAGAAGATGATGGCCGTTATTATTATATTGTATCGTCATTTCCCATCCCCTCTCCCTCTCGACTCCCGTCCAACCCTACCCCTCCCCGTCGAAGGCAAAAATAATACAAATCACGAATCTATAATAGGTATGTAGACATTCTGCACGGCACATAACTTAATAATATAAAAACCGATATACGTGTATTGCTACCGAAGGAAAATACGACTTATAAATAAAATTGTAATGCCGGCATTATTATTCTTTGTCGCGACCGCAAAACTGCAACTGCAACTATAGGCTGACTATCGCAGAGTTCGATTCCGGAGCGGACCGCATTGTTTTTAGTTACGGGACGACGATGATTTTCTCTCGTCTCGTCCGAATGAAAAGCCGGACGTACCATGATGGGTAGCCGTCTGCACTGTCATAGATGGAAATTTCGGAAGGTGTAGGGTAATACATGAAGTAAAACTAATTGATTGCAATCAAAAAAATGGAGTGGAGCTCAGTGAACTGGTAATAGTATGGTAAATAGTAATAACCCCTCATTGTAAACTTGTATTAGGTAACCCAGAAATCAACGAAAATAAAACCGATGTTTCGTGAGTTTTTTTCATTTTTCAGTATCTGGGAAAACTCGCTAAATCTTCTCGCATATTTTAAGGTACGCTACAGCGAATGATTCGGAGAATTTTAGCTGACCGAAAAGTGTATTCTGCGTAGAAAAAAATCACATTCTCCCTATACTAAGAATGTAAAAATTAAAAAAAAAAAAACCGATAATTTATGATGCAATCGCGTTTTTTATTTATAAAATTAGCCTTACGCGGAAATGCTAAGGCTGCTCCGTGATTGATGTACCGATCGAATATAACATAATAAATGTACGCGAGTCAAAACGCGAGACCGTGAATTATCTTTTCGAGTATATTATAATTTATAATACTGCACCGTAGATACTAATTGAAAATTGGACGATTCTAATATATTATACATATATGCAAATTTTAAAAAAAAAATGAAAACACATGTATTTCGCGAAGGACCACTATATATAATATTTATGCCCGGATAATCATCACTATACGCGAGATGATGGGCTCTATAATACTAGGCCAAATTATAATTATTAGCTACCTACCTATAATAACGACCTCTAACAATTTATAATAATATCGTGAATTACGTATATAAAATGTTAGATAGGTATTACATTCATATTATTAATTATCACCTCAAGGAAATCAACAGGATATGACTGCATATTGTTATTCGCGATAACGTAGGTATAATGCGTGTGTATAGCGGTTTCAACCGTTGTTAACAAAAAAAAAAAAAAAAAAAGGCACGCGAGAGAATATGAGAATATCAAAGAAAAAACAATCGATTTTAATTTGTTGCACGATAAGTATTCATAATTACGTAGTTTCCGATTAAAGCTCCGAAGCCAGAAATGAATATTTTTCAAAACGTACTGCGCCGCGGTTTTCGCATACCGAACAAAACGTCGAGAATCGCTTACGACGTGGTGTATTAGGTTTCCTGGCGGCTACCTACGCGTCTAGAAATACATGCACTTGTTCCGAATTCCAAATTCGATTCGGGATAAAACCGGTGGCGGCACAGCCGTAAGCGAATGGGTATTGTATTTTCAACGGATAATTCTATATAATGTAAACTATCGCAATTTGAATAATTTGATACAGGGGACCGATAATCACTCGATAATCTCTATGATTCGCGTTACGGGATGGATTAAAAATTAAATACATCCGAGGGAAAAAATCCGCCGCGTAACTAGGGCGCAGAACCTGAACCAGTTCGGGCCGGGCGCCTGAATTCCGGGCCACGCGGCCGGAAAACGTTCGGAGTGTCGTTGTGTTTTTTACAATGCGGTGACGACACGCGACGATCCACGAACAGTTACGCGTCGGAGAACGAAAGTTTTTAAAACTCGAAAAAATAATAATCCGACCGTTGTAATATGTATATATATATATATATTTTTTTTTTTCTGTCCACGTACGTATATATATACAGTATACGAGTACGGGTATACGACGGCGTCGCCGGAATTTTAATTTGACGTTCCGAAATCAATATTTGTTCTCGGTCGGTATACCCGTATATAATAATATATGGTCGATACACACACCGGCTATAAATCGGTGACACGATTTTTTTTTTATTATTTATTTTCTCTCTCTCTCTCTCTCTCTCTCTCTCTCTCTGTCCAACGCGTTACACGTTTGACGAGCATACGCGTTCGTGCGTGTCGGTATACTATTGCGGTTATTACCACGTTATCGTTACCTATACGCGCACTGTTGTACTCCTCGAACGGTGCCGAATATAAAACGATGCACACGCGGCCCAAACGCAGTCGGATTAAAAATATTTATTGTTGTCGCTCGCGCGCGCGTGCACCGGAATCGCGATCGCGACCAGACGGACGAGACGACCGTCGCGCGACCGTGATAGCAGCAGCAGCAGCAGCAGCAGCAGCAGCTGTTGACCGCCCGTAGGGGTTACCCATTACGATATTGCGATACGAGCACATTCGGCCGCATGGACTAAATAATAATATTATACAGTGTATTTTATTATTATTACATTACGCACCGTCCGGGCGACGACGGGAAATCCCGAGAGGGGAAACGAGGTTTGCGGTTTATACCGTTATACCCGCGGTTACGGCCGCCCGTACGCCTACCTGTAGATTATTATTATACATCATCTGCGCGCAGCATACCGCGGTCGCGGTCGCCCGCGGGCGGATACCGCGACCGCGGTTAATCGCCGACGATCGGCGCGACCCGCGCGCGAACGGAAATTCCGTTTCCTTCTGTGCGGCGGCGCGGCGATCAAAATCGTTCATTATAAATATTAGTATTCGCAAGCAGGTACTTTCGTCGGCCCTTTGTATACTGAAACTGACCAGTGTACTGCGACCACAACGCTTTTGGTCCGACGACACAACAACGTAATTCCGATACGCTAAAAAGGGGTAAAAAAAAAAAATTACGTTTTTAATGGTCATAATATATCGTCCCCGGTGGGCATAACGCACCCATTGGGTTACTCGATATTTTGGCTGCGGTATTGTATTTCGTGATGCCGCATTGACGATTTATCAACGATTTTCAAAGAAATACATGAAATATTTTCTTCCCAGATCCTATCCCGTTTCGCTTATCGTCTGATTAATTATTTGTTCCTTGTGGCGCGGTCCACTACATAGTTGAGAGGTCTATCGTGCAGGTTATAATGTACGGTAGAATTATTAGATCCGCGTTACGTTTTTTTTTTTTTTTAACTGCCAAAATATTATTTATTCCGGTAATAATTAATATGTTACTCGACCCACGTGGCCTTAGGCCCATCAGATTAATACGTGTGCGAAATACGCATCGCGCGTTGCATAATTTCGATTATTCTCGTATATATTCGGTCGTTTTACTATACACTAGAAGAATATAATGTATTATAACCTTATTAGATATATATTTTCGATGCATTTTTCCTTTTCCAAACGTACACGCGTAGTTCTCTCTCATACATATTTCACGGTCGACCACCTCGGAGCCGCGCGATCAAACGAAATTCTGACGATAAAATCGTTCATATTTCGATTGGTGTCGAAACAAGAAATACGGTCGTCGAAAGTGCTTGCAGTGCAGGGGGATAGACCCGGGGGAGTGGTGTAATATAGCAGATATCCCATTAAACTGAATTCCCCAGGGATACGATTTCTGATGGGATTTCGTACTAATCCTGTCGAAAACATACAATTTTCACCCTCGTGCAGCGGTTGTCACATTTCGAGTGCAAAACCATTAGCGTGGATGTCAGCAACGCGAGTGTTTTTGACCATACGAAACCTTTGTGTCGAATTTAATACGATTTTAACGTTATCATGTTGCAATTTTAAAGAACTTATTTATCCATAGGAAACGGTATATATTCAATTTAGTAACATATAATTAATAATAATTTATTCGGATTTTTGAAATTTTCAATTGACTATTACTTAGCCAATAAATTAAAAAAAAAAAAAAAAAAATTAAATTAAAATTGATCAAAAATCGCAAATCTGGGCTATAGGTGAAACCCAACGATAGTTTATTAATTTGGACCAGAGAAGTAGAGAATAAGGGTTATCATCTCAAAACGTATGCGAAATGTATTGCCATTATTGCTTGTTGACTCAATAGTGTGCTGCACATTCTTCACACTCGAGGTAAAACAAAAAAATTGGAACCCACCCACTCAAAAAATGGGTATTAAATGTCCTACAAATAATTATAGCAGAAATCTTTATGTAGCTATATGTTGACTACATAATATCATATTCGTAAGTAATATCACTTATATTAATATTATATAAGTGTTATGCGTACACAAATTTGCGGAAAAATTTGAACTTTTCGAAAAGAGGTCGGTTTTAATTGAGATTCAAAAGTTGATGATAACATTGTAAGTGTTCGCAGAGTGTGGCGCGGGAACAAGGGTAAAATGTCGAACAATTTTCAACCAAATTTCGCATGTAAAACGATTCTATAATATAACGAACGAATAAAAACCGAAATCGGTGTTATTCAAAATCTATCCGTGTATCATGTTATAAATCACCCTGTATATTATAAACGAGTGTACAGTAATCTCGTCACGACAACGGGCTTAACAACAATTAAAATATATACTCACTGTATATTATATTATGTATTGTACGAGTATGTACCGTCAGAAAAATGTGACGCGTATAATACGCGAAAAAATATGATAATAATAATAATAAAAAAACTCGCGTGAGTCATTATATTATTATTTTCGAACGAGATGTACCTATTCTATGTAAGAATAATATTATGTGCGCGCAGCATCGCGCGCTCATTAATTCTAAAGTAAATCTCTTGTCGCCACGCGGTTCGTCCATTGTTGTATTCGGAATCCGCTCGAGATTTTTTATAATAATATTTGCGCGGTATTTACGCGGCAGTCTTAAAAAAAAAAAAAAAATAAAAAAAATAATAATAATAAAATAAAAAAATACACATTATATTTTGTCTCGCGCCGTGGTCGGGAAGTTGGGAATAAATTGCGGCTCGGCGGCGGCGACGACCGTCTGTCAATTTTTATAAATTTTTTTTTTTTTTTTTACGTTCCAATACTATAGGGTATACGATTCATTGGTCGGACCGACGACGAGAGCACGGTCCGTGCACGGGTAGAGTGTAGGCATTTTTTACATTTTTCATGTTTTTTTTCCGCTCCTAATAGACGAGCGGACTGCAGTTATAACAAAACTCGAATATAATTTCTTCGACCGCGGACGATGGTGGCGGCGCGTGTGCTGCGCCGACGGTGAGGAACGATCCGAGAAAAGAGACGAATAAACCGCAATGTATTTTACATTGTGCGAGCTGCTGCCGTAGTTTCATTCGTATTCATATCGAATTGTTTACAATGTATTATTATCAGTCGCATTTTTGTGTTATCAGAAACCTCCGCGGGGGAGTGCCTACGAGGGTTTTTTTAAAAAATTATTTCAAGAAAAACTTTCGGCAACCTATAAAAATACGTGTCTTTAAAGGTATTAATCGAAAGATTTGGAGTAATTTTAGTATTTACCGCGTAGTCCACGTGTAGATAAATAATTATATGCACTAATCGAAAATATGCGTTGATGAAAATCTAAATCCGCCACGTGTTTAAAGGATAAGTTTTGAACGTATCGTAAATATTAAAATTGCATTTTTTTTTTCTTTTCGGTCCCAGGGAAGGAGGGCTTAGGGCCGATTCCGTAATAATGTAAATTATAAGCGAAATGACATTTGAAAAACGACATAATCGTCACGCGTATCGGATAGCCCAAACACGCAAAGTTCGAAACGGACGATGCGTACGGTATCGCAATAATGTGTTAATCGTACGCCTTGCTGTCGAATAACACGGCCATCGTATTGTGCATAGCGATTTGAGGTATTTTTTAATTTTCAATATACGCGCGCTCGTGTCGTTCACACGGACCCCGCGGACGCGTAAAGCGGGAGACAATAGCGCAAGACAAAATTTGAAAAAAAAAAAAAAATTACGAAAATCCGGACACCGGAGATATGATCGTTTGTTTGCGGACTGGACGGAAAATCGAAAATGTGCGAGGTGTGCGCGAGCAGCGGACAATGCGATATCGCCGGATCGTGGCGGGGAAAAAAAAAAAACAAATCACCCTGTATAATATTATATCGGGCGTACCAAGTATATATTATTTGATCTAATCACCTATATATATATATATATATGTGTGTGTGTGTGTGTGTGTATAATATAATATTATTATATTATATATAATATTGGCATTACGGTACTCTATTGTAATTTCGAACAAACGCTTTGTGCACATCGACGGCGTTCGCGCGGCGGCGGCGGCGGCGGCAGCGGCGGCACACAATATGTGCGGAGTGCGTGCGCGCGAGTGTACGCGGCTGGCGTGTACGTCGTCGGGCGAGAAGTCGAAGGAGACGAAGAAGAGAAGAAGAAGAAAAAAAAAAAAAAAGACTATACTCGGCGTGTTACCAGGTTCAACAACCCGCCGTCGCGTCGTCGGTCGATAATTTCACAAGTTTTTTTTTTTCTTTTTTAATTTTTTTTTTTTTTTTTTTTTATTATCTAATGTGGCCCACGCTCTCGTCCGGAATATTTTGATAATAATAATTATTATTATTATTGTTTACAATATCCCGTCGTCGCCGCGGTCGCAACCGTCGTTACGATTTAAGACGCCGGCCGCGCAATCCGCAGTGCTCGCGACAAACGTACGCGCGCTGGAGGAAAAAGAGCGAGAGAGAGAGAGAGAGAGAGAGAAAAAGGTCTACGGAAAATCGATCTGCGCGTAACCTATTTTATATGTATATAAATATCACAGGCGTATTATTGTCGCGCTGTTGTTGGTTTTGGTCCCGAGTATTGTCTCGTCGCGCGGCGCACGCCAGCCTACCTACCTACATAATATTATAGGCACGAGAACAGTATACCTTTGTAATAAAATATACTGTACGCCGCCCTATACTCGACCGAGATATTATTATTATTATTGCTGCTGCTTTTTTTTCTACGGTATAGAGGCGCTCGGGTGGTTCGGGTTCGGCATAGTTTTCACCGTCTCTCGCGCCGCAGATAAACGCCACGACACAATGCGAAACGAATAAGAATACAAATCGAATAAATATCGAATAATAATAATAATAATAATATAGGTAGAGTTATTATCGCTCCACGGGACTTACCGAAACAGCTTTTGTAAACGCACTTCCGGTATTCTGAAACAAAAAAAAAAAAAACAAAAATTATATTTACTAGAAAAACGACTGGGCGTTCGGAAACGACAAGTGTACAACGCTGTTTTATAAAACAGTATATAAAGTAAGGTAAACTGACATTACGCTAATAATAAAAACCGTACAGACTGTTCGATGATAATCAATAATTTCTTTGTGGAGTATAAGCGTATCGTGTAACAACGATAATATAATATCGTCTAGCCGCTTTTACACCGTATCAAGATTCAATAAGTCGCATACATTATACGCATAATATATCGCATAGTTGTTAAAAGAATAAAAAAAAAAAAATGGAAAAAATAAAAAACGTCACACCGATCACAATAGTAAACCGCGTTGTTACGCGGTATTTAACGTCTACACGATTTCAATAATATTTAACGCGCCTGGTGTGCCCAATCAGCTATATAATACTATACAAACGCGATTTGCGGTATTAAAATATTTTCATTTTTTTTTTTTTTTGTTTTTGTTTTTGTTTTTAAACGCCGTAATATTATTGTGATAATTCAACGTTCGTTGTATTTAAACAACCGCTGAATCTAGTCGGTTATTTTTTTCTCGTACCGAGTGTTTGCCGCCGCCGCGCACCCGAACACAAGTACGGTACCTGTACGACGCGTAAATTGTCGAAACACTAAACTATTAAGTTGTTTGGAAACCGTATTTACCGCAGTATCGGCCCAGAAACGAAAACAATTTATCGTGGCCCAACGAATTTCGGTTCGGTTATTCGTCTGCAGTTCAAACCGGATACCATTCCAATGGCATTAAACGAATCGCATCGCGTCAACAAATCGAATATCGTATAGGACGTATGAGTTTCCTAAAGTTTGTTCCGGCGGAACGTAAGGGTTCGGCGTGGTTCCGACTACGTTCGCTGTTATAATAATATTTACGTCGAAATATGATACGCGTCGTAATCTTGTAACGAGCGAATACCATAATATATTATATCCGAGTGGTTCGCGCAAAGACGACGGATATTATAACATTACAACAGTGGTTTTCAACCATTTACGAATCGCGACCCCCTAATTTTTTTTTTTTTTTTTTTTTTTCATTAACGACGACCCCTTTAAAAATCGTTTGATAGAACCTTGAATAATACGATTTACAGTACACATAGTATGGTTTTTGGCGACCACCGGGTAGAAAACCACTGCATTACAATACGGTAATAAAATATTAAAATCGCTAATATTCGCGATTAACACGCGTCATCGCCCGTTCTCAATAACGTAATTTTCGCGCCTTTTTCGCGTTGTGGTTATTACCGCGAGTTCTTTATAGTATCTCGGGCTATACGGATTGGCTGTCGGCCAACGGATTCGTATACACGGGTAGGTTATCTGTATATTATTATTATAATTAATGACGGCGAGCCGGTGTGACTTTTCTCCGACACCCGATATTCGAATATTGGCTACCGGTATAAAATCGACGACCGACGTACCGCCGCCGACATTTGAAACATGAAAAACTGTGAACCGAACGAATGCATTGTTTACGATAATTCTTCGGTTTACAATGTCAAAGTAAACAAATTGTTTCGAAAATATCGGGTCCAATACAGGTTTTGAATAAAAACCTACATCCGATATTATCAGATACATTCAATCACAATCACAATAAGATTGTGATAATAATTATTTGTATCACACGTGCACATATATTAACAATAATATTAGGGCGTCCAATGTGAATTATTCGATATCGACGCCTATTTTCGTCACCGCGAAGTCGAGCACGCGTCCGTCGAGTAATAAAATGACAATATTCGACGCCGAAATTATTTTCACGCAGATATACACCGATTTCGAGACGGCGAAACGGATAATTGTGCAAAACATCCAATGGTTATTGTCGAAGACTGAAATCACGCGTCTTATTAATATGTTTACGTTGCCAATCGCGTTTTTTTTTTTTTTTATACGTAATATTATTTTTAAAATATCTTTCGATAATATGCGAGTCGTAACCGGAAGACCTTCGGGTCGACATTTTTTTTTCTTTCGTTCTCATCTTCGGTCCGAATTGTTTTTTGGTTTTTTTTTTTTTTTTAATTTACTTATTATAAGCACGGTTTTTTTTTTTTGTGCGCGTTCCCGATCGTAAAAAAAAAAAAAATATCACGTTTCGACTATATTATTAAACACCGCTAATATGATATTAGCCGGCGTCGGAATGGGATTCTACCGCGGCGCGGACCGCCGCAGAGGTTAAGGACACCGGGTCAACCGATGTAAATCGCGGCAAATTCGCGTTTTACAAATTATTTACACGCGTGTTATTATTATTATGTTATCGCCCTTCAAAACGTCACTATGTACGCCGTACGTTTATAATGCAAGCATGCATTATAGATGAGTAACATAATAATGTTATCGTCATTTGCGCACACTGAATCCGTTGCCCGGCCCTTGCGTTGTCGCGTGGCCGCGGTTGCGGGCTGTATAATAATATGAATGGCGCGCATCGCGGAAGCCCGAGTGTAACATTGTAATGCGATCGAATAATATTTGGGCACGGACGTCCATACACGCACTATACGGATTAGAAATAATCGAAAACGAGACAATTTTATTTCAATCCGATTTTATTCATCGCTCATCGTCGTAATTATCGGTTGCAGCCCTGTACAACACGCGCCGGAAAACACAATTATATCGTATATACCTGTGTACCATTATTATACCTTATACCTGCGGATAACGTAGGGATATTATCGAAAAAATACTATTAAATTGAAATTGACAATAATTGACAATTGCTGTCGTAGTTTTTTTTTTTTGAAAATATTTAAACCTACTGTAATAATAATTATTATCGAATTTCGCGCAACCTGTAAAACACTGCGACATTCAAATCGCGATCGCGATCTTTGTCGCGTACGTTATTAATAATTTAGAATCGAATAATATACGACATAGTCAAAGTAATATTCTACTAAATGATGGGAGATCTTGCCACTAAATATCGTTGTTACGTTTAAAAAAGCTACTCGTAAAACGCAAATGTTATCTAGTCGTAAAAATACATTTTAATACCTAGCAAAAAAACCACGTACGGAATGTATACGCAATTTTTCTAAGAAACATTTAAATTTTTATTGCAGATACCTGACACGATGTTGACATTATATATGGTAATAAATTAAAATATTTGAAAAAATAATGATAATGTTAAACGAATCCGTATTTAGGTTTCAGGTGCTTTAAGTTTCGAAAATCAAAATCGCTATATTGGACTTTCGAAAATGTGTATCTCAGTATTAGGAGAGTTATGGATTTGAGTTGAAAAATCGATCCAATGATCGTTTAAAATAAAAATGATTAAACTAAAGAACACAAATCAAATAGTCTTGGTAAAAATGGCAAAAACATGTATATTTGTCGAAACTAAACGACCAGTTTATATTCGTGATTATTAGAGCGAACTTGCTGCAGTTAGTTCGTTGGACCTCCCTGCAGGGAAGAAGAGCTAAAGTAAAATTGTCGGATTTTTTTTTTGAACTGTTTGCAATTTTGTCCAATACAATTTTTTCCCTTTTAGTTGTCAGTATAAATTGCATAAATGTATTCGCAAATGTATAAATGTATTTTAAAAATGAAATATGTTTGTATTGAAAACTGTACAAAATCGACTTAGACCGACGAGATCTAGCGATCGGTTCGCGTTGATTGAAACAATCAACTTTCTTGGCGTACATCCAGTAAATAGTTTACTATTGTAACTTATTATAAATACATATAATAACCATTGTATACGATTCGTTTTTCAGATTTCTTTTCTATAACGAATATATTGGCAAAAGATTTCGTTTTTTTTTTCTCGCGGTGTTAAATTAATAAAACACTCGTCATAAAGACTTTTTTTGTAGCCACACATTGTCGATAGGTAACCAATTACTATATTATAATAATTTATACATATATATATATACATAATAATTTATTATGTTAATGAATGTCTTTGAATTTCATTCGGATACATCTATGTATGTATGTGTGTGTGTGTGTGTGTGTGTATGTGCGTAGTGTGACGTGTGTAGTATTCAATTGAAAGGACCGCGTGAAACAAAAAAAAAATATTCTGTTTTCAATATTTAAGTCCTCGGGCGAATTCGACGACGTCATCACTAATCGTGAGTGTGCTCAGTTATCATTTGAATCATTGCGTTTCGGACATTTATATTCGATAAAATCGATTCGAGAATCGTTACTATCAATTCGCAAACTACATTTTTCGTGATTTGTATGAGTTTCGTTACAATTTAAGGGTTCAACCCAATAAGAACAACGACTATGTGCAATTTTTATAATGAAGATATGTATAGAATTTTCTATGAATCATTCACAAAAATCATAAAAAAAAAACCTCGGAAAATTGCAATAATATTATATATAGTTGTATGAACAACTCGAAATGGCCGAAATATTTTATCATAAAAAATAATAATAACGCTAACGCTAATATACCTGCAAATATACGGTGAAAATGTGCAGGTCGGAGAAACAAAATTATTCATAGACAAAGGGGGGGGGGAAGTACAGATCGTTTAAAATCAATAGCAAAAAAAAAAAAAAAAAATCAATCGATCTATCAAATAGCACAATGTGTACGTCGCTGATGGTTTTGGCTCGAGTCGTAAAAATTATGATGAACACACACACACACGCGCGCGCGCGCACACTCACCGCGGACGATAATATATGAAATGTGTCGCGACAACACACGAATATTGGGCTGTGTGCAGGAATTTTTGGCCGCCTTTCAGACAAATGTCACCGTGTCGTTGTCCGACGAATCGGATTTATAGTGATTTTCATGCCCGCGGCGCGGATATATTCTCTGCGGCTCAGTCGGGGTTTTTTTTTTTTTTCCGTCCCGTTCAATGGCGCGCGGTTATAATATAATATAGGTGCACATACAATACGCGACGATGGTGTTTTCGTCCGGGAAAAAAAAAATTTCACCATTATTGTCATTATATTATTGCCGGCACGACGTAGGACCGATGCGCACTTATCCGTGGCGTACAGTCATTACTACAAATATTTATACGTTTCGCGATTCGCTAAACGACGGCACACACAATACTACTGCGGCGGGCTGCAGTCCGCTGCAGTGTTGACGGAGACATTAAGGCCACACGGCGGCGCACATTATCGTGTTTCGCAAAAAAAAAAAAAAATTGTTTCATAAGAACGCTATAGGTATATATATATATAGGTACTTCATACGGCTATACGGTTAATCTCATCAGTTTAATAATTCAAATTTTGTTAGAAAAAAAAAAAAAAAAATAATAATGAAAAACGCAGTCATTGTTTGTATTATTATAATAATGTTATAAAGCTAATGGTAGGTAATGTCCGCGAATATTTTTTTTTTTTTTTAGTATGTCAATCGTTGTACAAATACGCGTGACATGACACGACGGTTTGACCGACTCTCGTCGATTCGATAAAATAAACGAATACAAATTACCGTTTGCACACACGAAAATCCCGCAAAGTATATCCAATAACAATTATTGTATACAGAGTGATTATTTTATCCCGAACCGGTAATTGTTCATCCGTATTATGTGTACGAGCGTTCAGAGTGAATTTATTTTTCGGTTTTTCTTAACCTATACAACCAAAACTGAATTTACCCAACAGTAACTAAACGGACAGATGGCTATGACTTCTGTGTATGAATAAACCTTAGGTAGTGATTAACTCATCAAATATTATCGATAAATTACGTGTGCGTGTATGCGAGCGAGAGATTTGTTTGCAGGGCGTGCTATACACGGACCGTTGCCCCTCAAGCGAGCCTATAACTCGTCCTGACGGTCGTAACATTATGACAATCCTCGAACGGAGTGATGAGTAAATCTCACGGACAGTGCGGTTGCTAATTGGTTACTTGTGGAAAATTGTCCAATCACGATTTTCACGGGTTAGCACAATATAGGTATGCAATATACATACGAGTATAAAGCTCAGGATAAATACATTTAATCTTAACGGTACGCCGGACGGGTGCGCGTTGCGCGCGCGGCTATACGCACGCGCGACAAATCTAATACGAAAAATATACGAACCTAACCGCGGAAATCGTTTCGGTAAAACGTAATCCCGTCGTAATGCGCGTTGCGCGTAAACGAAATCGTTTCACGGGTCAATCGACGCAGTTCGTCCGATTTATAGTAAACGCGTAACACGCAGTTATTGTTTCATACGTGTACCGCGAATATGCAGTTCAGTAATCACTGTACGAGGCTCGCGATAACAGATAGATAACCGCGTTAATACCGATTACGACGGTTTTTATTACTGTTATTATTATTATTATTTTCTCCCCGCAAGTTACAGAATAACATAATGATACATAATGCGTGTCCATATTATGTTATACTGTACAAACCTCATTAGTCGAGATATAATTATAATAATGCGAAACGTTGAATGGCAATTTACGTGTCACACGAGTACAATATTATTAGGCTGCGCGCGTACAATAAAAACGCGCGTATAGTCGAATGATGACCCGATCCGACAAGTTTGTGCGAAAAACGCTATTGTTTCGCGGTTTCAATAGGCGGCTCGTATAGTTTTTTTTTTTTTTCTTTTTTGAATATCCGATTAGATTTCCGAATTTTCTTGTTCGAGTATATTATACACTCGTGTATCATAACATAATAGCAGTGTCCCGACGGGACGGCTATATTATAGTCGCTGGTGCCGGTACAATAATAATAATAATAATAATAACAACAACAACAATAATAATAATAATAATAATAATAATATTATTCTATTCGCGACTCGCGCGGTGATCGTTCGTTAAAGTCGCCTAAATCTCGCGACGAAATCCATCGAACGCGGGTAATGCGACATCACACCGGGCGCGCGCGAGCAGATAATAATAATATTATAGTATTGCGCGCGACGTACAGGTGGATATTATAGGCACAGCCACAACATCCACGCGTGAGCCGTAAAGAAAATAAATCGAGTGAACATTTCGAAATCTGTATTCGTATTATTATAATGCATACGTACCTATACGGTACACGCGATTTTATTGTTATTGTCTGACGTGTACGCGTATGTGACGCCGTGTGTATACGTCGTTGCCGGGTAAAACACGAAACCAAATAACCAGCGCCGAGTGCGCGACACCGGGCCGCGCGGATGCGTCCCGATTTTTCAGCCGTTTACGAATTCACGTCTCGCGCCGCCTTGACCCATTGGCGGCGCGCGCGTATTTTACTAATAACGCGAACGACCGGATTTTTCGATATTAGCCTAAAAACAAATGCGCGCGTGTCGATAGCCGCTGTAGTATTTCACGCCGTGCACGCCTAGATGTTTTATTGTAACGCGACGGTGTTGTGCGGCGCGGAGACGGCGCGCGGAGCCAACTGGAATTTTACCGCGTTTCGCGAAACGCGGTTCGGCTGTTGACTGCTGCGGTGACGACAGCGGCTCGTTCGAAGTTCGCTGCAGCGTACACGATACGAAAAAAAAAAACACAAATAAATGTTCACCAGACCAGCGGCAGCAGTACGGTCGTTTAAAAATCCACTCGTCGTCGATGCGTACCCACAGTTAAGTACATTATTGACGGCGAGATTACGACGTATATTGGACTGCGCGTGAATTCGATTTTGGCCAAAGGCCGGTGGCCAATAATTCAAGGTTTTCGGTAGCAGAAATATAATATAAAGTCAATGGCACTATACTTCGGTAACAGGTGCGTCATAACTACTACTAAAAAAAAAAAATATAATAAAAAAAAAATCTCCTACGATTTTCACTGTCTTTGCAAGAGAGGCCTTCGACCTCATCATCGCCGTCTGTCGGTCCCTATGAGATGATAGTACAGTAGTTTAACGATTAGTTACGATCAATTTTCCAGAAAAAAATTACAAAAATACGAAAATATTAGATATACTACGTGTATAGATTCTCCTGCGCGGTTTTACGACGATATGAAACTGAAAAAAAAAAAAAACCGTCGCGATGATTTATATAAATATTACACAAAAAGCGCTACGTATAGCTTCGACCGGGTAGTTGTGCAGAATTGTGCAAACTAACGATTTTCGACGTTGCAGTACGCCACGAGGCACCCAACAAACATATTTCACATGTTTTTTCTTCCGCATAATATACAGTGAGAATATTATTTTACAAACTAAAAATAAATAAATATTAGTTTTATAACATCACGGTTTTATGATGGTTCACAAAAATCGTATTTTTTTGGCCAATTTAGCAAACAGAAAAAAGAAGATATTGACGGTTTCGTGATTTTTTTTTCATATAAATCTAACGTCATAGTCGTACGTCGTAGTAAACATAATATTATTATAACATAATCATCGTGTGTAATTCGTCGTGTAATTGGAATAAGTGACCACGTTTGGGATATTATAAACAATAGTATTACTGATGATTTTTTTTTTTCTTCAATTCTATTCTTCCGGATAAACGGTTTCGCCTCGGCGAATAACGCACGAAATATAATCATATGGTTTTTTTTTTTTTTTATGGTAATGATGGGTTAGGTTTGCGTGTGGTTAACCGTATACATATTAAGCACATCGTCAGCTCTATTCCGTCTCTTTTCATCTCCCACTGTTGTGTTTTCATCTATTTATCGCGGTGGCGGACGTCATGCCAGTGGCAATTACCGTATCAGTTCGAGTGACATGCTCTGCGCAAAGATGACGGCAAGTTAGTGCGCGCGAGCGAATAGAAAAAAAAAATTTTAAAAATTGCGACAGATAAACCGTAGATGATGAAAATATATATAAATATAAAAAATAACGTACACTACGAGCATTCTCACGAACTAAACGTTTTTTTTTAACATTTTGTTTCTGTTTCGAAAAAAAAAAAAATTGCGAACGCATACTGCATCATTAATATAATACTATTCTATTCGCAGTTGGTTCGTGAACGATGGCACACAAAACTAGAACTGCAAAATGAGTCGTTGCTAAGTCGCAGCATGAGTCGAATTTTTAAAGGCAAAATTTCTAATTTAATAATAATATTAAATTGTATAATTTTACCTTGCGGTTAACTCCGATACAATGGCCGGATGTAGAAGAAAATAAAAGTTGTATTTCTATAAAAGTATTTTTAAAATCGTAATTATATTACGAATCAAAGTTGGTAAATATTATACAAAAAGTTATCGTGAGAAATTCGTTTGACTTTTGAAAATATTGAGAATTTGATTTGGGTACTATACGGCCGTTACAGTGGCGTTTGTTGGTCTTTGTCTTTCTCGAGCGATTTAGCCAAAACGTGTTCACGTAAAATTAACGAAAATGTCTTTAAAACCGGTTAAAAAATATAATATATAATAATAAGAATAAAACATTTGTAGATGACAAAATATCTAAGACAATCTCATTGTCGTTCGACGATATTGGCTGTTCCACACACGTTTTACAACTTTTCTTACGAAGTTATGTGTGTTTCAATTTCGTATTTGAAAATTTGTGGTTGAGTTGTCAGAGTTGTGGTTCCGCGAAACATCAATTATTTTCTAAAGGCACCGTTCAAGAACTGCCGCTCTAAATGTACAACGCGTTATGGCGCTACGAAAAATCGTTTTTACATTTTGTTTTATATAACTGTAACTTTTTCAGGCGATGCGCGTAATTCACGTTTCACAAAAACGAAGACGGTCCACGTGGCTGTCTTCGAAATGGTGTCAACCAGACGTCGGACAACGGGCGTTTCGTTTCTAAAACCGATTTTCAAAGGCGTTTTGCCCGTTCGTTTCACGCGAACGCGTTATCGAGTTATCATGTCGCCGGTTAGAAACGCCACAGCGGCGGCCTCGGGAAACGTTTCGGTTTACAGCTACGGCCGGTCAACCGGACGCGATAAATATTTTGCTTTTGCGGGCTATACAACGAGATATTCTAAAAATAAATACCGGTACATCGTGGAATTAAGATACATTATGTTATTGCTATGAGTATAATATTATTAGGAATGCTTTATACCGCTATATTATTTCATTGAAAATCCACAATGGCTATTGTGGCGTTCGAGATTGAATGTACTGTAGCGAACCGCGCGGTAGAAAAATAAACAAATAACAACGTGGTAACACTGCGGTACGGGTAGGGGGGAAAAGAATATAATAACAGTACGACGGCGTCGGTCGTGAAAATTAAAAAAAAAAAAAAAAAAATGTCAACGAAGCCGATACACGGTTATATGAATCGATAATTATTTTCCGGGCGTTACGACAGCGGCGTACCCGGGACTTTGGGCAAACGCAGCGGACGGAAATCGCGAAACGCGTCTGCGCGTCCGTTTCTGGCCCGCGGTTATGATTTCGAATTTACGGAATTCGCGCGTAAGCAATACCGTCGCGCCGAGCAGGCGACAGCGCAAGCGCAAAGGCGCCCGTTCGTCTGTGACAAACGTATGCGGTTTTCAGTTTGGTTCGCCCGCTTGTTTCGCCGGGCGGACGCGGCACGACCGCGCGGGGCGTTAGGTTTTCCCGGAGCCCCGGCACCGGCGTCGGCCTCGCGCACCGGCGATCCGGTTCCGGGGGCCGAACGCCGCGTTACCGGCGCCGGGTGGCGCCCGCCGCTCCGGTTTTTCGTATCGTTTCGGAAACCGCGCGCGCGCGCCCCGGGAAAACCCCCGAACGGCGGTACGGCGGAGCAACGGACAACGCTGCGCCGGGCGAGCTCGGGAAATCGTTTCGCGGCGTTATTACAATAATTATGCCGCGGTTGTTATTTACGTATTATTATCGCCGTCCCCTCCCCTGTCTGCCTCCCACCCCTTGCGCGTGCACGTGTATATGTACGTATATTATTGTTCGCCGCCCGGCGAACCGACGCGCGATGACGGCCAAGGTGGTCACTGACCTTGTGTACGCGCGCGCGAAAACGCGGAGACGCGCGAGAGAGACGGACGGACGGGCGGGCGGGCGGAGCGGGCGAGCGGGCCCCCTCGGGACCCCCGGGTTTTCGGTCGGCGTTTGTAGACGTTTCGCGGGCGCGCGCGCGTGTGTACAAGTGCACAAGAAAGAGAAACACGCGCACACGCGCACACTAACACAACAATGGCCCAAATAATAACAAATAATTGCGGGCTCTGTCGTCTTCATTAAAATTATATCACACACGGCCATTATCGTTCGTACTCGGTTGGTTTTTTTTCTCGCTCGCTCTCTCTCTCTCTCTCTCTCTCTCACACGGCCCCCCCCGTATATTACCGTCTCTCCTGCACATCCGCACATTGTGTTTGCGGTCATTGCGCGGATTCTAACCCCTAGAACTCCCTTGGGTCAAACGCGTTGCCGACACTCTTTACAAGTATACGCGCGCGCGTTGGTTTGATATTTTTTTTTCTTATTCACTACGCTAATTTATCGGTTTTCAAACGGCGTTCTCGCGCCGTGTACCGTATAGCGGCGAGACTCCGCGCGACTTTGCGGCGATTCCGCGCAATTCGAAGCGCCGTAACGACGCGATATCGCGCCGTTTTCGTTTTCGAGCGCGTCTTCTCGTACGCGCACGCACGTGCGTACGGGCAAGAGCCGACGGGGAGAATTTCAACTCGATCGCCGTTGTTTTTGTTGTTGTCGCGGGCTGTTGCGAAACCGCGGCAGACCACGTGAAACGATTAGAAATCGTCGCCGCGCGCAAACGCCCGCGGTGCGCGGACGCGTTTATTGTTCGTACGGAATTGTTATTTTCGGCCGAAACCGTAGAAACGCACGCGCGCGCTCGGCGTCGGACGTTCGGCGAAAACAATTCGACGGCGACACGCGCGGCAGTCCCGCGCCGTTGCGGTAGTCGCGGCGGTTTCCGACATTTGTTTCGATTCCCCGCGATTCCCCGCCCTCGCGCAGTCCGCGTCGCCCCGCCGTCGAAATACGACTACGCGCTCCTCGGTATCCGTCTGCGATGCCGTCGGCGCCGTTCCATTTTAAATCTCTGATTTTATCACTCGCGCCGTGTTTCCCAGACGGTCGACGAGACGCGGTGGACTAGACGCGCTTATCTCGTTTTTTATTTATTTATTTATATTTTTTTTTTTTTTTTTTTTTTTTTTTTTTTACGGCGATAGCCGATAAAACGGTCGTGATGTTTAATCAGTATTATTATGGATTTAGGTTACACACGACGACACCGCTTAAAAACCCACGTTCCTTAAATATTACACGGTGCCATCGACGATGCCATTACAGACGGATTAAGGAACACGCGGGCGCGTGACGCGTTGAAATACTAGGCGTCAAACAATATTTGAACTGTATAGATTTCGGAGAGACTTTGACGGTCTCATTGAAAAGATAAAAAAAAAATTCGCGATCGCGCGACGGTAACGGCAATAATACCGTTTGGTTCGAAACGGTTTAGGATTCTCTCATTTTTTTTTTTTTTTTTGCTATTCTTCGACGATTTCGTGTCGCCTCTACACCGGGTCCGTGTCGTCGCGGGGCGACCCCGGTTTGTGACTGCTGATTCGGTCGATACGAGGCGCAGTATTGGACATTTCGAACGATATTTTCTCATGCGCGGTATTACAATTTAACATTACATAGCCACCCGCAGTCATACGCGTACGCCAGACGTGCTCGAAAACCAGTTTTCACAGTCCGCTTTCGGCGATACCGTATTATTATAGGTGCCCCCGTACCCGTCTAGTCATAACGACGTACCGATATTGTGGCCCGGGTTTTCGTTAATATCGTTGTTATTACGCATGTTATTTTATTGTGCTTGTGCGCGCGCGCGCGTGTGTACGCAAATTGAATATCGCATAGGCCGTCCTACCGAATTAAATGTCGTCCGGAGGCGTAACGTGAAAACATTATATTAGTGTAACGCCATATAGCTGGCCCGCCGCAGGCCGTAAGGACAAACAACGACATTATTTCGGACACGTATACGCGCGCGCCGATCAAACGCCGTCGTCGGTTTTACCAAACCCGCCGTTCGGCCGTTCCTGTCGCCTCGCCGCCAGCCCTTTTTATTACAGCGCTAGTGTCGGCTGCGAGAAAAAAAAAACATTGGCCGGACCAACAGGAATCAACGGATCGGACCTAAACGGCCCGTAAAAGCCAACAGTGAAGAAGACAACTATAATCTATTTCGCGTTTCGTATTCGTCGAATTTCCGAACCATTATCGCGAAAAAAAAGTCCGTTTTCGAGTTGTTGCAGTTTTCAACCGGTCATTCGAAATAATATAATCCGATGATAAATAGTCTTTCTTCCGAGTACGGGCAATCGTTTCTAATCGAACGATCATGCCTGCAGTCTGTTCGGTTTTATTCGTGCATTCGCTATTCGTTCATTCGAAAAACGCGTATAATGCGTACGTTATTATTATTATTATTATACAGTACTGCCGAAATATTATACTGCTGCGTTTATTGGATAATTATGTAGTCGGATAAATCGTTGTTATTTAGAATCGAATAATAGTATCGAGTTGTACGTAGGTTGCCAATGCGCGCAGCTCGATCCAGTACCGTTTATTAACACGGTGGAATTCAATTTTCGCCGAGTCATTTCGAAACAAAACGTATTTTCAGTCTTCTTTTCACACCGACAAAGGCCCGCGGGACGAATTTTACCTCGACAGGTGTCCAAAAAAATATCTGCTCCTTTTTGTACGGCGCCGAGCAAAATCCCTTTTTTCGCTCACTCGATTCAATACTTGTTGCAATACAAGTGGGCTTTCGATATCTGTCCAACTAATCTTCGTTGTTCTTCTCCAAATTCACATTTCCATCGCCTATACCGTATTATAACAGTACGCTCTACACATGTCATTCGGCAAAGATTTTTTTTTTCTTGTCTTTGTAGAGTAAGTTTTTTTCGCTACGGCTATTTGCTGACTAATTTTGTACTGAACATCGTACACCACTAGTTAAAACTGCGATTCAATAAGAATCTGTAATACTTAACTAACTAATAAATTATTATCGTAGATATTTCGCAGAGACGTGATGGTAAAATAATATCGTCACGTTGGCGTATAGTACGATACTATTTAGCCACCGAAAGAAATCATACGTTTCGACAATTTTCAGGTAAACCGGTTGCCGTCTGACAATACGTTTTTTGGCTGAATTTCAAATATTAGACCAGTTTTTTAAATTTTTTTTTTTTTTTTTTACGGTCTGCGTGATATACGTACGGGACATTTTACCCGCAGTGTAACTATTTTTTCAGTATAGTGATACACGGCGTGCGTAATTTGGCGAGTGAAAAAAAAGCGAATCGAACAGCGATGTAAACATTATCGTTCACGTCTGCCGGGTTCTCCGCCACCGCGGTCGTAGACAAACGTGATTTTCGAATAATATTACAATACACTTTTGTACGCTGGAACCGACAACACATACGTAATTTAGGTAGGTGCCTGCGTACACTTGTACTGCAGACACCGGCGGCGGATAGCGACGGACAGACGTGTGGGGGACTCCGATCGGGAGGGAGAGGGGAACACACAAAAATCACACGGCGATAACAGAATAATTGTTACTATCGAAATATCATAACTGAGTTGCGGCGTTGACCGATAGTACGAGTTTTGATTGACGGGTTTCGGTACACAAAACAACATTATAACATGACGCGTGTACCTAAACGTACGCCAACCGTACTTTATGATGTGCTCACGACGTTCGGGATATTCGAAACCGTTACGCCGGGGAACGGGATCGGACCCTCGAGTCGGTTTGAGAAAAGAAAAAAAAAAAAAATTAGAATAATAACCCAGTGATCGAGTGCATAGCTGGTATCGTACCGACGAGGCCGTTCGCACGCGTATAACAATACCGTCGGCCGAACGTCAATATCGTTATTGTTATTGATCTCTGTCCTCTCGTTATCTCCGATTGTAGACTATATTATACAGATACGTTATGTAAATATTATTCCGGTCGGGCTCGTTTGTCGTAGCACGCCTTTTATTCGCACGCCCACCGAAGACACAACCGGCAGAGCCGGCGGTGTATTCCCGTCCGAAGAGAAAACTAATCAATTTACCATTCGGTCGGTTCGGTATTCTACCGTCTCGGTTCGGTGTACGCGTGTACAAGCTCGCGTCAAATTTAAGCGAAAACCATCGGAAATCGTAGCCGTACGAGATCTATTTTGGATGTTTTTTCGGGCGTAATCGTTGTCGTAAGCGGAATCGATTCGACTGCAACAATTTCTGCAGACGTTTCGTTAACGCGAACGACACGTCATTTTCGTTTATTCGATTTGTTTTTATTTTTTTTTATACGGTCGGTTTTTATAAGATATAAAAAGCTCGAATCGAAACCAGCTGTTGGGCGAGACGATCAAAACCGCCCGCGAGGCCTTAATAATGGCTCCCGGACACGCGAAAAAGAACGCGAAACGAGTACGGTCGTCGCAGAGGATTGGCAAACAGTGAAAAGCGCATTGGAACCCCTTGCCCTACGCTTGTGATTCACGGCCTTTTTAACTTCTAACTCGTTTCGACGGACATCTCTTTTAACACGCATAATAAGTCTCGAGTATCTAATAAAAAACAAAAAAAAAAAAAAAAAAAAAAAAAACGATACCGTAATATTATTACAATAAACGAGCGGTTGGATATTTCACGCGAAATTATATTATCGACGCGTACCCGGTATAAACCGCCGTATAAAACGGCCGAAAATCCACTTCCGAGCCCTCTAGTTTTCGTGAAAAAACTCGTTCGTATCCGGGACGCGCGGGACTCTAGGTCGAAAAGTCCGTAAAACAAAATCGATTTCCGTATATTTTTCTACACGTATAGGAACGTACGTACAATATCTATACTCTGTTTTAGGTATTTACTTTTATTTTTTTTTTTTTGACCGGTCGCTTGTTCGAAAAAAACGACGAACGTTATTCCGTATCCCATACGGAATTTCGTCGTCCAAATTGTTTTTTTTTTATATATAAACGGGACGTTTCGTCCCCGGACCTTCGAAGGCGGTCCGACGATGTTCCGCTCTCGGACTCGCCCGGGGCCGCATTGCCGCGCAAAAAAGTCTCGAGATATTAAAATATTATTGTTCTGTTTTTTTTTTTTTTTTTTTTTTTTCTAAAAACAAATTTCACACGACGCGCCGCCGCCGGCCGGACCCGGTAACATTCGGATCACGTTCGCGGCGAGCCGTGAGCGAGAAAGAGAGAGGGAGAGACATTTTTAACGGGGCTGCACCGCAACGACCGTCGGCTCTCCCGCACGCGGTCTCGCGTCGGGTCCGCGCGCGTACGTCACCCGCGCCCGGACTACGGGCGTACCGTCGAGCGGGCGTTTCGTTCCCGTCGTCGTCGTATTCCCTGTCCGTGCGCGTCGGCTGACCCACTGACACCGGATAATATCGTCGGCGGCGATCGAATAACGCCGAAGTGCGCGATATGCTTTTTAACGATATAATAAACGATAACAATGTAGCGGCGATATTCGTGTCGACCGTCGTGTCGTTCGCGTTATTTATTTTCGTCGCGTATCCGGGAATCCGGAACGGACGATATTTTTCGGATCGCGTCAAGGTCGCCCGCGCCGCCGCCGCCGCCGGGACGACGACGGTCCGTCTCGCGCGGCGGGACACGCGCGGCCGCCGCCGGGCCGTACCCACCGCTGGTATTTTTCGCGTCGCGCGGTTATTCGTTTTTGTTTTGTTTTGTTTTTTTTTTTCAGGTTTCGTTTCGTTTCTTTTTCTGCGTGTAAATGGATCGCACGGCCACCGGCGGCAGCAGCGTGGCCGCATCTCCGACGCACGAAAAGAAACGGAATACGAGCCAGTCGGCCGGGTTGGGAAGGGGTGGGGGGAGCGAAACGTTTTCCGATCGCCGCCCGTACGGGTGTCGCGAGAATTCCACGCGAAATTTCGCTACTCGTCCCGCGGGGTCGTTCCAGCCGTTCGACGAATTTGGAATTTTCATCTCGTGTTTGTTGCACGCGCGAAAGTCCACCGGCCGAAATAGCCGCGTATTCGCGACGGCAGTCTTGAACGAGATGCGTCTCGTAAAGACGTGACCGAACGGAAGTTTTACCGTGCGCGCGATAACGCAGTGACGTAGCGCGGTCGCGGCCGGCGGTCCCGCGGAGGCCGCAGATTCCGGAATACTCCGTGCGGCCGACGGTTTATCGCGAAACGAACGCCCGTCCTACACGCAGCTTCCGTACAAACGAAACGAAATGAAAAAAAAAAAAAAAAAAACAATAATAATAATAACGATAACGTTTGTCGACGATCGAACGGTAACGGCGCTCCGGCGCGGACCGGTCGCGGCCACTTATGGCTCCGGAGAGCAACCGGTTATTCGGCCGGCCGTTTCCGTCCGCGGCGCGTGTGTACGGTTTTCGCGCGAGGGTCGGTGGTGCGCGTACACGTCGCGTTCGCGCGCGCCGGCTAAGCATCCCGCAGCGGTCGCGGACGAGACGGACGAACGGAATAATTATATACGCTTACGCGGTCGGAAAATGGAACACAACAACAACAACAACAACAACAACAACAACAACGCTATGTACGTAGTACGCGGACCGGACGGAGGTGCACCGCGTGTAGTATAACGTACAGTCACGGGGATGCGCGCGCCGCCGCGTCGGACGCGCAACAGTAACGCGGTCGCGACACGTACCGATGTATCGCGACCGCGGTACACGCGTGCGTACAAACGCGAGTGTAAACCCCTGTAAAATCCCGACCGACCCGACGGACGGGACGCGGGCGATTCGAGGCCGAGGCCGCGGCGTCGAGAACAGCGCGCGCGGACAGAAACGAACGAAACACGAATTCGCAATACTCGCGTTTGCGTCGGACGCGTTATTGTTATTACGAGACGCCGGTTATTACAACGATTGTTTTAGTTTTCGGGGGGTTTACGCCGTAGCCGGAGACGCGCCATACGTTATCGGGTCAGGTACGGCACCGGTCGTGACCGGCCGCGAGGCTGCCGGTCGTGGCACGCGTGGCGCGCGCTTCCTCGTTACATACGCCGCGGCTACGGCGACCGCGTCCTCTCCCCGAGAGCATACGGAGCGATAATTTTGGTTTGTTTTTTTTTATTATTTTCACGTCGCGATCGTCCTCCGGGCACGAAACCGACGTGTACGACACGAATATTGTCGCGCTCGTTATTCGGACGGATTTAAAAAAACAATAAAAACCGTTGAAATATCTGCAGGATCCGGCCGGACGACGGACGTCGCCCGGGTCCGAGACTGAGAAACGACGGAGATACGACACAGCCGTGTTTTCAAGCGTGCGTTCACTGTCTGCGTACGGTACACCGACAATGACGCGGACGCGATCGCGGTCGTACCCGGTACCGGTGGTAACGCCGGCCGGCGATGTCGACTTACCGGCGTACGTACGCGATTGTCCGCAGCGGTCCGCGCGTTTCTCTAGTCGCCGGCGACGACGACGACGATAATAATAATGGCGGGGATATCGTTCGACTGTATAACATTATATTGCTTTCCGGTTACGGGGGAGGGGGGGAGGGGGAAAGAAAAAAAAAAAAAAATTGAAAAAAAAACCGCATCGCGACGAAGACGGGATCGTAAAAAAATAGGGGAAAAGTAACCGAGCGCACGGGTACGATAATAATACGCGCATTACAATAACATATGAATCGTTGTCATCGTAAAATCGTCTCCGAGTACATATCAATATATTTTTATGAACCCGGCGTACCTATTACAATATTACGGAGCCGCAGACATCGCCGGATCATATCGCTCGTTATCGTAGTCGTACGAGTCGTACGCGAGCGACTCTACCTCCCCCTCCGCCTCCCCCCACCGGGGGCCGAAAACAAATACTTACGCTTTTTCAAAACGCCGCCGCTGCGACCGACACACGCGCTGGTATACGCATTTTTTTTCCACGTCCTACCGTGTTTGCGTTTCCCTCGCCCTCGAATGGAACGCGGCGGCG
Source organism: Cinara cedri (assembly GCA_902439185.1). Classification (NCBI taxonomy): domain Eukaryota; kingdom Metazoa; phylum Arthropoda; class Insecta; order Hemiptera; family Aphididae; genus Cinara; species Cinara cedri. The sequence goes on along the minus strand of CABPRJ010000952.1, from coordinate 629,722 downwards.
GCGGCCCATTTTTTGTTCATAATATCGTGTAGAGAGGTATTGTACGGGTACCGACCGTATACGAGGTTATAGGTTAGGCTTCGGCTGCGTATATGTACCTAAATAATATGTACCGACACCGTCGCCGTCGTCGTCGCGATGATGATATTATTATTGTATTATATTTTATATGTGTTTGCTTCGGGAACGGAGATCGGATAGACGGAAAAAAAAGGTCGGTGCCGTCGCGATGACGGGCGCGCCGCTGTTTTTTGGAGGCGAGTTGAAAGTGAGCGTATCGTTTTATATTGTTACGGTGTAATAATAATCAAGTTCATATAAAACGCCGGGAACGGTAAACGGCTCCGCGACCGGAGTATTTTTTCCGCGGTGTCGTCCCAATCGTTCCGCAGAGATCGACCACGCACGAATCCGTCGGTTTTTCGCTATCCGTCAGGACAACCGCAACGAAAATCGAAAACATGATATCGTTAACCACGGATTAGAAACGCTACGCGAAAGTCCGTGAAAAGTTTTTGATCGGACCAATATTTCTGGCTGAAAAGTAGTATAATGTTATTTGTACACATTCTCGTCGCACGCCTAATAGAAACCGATTGCAGTTCTTCTTGGACAGCGATCGCTGTTTTCGGTCGATAAACCATCAAGTCCGCCAGAAACTCTCAATGCCCTGCGAGTCGCGAATTTTTCCGGACATTTCGTACGCGGACAACGACGATGACGACAAGATCCGGGCCTGGTATATTATTATGCGATCACCTGCCGCCACTCCGGAAACCAAATCTCCGCACCCATTCGTTTACAGCGCTCGGATTCGTGCGGTGAATTCCCGGAAAAATAACGCCGTAACAATAAAATCCGCACGGCCGCGGTTGTTTTGACCGCAAAAAAAAAAAAAAAAACGATCGTTGTTTTTGTTTTATCCTTTTCATTATTATTATACGCTCAGGCGGCGCCGTGCAGTTGATCGCGGTGATCGGAAATAGGGCCGCGGAAGGGGCGGGTCGGTGGAGGGAGACCAAACATTATTTACTGTAGCGCGCGTTTAGCCGCGATGTTCTTTTTATTTGAAATGTGAATCACGTTTACCGCGTGCGCGCGTGTGTGTGCATTGCCATTACAAATTGTTCGCACGGGTCCGGTTTTTTTTCCCTTCATATTTACACACTCGCAAATCGTATTAAACAATAATTTGCATCGTAATGTACAGATCCGGACGACGACGACGATGACCGGGCAAAAGGCGCACGGAAAATATCATATATTTTGTCCACATTTTCTCTTCACGCGATACCATAAATAACGACAAGATTACTGTTGTTACGGGTTATCATCGCAATCACTATACTAATACGTGTACATTGTGTGTATACGTAGGTACACGACGAGTGATTTTTTTTTTTTTTTTTGAAAAGCCGACAGGCGCCGGACTAACCGTTCGCACCGATCCTCACGTCCGTATTTGACATCGTTTTTCGGGACGACGTTAAGGTCGAGCGGGTCTCTCCCCGCGAGGACGGCTGATTTCCACGCCGAGGGACGCGTTACGCGATCCCGAACGGAGAGTCCGGAAAAGACCCTATTTCGCGTTTCCCCGGTCATTAGCGATACTGCTGCGTGCAGTAGCCGTCGACAAAATAACATAATAACGGTCCCCGGCGGACGAATCAATTCGGATCCGTTCTCCCGCGAGTCGACCTTTAAACGGGCAAAGGGCACTCTCGCGCGGGGGTGTAAAGTGCAAAGGGCCGACGGTCGTTAATCATTGTCGCGTCGAGGGGGAGCATCGATACGGCCGGCCGCCCGTAATGATATAGGTATTATTATTATTATTGTTATTGTCGGGCACGTGTTCAAGGGGGGCGGAGTTAGGGGTTCAAACCCCCCTCCCAATCCCAACGAAATTCCACGAAAATTATGACGAAAGTCGATTTTTAATAGAGTCTCAAAATCGGTCTCTGTCGACGAGGAAGACAAATACAATTTTGATTTTATTTTAATTTTGTTACTAAATAGTAGGTGTACCCGTATTAAACTTTGTTATTATTGTCATTGCGAATTTTTCATGGTATTTTATGGCTTTTCGAACAATATAACTGATACGGCGATATTGAATACAGTCCGCGTTATCATCACAATGATATGAATTACGTTATCATTTAGGCTGTATTCGCTAAAAAAAATATTAAATGTACAATTACGTATTATACGGGTACCTACCTATAAAAGGCTAAATGAGTGTTATAAAAACGTTGACATTTTGATTGAAAACTAAATAATCCTACAGTTGAAAGTATGTAAACTTCTCTGTCATAAAAGTAAGAGTGTGTGTACAACCTTCACCCTCCACCCCTCCGAAATATTTTTTTGTAAACGCATCTATTGTTATTGTTATTACCGATACGGGTATACGCGGCGCGGCGGTGTCGAAACTGCCGAATTACGACGCGACTATGAATATGATAATATTCGCTATTCCTGTATTTTCGGCGGTTTCCGAAATCAACCGGGAAGAAACAGCAGATTTAACGTATCAGATTCGCCTCTAGAAACTATAGTTCCCCCCGGAAGTGTTTACGAAACCGTAACGCGGTTTCGGTCGTTTTTACGTGAAAATTTCGTGTTTTTTTTTTTGTTTTTTACCAATGATCAAACAAGAAAACTATCGACTAGCTACGATAGCAATACGGTTTTCCGATTCGGGAAACGAGTATCCGTTCCAATGTCATCTGCAGCAGTGCTTATACTAATATCGCCGTGCGCGTGTTGTTCTCCTCGCCGGTTTCGCAACAGTCGCGATATTAACGTTCGTGTCGTAAGGGATTGAATATGTTATTTGACGGTTCGGGTGTAAAATAACACCCGTTCCACCCGCCCCACGAGTTTTGTATACGACCGCGCGTACAGTTTGTTCGATATTTTTGTTTTTTATGATTTGATATTACACACAAATTTCGCGGTCGGTAAAAAAAAATTATGTATACATATTATAGTATTAATGTTTATGTACAAACGAACACTTACAAATCGCGTGCAATTTTTGTATTCGCAATTACCTATATCACACAATCGCATTGTACGTGATCGGAACAACTGTGACATTCAACCGTGCACAATAATCGTCGTAAAATGTTCCCCTGGTAATTTTAGGACAACCAGACGGGTTCAACAGAATCGGACCGTCCGGATTCCGCGCCGCTTGTACTCGTTTACGGGCGATTTTCGAACACGTCACCCCGTCGGCGAGACGCTATATTGTAAATCGCGCGATCGAAATTTTACGTACCCGCGCAGGGTTTGGTTCGCCGGTCGCCGTCGGTTAACCGCGAACCGAATTCGAGAAATGAGTTATGGAATTTCGGCCGTTTCCGAAGGTTACGTTGTGCTGTTACACAGGCGATTCTCGGATTACCGAGAATTCGAACACAACGCGCGTATATAAATGTATACAGGGCGATTCGCTAAGCGCGGTCGCCCCGTTTTCACGGTCGAATTCGCCGTGCATTCGAATTCCGATTTTCGGAATATTTAAGTGCGGTCAAAGCCGATGTTTTCGAATACTCAGATTTTATCGGAGAAAAGCTTAAGTGAACGCGCCGCCGCGTGCGTGAATACGTACGCGCGTGTACGTAGCTCGTGAACGTTAATACGCGCGCGCGCGTCACCCGAGACTTCTTGAGGCGACTGGCGAAAAGAAATATATACGAAAAAAAAAAAAAAAGAGAGCACCCAAACAGGGAGGAGGATTAATTAATTACGAGGAAAAAAAAAACAAAACGCGTTTGCGGTGCAAAGTGCCCGTTGACGGTGGCGGGCGGCGGGGTCGCGGTATGTCGACCGAACATAACGGAAGATATTATTATAAGCGCTTCGGGAAAAAAAAAAATGTATAAATATAATACGATATGCGCGTATGCGAGAACTGGTTTCGGACACCGGATACCTCAACAAACCCGTCTCACCTTGGCCGCTATTTATACGATATTATTTCCCCTCCGCCCCTCCACCGTCCGTCGCTTGGCCGTTCGCGTTTGACCGAAAAGTGTAAACGCGCGTTCGGGCCTGTCACGGCCCCGGGCCGTTGACTTTTTATTACGTCTCCCGCAAAAATAACGTCCGACAGTGATAGCGATGTCGCGGCTCGAGTATAAATTGCGTACGCGCGACGACGCGTTATTGTCGTCGCAATCGCACGAATTAATTTACACGTTTCCGTTGATAATTTCGCGCGTACTCCGGGGTTTTTTTTCGTTTTCGTTTTCCGGCGGAAACAAGAGCGGCACGCGGCTCACGCGAAACATGCGGCCGATTTCGCGGTCTCGGGGACGCGAATAGACGGGTTTTCGCGATCGTCGTCGAAAGTCTACGATAAAAGTTTGATCGCGAGGAAACTACAACGAAAGTTTCTGCCGTCAATGTACGGCCGCGGTGTACGAAAAAAGACGATAAACACCCGTCGTCACGGCGAACCGCTGTGGTTCGTGGGTATTCGGGACGTACGGTGTGACGCCGGAACGGAAACACGACTCTGGGCGCAGTAGTCGTTTCTATGCGTTTTCCACGGTGTCACTACACGGTGATCCGGAAATCAACAAAATATGAAAAAAAAAAAATAAAATAAAAATATATGTCTCGCGGGTGAACATCGAAGATAAACGTTTCAAATCCAGTACGGCCGGGTAGAAATCTCGCATATTCGCGTGAAAGAAATCAATGTATATTAGCCTTACCGAGAAAATGTTTATTTATTTTAAACTCGAAAAAATAAAACGATGCAAATGCGAAAATCCGTATATTTTAAGGTAATGACGGCGAGGGAAAATCGGAGCATTTTCACTAATCTTAAAAATGTTTTCCGCGGGGAGCGAAATGACGACTGCAGATTATTGCACGCGTACACGAGAAATTGATAACTCCGCGCGAATATCTACACGTGAAAAGACGAACGACACACGCGAATCATCGTAAATTCGCTTGTCACGCGAATTACGCGGACACCCGAAATGAATGTTCGTGTATACCCGTGACACGGATACACGGGAGCAATAAAAAAAAAAAAAACGTGTTCTATCGAGGCCTCTAATTTTAATGGGTCTTAAAACGTAGTTTAACAACCCCGAATACCGTTATTATAATATCGTATTTATCTTAATGAATCGTTAAATTGCACACACACACACACACACACACACACACATACACGCAAGTGCATAAAGATTTATCAAATTTTCGTGTAATCTGACATAAATTATAATAGATTCAGCGGTTTTTTTTTTTATTAAACACTCGTCATTCGTGTCAAGGAAATATGATACTCATAATCGTATTATTGTATGCAGTGGGTTTTATGTGTATTTTATTATTATTTTTTTTTTTTCTTTTAATAATTCTACCGCGGTAATAATTATTATGTTTTGCAGTTATAAGATTAAAAAGAAAAAAAAACGAATTAATTATGAGTTCAAACACAATGAAAAACGAACTAAACGCCGCGGTTTAAATACGTTTTCTCGCGTGATTGTTTGTACACGGATCGTATCCATCGCGAGTTTCCGGAGAGCGAAAAAAAAAATAAATACCGGCAATATTTGTACGCGGGCGTTGAAAAAAACATAAAATAAAATAAAAAAATCCGCGAAAAAACCGAAAACATAATAAACGTCCCGTGTTTATTACGACGGCGCGGCGGCCGGTGGGAACGGCGCCGTTAAAAAGTAAAAGTATTGGGCAATTCGTTGCGATAAACCGTATTGATTGTATTTTATTTGCCGAAGAAATACAAAACGAAAAAAAAAACCTTCGCCTCGAAGATCACTAAACGATCGCCAAAAAAACACACACACACCGAACCCGTATCCTACGCTCGGGTATGCCGATAACGTAATTATTATTTTATTGTTTGTCGGCCGGTGCGATTATCGAGAAAAAAAAAAAACGCTCGATCCGCACTTACGATTGTATTGATTTTCAATCGCGTAAACCCACACCGACACGATAAACCACGTACATCACGTGTCCGTCGACTCGGGGGAAAAAACGTTAAATAAAAAAAAAAAAAAAAACGTGAAATAGTAACGAAACGCGATTTGTTTTCGTCGTTTACCGGAGAGTTTCGATGTTACCGTACCGGAGCGCTAATTATGGATACTTCTAAATTATTATTTTTTTTAAATAACTCATAACGTTGTAACACGCGAATCACGCTAAAAAAAAAAAAAAAAAAAAACCGAAAACGCGTTAATCGCCGTCATTTGTCGTCGACTGTTTTTTTTTTTTTTTTTTTTTTTTTTTTTTTACGAATAACCGATTCGCCTAGGTAGATTCACGGTACATCTACGGAACTTTTGATTTTTTTTTTCTTTGTCCGCGTATTTTATTCCTAATTATTTCTCTAGACGGAGCGTTTCCGTCGCGAGACCGCTCGAACGCACGAATAATAAACTCCCGCGTCCGTTCTCTACGGACGAACGGCCGAACGCCACACGTTTATTTTTATTATTATTATTTTTTTTAAATTAAATCTGTCAAATATTTTTACGGAAATATAATTCGTCCTCAAACTACGCGTGATTTCGTTTTTTTTATTTTTCCATACGTACACGCGGCACGGGCACCCGCAGCGCCTTCGCGTCTGCATAACATTACACACGCGATTCGTCGCGCGCCGCGGATAAATTATAAACTATTTTATTTTTTACGCGTGAAACGTAACCCTTGAAATCGTCCTTTTCCCAACGTCATTTACCGTAAAACCAATGTTCCCGCAGTACAATCGAACCGAGTCCGAACCCCAGCCGATAACACCACGACAACATCATCGAACCTATAGGTACTTAATATATATTTTTTTTTTTTATAAAACAAACGATCGTTTTGTAATCCGCTACCCGTTTATCAACCGCCTGTGGGTGGCCACTGCGACCGAACCGAATGAATCGACATCGGGCTGTCCGCGGGCTTTACGAACGATTTAAAAAAAAAAGAAATCACCGTTACGGGGTAATCTCCGCTAAACGCCAACAACAATATTGAAAATCGTAAAACCGAAGAGGAAATTAATCGTTATAAAAAAAAAAATCCACTAATCACACACATATTGTGATCTAACAGTTTTTGTAAAACATCGCCGAACGCAAACGGCATACAACGAGCGGGGATTTTTTTAGCCGCGACTTTTCTCGATAGAAAATATTTTTAGGAGAGGGGTGGGGGAAAGCGATAAGTATGATGAGTTTTTTTTTCGTTTTAAACGCGATTTATGATTATTGAAACGCGTTTTTCACATCGTAGACGATTATATAATAATAATAATATATAACGACATTACAATGTCTACGTTTCAAAAGCGTCGAAAAATAACGCGGCAGGTTTTGTTTTTTTTTTTTTCATCGTAATTTATTATTAAATAAATAGGAACAAAGATCGGAAAAACGCGTTACTTTTTCGTCCGGAACTATGTGTACGCAATAGGAGGTTTACTATCGGAGAACGACTAGGAATTGCACCGCGCGCGCAATATAATTGTGTTAAAAAAAAAAAATAAAATAATAATAATAATAAATTAAAATCGCGTCGCGTTTGGAACGTTTAAAACGCTCGGAATCTTCGGAAACTCCGGATCGAACGCCCGGGAAATATTGTCGAAACAAAAAGCGAAAAACGATACACATTGTCAAATACTATCGAATCGCGAACGCCATTACGGCCGTATTATAGTCACGCCGATTGTAGTAACAGTTTAGTAGTCAATTTCGGCGTCGTTTCCGAACGGCGATCGTTACAACAACCGTCGGGCGATCCGAAATCGTCTTCCGGACGTCCGCGCCCGGCCCGGAATAAACGAACACGGTGCTGCCGTCGACAATCGCATCGCGTGCGATAATTCACAATCGTGTGTCGATATATTAAAAAGCGTGTCATCGGAACAATTAAACGTTTCTAATGCACACACACCCGATCGGAACTGCACACTGCATCGCACAATTTAATTACCGAGTGTCGCATACGAATGAGCGACGAACTGGTTTAAAATTACAAAAAAAAAAAAAGTCCATTCTCATACCATCTCTAACATACCTACGTGCGTGTTTTTTTTTATGTATATATATTTTTTTTTAAATTTTTTTTTTTACGAGGCGATTTTGATTTTAAAAATATCGTTCGGGACACCTCGTGTCCGCTAGTGGCGTCGTACCCGTCCGTTTCGTTTCGGAGAGTGTACGGATTATTATACGAAATACGCCGTTTAAAGGCGTTGAACGGCGAATTTTTGAATATATCTTTCGCGGTTCGCATACTATCTTTACGTACCGAAATGGATATCGGTATTGTTGGACGAACGATAAATTGAAATATCGCCGAATTTTTTTTTTTTTTTTTTTTTTTTTAAATACATATATATCTACTACACACCGTACGAAATTTGAGGATTTTTTAATCGTAATTACCGAAATAAATACGATTAAAATTACAGTTTCGATTTCAGCGACACGAACGGGCGGCGATAGAAATATATTGGTAAGATATTTTTCGAGAGAATATAAATCGTAAAGTACACGGGAACGCCACACAAGTCGTCCGCGATTTGTTCTATACGTCGCACATACGATAGTCTCGGAAAATTATCGAGATCAATTATATTATGGTCATGACGTGTTTTCGAGATGGCCGATAAAAATGTCCGAGAAGAAAACAGTGACCGGCCTTTAAGACCGTCACACATGATGAGAACCGATCTGAATATTTTTTTTCCCGAGGTTCTCGAGACAATATTTTTCCGGAGTTTATGACCCGCGTTCGCGCACGACGGTCAGAACGGTAAATATTTTCTAAAGACTCGGGAGATTTGTCGAGCGAGAAAAACGACATTACAGTTTTTCCGAAAAACCAAACGGTAAAAATAAACGCCGAGGAAACACGAAACATCATATTAATGTTATACTGTTATTATTATGTTATATTAAAATTGTAATGATTTTTTTTTTTTACTGACCTTCCGCAAATCGTGGCGATTTTTCGGTACGGTTTTCCGCGACTTGCCGATGCGCTCGGCGTCCTGGACGTCGTCGTTACCCCGGTGTGCAGCCGCGGTACAGATCGCGGTGACGGGACACGGCGGACACTTGATGTGCGGGAGGTGGGCAGCAGGCCGCGGTCAATACGGCGTCCCCTTGTAGGAAAAACGGTACCCGGTACTCGACGACGGCGACAGTAATTATTTTGTTATGCGAAAAATCGGATGGGGAACCGGTGGCAGGAAAAAAAAAAAAAAAAAAAAAACTGAAAATTTACGTTATTATTTCGTACTTCTGATACGTGAAAAATATAATGGGAAATAATCTGTGTCGGCGTATGTTATACAGCGCGCGGCGGTGTCTTCCCTGGCGGTGGTAGTCTATCGGTGTGGCCTGCTCAGCAAGCGGCGGCGTTACGGGACAACGAACCGACGACCACTGATGATGATCGCGGACACCGGCCGACGGAGCTGTTCTTGGCGCGCGGCCGCCCGAGCCGCTCTTTCACACTTCCCCTACCCCCGTCGCGCCGGCGGCGGCGGCCGCGCGAGCGCCGCGCCGCCGCGCACGCACCCGTCGCGGCCCGGTGGGGGTAACGTCGTCGTCGTCGCGCCGAGGTCCCGGCGTGTGAAGTTCAAGATCTCGGCGGCGGCGGCGGCGGCGGCGGCGACGGTAACGACGGCGGACGGGGCTTGCGCAAAACCCGCCGGTGCCCGGTGGAGATTTCCACAGAGAGAGAGAGAGAGAGAGAGAGAGAGGGAGAAAGAGAGAGGGCGAGACAGCTAAAGAGAGAGAGAGAGAGAGAGAGAGAAAGAGAGAGGGCGAGACAGCAAAAGAGAGAGAGAGAGTGAGTGAGTGAGAGCGAGAGGGCGAGCGATTTCCAGAGACCGAGAGAGCGAAAGAGAGGTGCCGTTTTTCGACCCGTCTGCAGACGCCGCCGCCGCGCGCACGTACGTACACACATTATGCACCGCGCGATCGTCACATATCAGCTACGCCCGGCGGCGGCGGCGGTGCATCGTATCGATTCCGGGCCGCCGGCCGCCGGCGCGGGGTGCATTTCCGGAATGCATATGATAATAAACGCGGCACTCGCGCCCGCGAACAAACACCTACCTGCTCGCGAAATCCGCCGCGCTGCGATTGTCCGTTCGTCGCCACTGCCGCCGTATGCGGCGCGTGAAATCCCGGAATCGAAAAACCGCGCGCGTACACGAATGCCCGCGGAATTTGTACAGGAGAAAAAAAAAATAAAAAAATTCCAAATACCGAAAAGACCGAACCGGACGCGTCGCGTGTCGTACTCTTTAATAGTTTAACTGCTCATCGCGCATCGTTTACGGTTGTCGACAACGCGGTACCGTGTTATTCGCGGTCCGAACGCCAATCCGCAAAATGTCATTCATTGTCCTCGGCGCGAACCAAAAAAAAAAAAAAACAAATCGCACGACACGCGACGTGACGCTACCAAAGTTCTGTCAGACCGTCGGAATCAGACGAAACCATAACGGATTTTGAGTTACGCGACAACGTACCTGAATACTCGAAATCTCCGAAATCCGCGTGTCCGGAAAATTATCCAGAATTTAAACTGACCAATTTGGTGTTCCGCTAGGTGCAATTATCGACACAGTTCGGTAACATTTTAATTTATTTGCGCGTTTCTGACTGTGCTGCAGTAGCGCAGGCTACATTGATCTTCAGTTCAGAACTGAACGTGCAAACGGACGGTTACAGCGTATATCCGTATTATAATTCTGAGCGTTGTCGAACGGCAACCCATTTTCGGATTCTGAGTGGAGCGAGTAAACTTATGGTTTTACATTTTTCTACCAGCAGTTTTACTCCGATTTACAATCAAACCATTATTCCCGAAAAGAAATTTTACTGCGGAGATACTTTCTAGAAGTAATTTTTTAATTATCTCAGGAGTTTTCTCGATATATTTGAAAAACCGAAAAAATAATGGAGGAAAAACGAGAGATCGGGAAAATATGTACAATATTAAAGAAAACGTTGAATGCACAATTTGTAATTATTTTGCCATATAATATACACATGTAATATATTGTTGGCGAATAAGCAACATTATCAAACGAGCTCCGCTCAGAATCGTTTTTTCGTTAGCAATGGTTTATCGTTGATTTAGAGATATACATATTATATTCCCGTCAATATCGTACCTTCCCAACTTCCCGGCTACAACAGTTGCTGCGCCCAAGTGCGTGGTATGTCCGTGTTTTTTTGTTTAAAACTCGAAAAGATCTCGTTTATAACAGTTTAGGTTAGCGAGCGCATACATAGTATTTGGGAGCATGTACCAAAACGATTGGCGCGAAAATGACCGCGACTTAAAAACGATTTTAAAACGCTGGGAATTCACGTATAGCGCGGCACCACATTATTATTATTATTATTATTAGGTGTGAAATGTCTACACTGCACACACGCGCGCCATCGCGGTGCAGTACCTATGCGTCCAAACCCTTTTCGTATATTTACACACCGCGGCCGTCTTAAACAAATTAACGAGCACCGTACAACGGATTTGCGTCTACGCCGCCGCCTCCGATACACGAATGCGTTGTGGGAAAACTATTTTTTTTTCTCCCCTTAGTTCTCCCGCGTGTTTACCGTAAAAATTGTTATTTCGACGCTCGTATAGGCGGACGCTGCATCGTTATCGGCCTTTATACGATATTTTGCCGTAGGCATTTGAAGTTCCAGTCACGCCACTGTCGAGTCATCCCGCGAAACCGGTCGAATCAAATGCGATGATAATATCGGCGTTTTACAGCGCGCGACCGTCGTCGTATATTTGCCTGTGCTGTACGAATAAACGGATACGTCACGGAGTCCAACCATAATAATAATACAAACCGGTCCCTTAAAAAGCGAGTTTCGCTGTATATTAATTTTTTTTTTCGTAAACATTTTTATTGTAGATTGAAAATCATTCTCATTAAATGTGAAAAATCGAAAAAAAAAACGGGAAAATGTATGAAATATATTAGTAAAATACAACGATTTTTTTTTTCTGTGGACAAATTTTCTACCAGAAATTTCGCTACAATTTATAATGATAGCAATATTTCTAAAAGGAAATTTGACTGGACAGGTACTTTAAAGAGGTCGTTTTATCGGTTTTCTCAAGAGTTTTCTAATCAAATGTGAAAACCGAAAAAAACGGGAAAATCAGTACGTTAAACAAATATTATTAAAGAAAATATACAATGCCTATTTGATTATATAAACTATAATATGACATACAAATTGTTGACAAACATCTGGACACCGCTCAGAATCGTTTTTCCGTGAGTAATGATTTATCGTTGCTTACAGGTATACATTAAATTACTTATAACAGCGGGTGCACCCGACCTCTTAGTCCTAGGACGTTTTTGTTAAAATTTCCGACAATCTAATGTGTGGAGAACAAGAGGTGAGAAAAAAAATGGAATCTCTCTGGAATTCAGACTACGAAAAATAAAATAAAATCCTATGAGCGTACGCGTATTGACAAATAAAATCCGCTATTTAAAGCAATGGATCAATATTCACAAGTAACTATGTCTATGCAGTCAACACCAATTTTATAAATATCTCAATCAACAGTATCGAATTATCACTATCATAGTCAACCACATCAGTGTCACAAAACTCGCCACAATATCCTCAGCAAATACAGTTACAAAACTGAACTTGCCCAGCCCCGATATCAGGTACATTGCTTGTTTGTCAAACAATAAGTATATCCATATCAGGCACGGATCCAGAACAAAGATCTATGGGGGGGGGGAGGGGCAAAATTTTTTTTACAACACAGATACAATATTAAAATATAATATAATATGTATTGTGTATATTGTTTTATCATACATATCAGTGATCGGAATATCGTAATGTCAAGATCTATAGAATTATAAACTAAAAAAAAAATCGAACAGATAATATGTCTATGGGGGGGATGGGCCTAGGCCTCCTGGATCCGTCCTTGATAAATATGGTTATACTTGAGATGTTTTAATTTTCAACCTAACACGTGCGTTAGAACGGACTTGTATGATTTATACCGGCAATGTAATAAACCTAACGAATCGACGACTAAACGCAATTATTGTTGTAGAAAAAAATACACCGAAATCGACGACGATCCGCGTTATTCGCGTGTATAGGCGCTCGAGGATTTGTTTTTTTTTTTTTTCTCGTTTCGTTTTCTGTACCGCCCGAATTGTAATTTATCGTTGTAATATTTATTTAGCGAGACAAAAAAAAAAATAAATAAATACACCGAACGGGTTCAGGCCTTGAAAATGCCGTCGTAATATTTTTCCCATATAGGCGCATTAATGATGATGTACTCCTCCAGAAATCGTGAAACCGTCGTCGTCGGCGAACGAAATCGTTTTGTATAGTTGAGTAGGTCGTACGCCCGTGTCTGCACGATACGTCTTGTCGTTTAATTTTGCTTTTCGAGCGCGTTAGATTTGTTTTTGCGGTCGCGCAGTCACGTTACTATTGTCATCGTTACTGTCGCGTGCGCGTGTTTTTCAAACGGCATTTTTGCATTTTTCGTCCGGAGACGAACCTACATGCCCTGCACAGACGTCTGTGTCGGACGAAATATTACGATTTGATTTTTTTTAATTTTTTTTTTTTAACAGAAACGCGAGTGTTTTATCGATTGTAATTCGATTATCGCACGTGAAAATAATAACATAGTGTCCGCGCGGCCGCAAATCGTCATTACGTTACATAAAAGAAACCGCCGCCGCCGTAGAAATTAAACTCGTACATCGTGTGCGTACTTTTGTGCGCGCGTCTTCGTATTATCTTTCGGTATATTATACAATTGAAAAGTCGAAACCCGGAATTTTCTACCGACCGTGGTGTTATTATAATTTTTTTTTTTTTTATTGATTTCGAACGCGAGTTCTTTTAGATTCCGAGCGGTGCGAGAACCGCATTGGTTTTACAATGCAGGCCCGTAGCCAGATCAAATCATCGGAGGGAGGGGGCCGTTCAATTAAATTTCCCTCAGAATCGGTTTTCGTTACCAAAGACTAATATTTGCGTACAGATATACATTAAGTTTCTCCTTTGCCTTCCCAATTTTTTACCCACAATAATGGGCCCACCCATCATGCGAAGTATGTCGGTTTATTATTATTTTTTTTTCTGGTTTTTTTCCCCGTATGGTAACTACAGCAGGTAGTAGTTTTCGACCGGATTCTGGTCCGGCTGGAATTGCGTCGGGAAGACAGGTTTTTCGCCATATCCGGGCTCGGGTATTTATCTTAATAACGGGGGGGGGCAGGTGAGGGGGAGAAGTGAAAAACCGAAAATGTCCGTCTCGAAAAGCGGGAACGTATTTTTAGTCGAATTCGCCAGTGCTCGGCGAAAATCGAGAAATAATAGTATTTCCATCGGATACGTGTTAACGTATTTTCCGTTTATTTACTATACAACAGCGAAGTATAAAGTTATAACATATTACGCATGTATACAGTTTGGTTTTAATTATTTTTAACTACACGTAGTACGTGTACATACATAACCATATTGGAATTGTTTGCTGTTTTTCGTATTTTCCTTCTTATATTTTACGTTGTGTGTACCGTTGCATACGGGATTTAAACTGCTACACGTTATTATACTCGCTATAGTACTTCGAGTTTATCGCACATGTTATTATTGTAAGTCTTTGAAAGCCGTGTGTTCTTTTCGTTTTGTATTCTCTGAAAATACGCATACGGTTAGTAAGAATCCACCGACTTGTCCGCGTTATGTCTTAAGAGACGCGGAATTCCTGCCTGGCGGTAACGACACACGCGACGTTTTCGGCAATTCGCCAGCTCCCGTTAGGCTCTACCGTCGGTTTTCGGGTGACTTTGGCGACGAGAAAAAAAACACCGACTAATAGGTATGTGATATTTTACTACAATCCGCGCAGAACCGTTTTATTGAATACCCGGGAACTGAATATTACTCCGTTCATACCCACGCAGTGTCCCATTATTATCAATCTCTATAAAGGGCCGTAAAAGCCATTTTTTGGTCCAAGTCAATGTGTTTAAAAACAGAACAATTTTTTTAAATAATAGTTCAATCTGGTACATTTCTATACATCCAAAAACTTTAATGGCTTTAAAACATGTTTTATAAAGAACAATTAATTAGAATTCTTATTAAACTTGAATATTAGATTCTGAATGTCGCGAAGAATGTATTGGTTTTACCAAGATGGTTATTTTTTTTTATTTTTTTATCCGGTGTACAAAAATTCTACCATAAATCTTGCTCAGATAAACACGCGTGGCACCATTTCTGAAAAGGAATGTTGTCCATATAGTACTTTTTAGAGACCATTTTTTTGATTTTACAAGCGGTTTTCATATTATGAAATACCTGGGAAAAACCGGGATAAAACGTAATAAAAACGGGAAATTTACGAAAATAATGCTTTTATTATTTTTCAATTTTGTTATTTGTTGTAGTTCAGTTTAAAATATTCGTAGAGATTCTATGGGCTTTAAATTTGGACAGAAAATTTATATTTGATTTTTTATAGACATGGTAAAATTTTCAAAAAATTCAAGCCATTTTCGAAGTATTTATAGATATTTTAATTCTGAGAGTTTTGTACGTAATATTTATTCAGTAAGTACTCTGTAGTAAAATTGTTAGATTTGAACAGAAATGCTTCAAAATTTAATAAGAGGTTCACTAAGGGTTATACTTTGCAGTAAAAAAAAAAATTGAGTTTAATGTAGTATTTTTTTTATAAGGGAATTTTAGTATCAAATTTTAGTAATATCAAAATCGTCCGAGTAAAAAATTATGTGGAACAAATCTAATTTTTTAATTTTTTTTTTTCTAGAAGATATGTATATTGTGATTTAAAAACGATGGTGTGGTCACAATTGAGTGGACTGACTATGTTTCGAAATTAAAGCTTTTTGTAGTTCTGATTTTATGGCGAGTATAATATGTTAAAATAAATAACACATATTATACGTACCTTTTGTCATCTTAAGAGTCACGAGTTCAAAACCGTTACTCGAAAAAAATTGTTTGCACTTACTTTTACCCACTTACCTAAACAGGAAAAAAACAAATGCATTTTAGATGTATCTAGAAAACCAGTTATCGCTCGCTCGGACTATTTTAATCGCAAATACCCTTCGATTTGTTGTGCAAACTTTTTTACTAGAAATCTTGTTCCAATATATCAAGTATAGCGTATTCTCTGAAAGGAAATTTTATCTCCATAGGAATTAAAAGAGGTAATTTTTTGTTATTTCAAGCAATTTTCGTAATATCTGGGAAAAACCGGGATAACATGTCGGAAAACGGAAAATGTAGGTATTAGTAAAAAAATATTATGGCCTTTTTTTATCCGTGAACAACTAATCTACCAGACATTTTGCTACGATTTACAATGACAACACTTTTTCTGAAAGGAAATCTGATTACTGTAGATGTACTTTAGAGTGGTGATTATTCGATTTACCCCAGAAGTTTTCCCAATAAATGGGAAAAACTGGGAAAAAACACGGGAAAATCGTAAGAAAAATAGAAAAATAGGTACAATATTAAAAAAATATTATTAAAGTAAATATGCAATACCTATGTAATTATTTCACCTTAAAATGGCATTATATACTGTTGACAAAGCTACACTATCAACTGAACTCTGCTCAGTTAACCACAGAATCGTTTTTCATTATCAACGGTCTATCGTTGTTTACAGATACATATTAAATTTCCCCTCTACAACCTTCCCGACTACTCATCTATAACAGTGGTTGCACCCCCGTGCAACGTTGTCCGGCTTTTTGAATATAAATTTTAAGAAAAACAAACCAAATTTCATCATACCACTTTATTTTAGTAAAAAATCTAATGTACATCACGTACTTGTAACAAAATTGAATAAACATGCAACGCAAACAATTTTGAATTAAAACAGTATTCTGTAGTTAGTTCAGTTGAACTATTAGCAATATTTCTGTCAAATCTATTTAAAATACCCAAATCGTTTTTATACCGTCAATCGGAAAGCCGAAATTGTATTATTTTTGGATTTTATATTTTCATAACATATTATTTTATACCTATATTGTTATTTTTACCTATATATATATATGTAAGTGATTGTATTTACAATTAAAAAAATAGTTAAAATATTTTTTCATCCATTTTCCGTTTGCATTTGCATTTTGTCAATTATTATGCAATCTAAAACAAAAATGTAATAATAACAATAATAATGATTTATTCATTGATATAAAACGGGCGTGAACCCAATTGAAACAAAATAATACATTACAATAAAACAATAGGTAATATATTATACGGTTATAATAGTGATTAAATATAAATATTGATATTGATGTAATGCAAAATTACAAATAATGTAATAATAATAGTATAAGATATAATAGATATCAACTGCAATAATTAACACGAGATTTAGTTTTTTTTTTTTTTGATACTTTATCAAGAAAGAAATCAAATTCGGGATATTTGTTACATGATGACGTTGCTCTGGAAAGAGATGAATTTCGAGCAAAATCGGTATTACGAGTGGAGGTATAGACAATAGTGGGGTATCCGGGATGGTGTAAGGGAACCATTAAAGTGCACGTGTTTAAGTAAACAAAGAGAGTTTATACGGCCATTGATGAGGTTATAAACAAAATTTATATCCGCCACTTCCCGTCTAGATGTAGATGTATGTGTAGGCAAATTAGAACGTAAACGAATAGGTTCGTACTTGTGAAATTCCGACTGAAAATTTATTTTAAAATTCAAGTATTAACCGCAATTGCGGTGAAACTTTCAAAATGATCGGACGAATTTTTTTTTTTTAATAACCGTTTTGAAATCAAATTTAAACGAAAAAAAAAATACGGCACTTCAAATTATGCACTACCGAACTGCGCTCGGAATCGTCTCTGCTCAAGCAACGCTCTATCGTTGTTTACAGATATTAAACGAAATAACCTTACGTGTCCTGCGTCCGCAACTTCTCACCCACAACGGTGGCCACTCCCGTCCGCAGTGTCAGCTCTTTTTTTTTTTTCTTTTTTTTTTCGCTTGTATATACGTGGGTTCGATCCCGAAAATCCTGCCTGGGCCCCTCCCCACTCCCCCTGTTGCCCAGACCAAAACTAACTGGAATATTATCGTTTGCGGGCCGACCTGCGGGTTTCGGCGGATCTGTTTCGGTTCCGTAAACCGTCGACGGCGAATCGCTCGGCAACACGACGCGGGTTACGGCGACGCGCAAAACGACCACGTGCTCGCCGTCGCGGCGTCAAGAGTGACGCGTTCGTTAAAACGCGTAAACGCAAATGCGGCGACATCGAACGAACGTAAGCGCACTCAAGTCCGTTCGGTGGCCGGCGATTAATAATGTTGTCTGTATCGCACAAGGTGTCGGGTCGGACGGGTGCGCGCGCGAACGTTACCGCGACCCGTCGTCGTCGCGATGAACCACGGTCCGAACCCAACACCCGACCAAACCGTCCGGGAGACGGTTTCGCGCGCCGTTTACAACGTCCGGCGTGCGCCCGTATAACACCCCATTATAGGCTCGCCACGACCGGGAACGTAAGGAGAAAAACACACGAAATACGCAATAAGCGATAAGCGTGTATATCGTAACGAGACAGACGAAAACGCTTACCGCCGGAAAAAAAAAAAAAAAAACAAACATTTGAATTCGTTTGAATAATCGTTGGGTATTATCCGTCGATAGAACCGTCTAGTTTTTTTTTTTTTTTTTTTAAGTATTAACAATTAGTTATAGAGTAATTTTCGTCTGGTCTTTCTGTTTTTGTAAACATAGAGACATAGTGAGAAAAAAATAAAACCGATATTGATTAGGAATAAACAAAAATATGGGTACCCCTATTCCGCTGTTGTTGCCGCCGCCAAAACTCCGCGACAAAACAGCCAGCGGTGCAGTGTACAGTCATAATTTCGTGATAAAAAAAAATAATATTTTTTAACCAAAATAACAATATGTATTATGGAATAGTATTATTATCGCATTATAATATTGCACGTAATCAAGCTATCGCTATCGGTATTCTTATTTGTTTTGAAAAACAACATTCGTAGTTCGGAGTGTTTCGATGAAAGCGCACAAGCTGATCGAATTTTAATTTGCATTCCGTATTTACGTCAAAACGTCTAATTATTTTAAACATAGTAATAATATAACCGAACAAACGAATAGAACACCCGACTACTGTTTTAAACCATAGGAAAAGATATCAAATATTCACGCAGAAACCAAAGATGTGAATAAACGAGTCAACACAAATTGATTAATTATAGAATCATCTCGTTATTGAAACGTATTTATTGATTATTGTTTCATTGGTTATTGAACGATAAATTAGATACCGGCGGAAAAAATACTCGACCGAAAATCAGTGGTAGGCTGTCCTCAACCGTAATCACTAAGAACTAAGACTAACTAAATTGTTTCGGTCCAACAGAATTCGGAAAAGGATAGCGGAATATTAGTGAAGGTCAAACGCTGCATTTATGCTAAATAAAGCCCTGCGTTCTACGACTTATATTTTTACACACAGATCAACAGGTAACTGATGGTATAAATGTTTTATATCTTTATAAAGTGCGTAACGTGTATATGTTTTAATTTCTCTCGGATAGAAAACGATACTGATGATAATATAAATACTATTGATGAAAACGTTCGAAACGATTCTGAGATTTATGTCAATGAAATATTTATTGTTTACAAAAAACGTCTGAAAAAAAATCAAACATCAACAGATGCAAAGCCCCCCCCCCGACCACACTTCCACGCGCGCGATTCAACGTCATCCGCCTGCGCCCATCACGATCAACCCATCTCATCCGTATCTCCAGTAGTCGGTCTTTCGCCGTTTCTTGTTGGTTTACAGCTGTATTTAGGTATACTCGTAAATCGTGAATCGCGATCTATACTCGGTGAATATTATGAAAAGGCCATGTCGTGTGTGAGTTTGTGTGTTTGTTAAAGGCGGCAATCTCCGGAACCGCCGATCCGATTTTGAAAATCGGTCTGTACCGATAGAAAGCCATTGCTGTACACGGGCTGTTCCCGATAGCGACGTAGGCTATATATTTCATTTTTTTTTTTCCGTTCGTCGCGCGGGCAGAGTCACGCGGGACCGTGGAACTGTAAACGGAATTAAACAAGTCAAACAACGCAGCAGATCAAAAACTAATATAGCAACGAGATAACACTTTGCGGCCGCGGGTACATTGTTATAATGCGCGCGTTCTCGGAGACGGCGTTTCGTATTCGACGGTCGTCCGGGCGGCCTACAAGATGTGGCGATTTCGCGTTCGAGCCGACCTCCCGAGACGGAAAACCGCCGCAGATACCATCGCCACCTACCTTTTCAACCCACACGCCGCGCGCGCACACCGTTCGGTCGGCGCTCCTATCGATTTTCGCAAAAGTAAAACGTACAAAACCCGCGGCCGCACGTAATCACGCGAAAACGACGCGCGACTATTTCCTCGCGTCGCGGCGTTAAGCCGGGCGACACGCGCGTGTCGCCCGCCCGCGGCCATTGTGATTTCGACAGTGTTCTCTGCGGAACGAATCGAGCGACGTTCACCTGTTATTACGTCGCACATGGCATACAGGCCTTTGACGACCGGATTTACTACGTTCGAACAGCCAGGACGGGCGGAAAATAGGGGAGAACGTTACGCGCGCAATACACGTATACACACACACACACACACACACACACACATACGAGTGTGTGTTTTGTGTTCACTCGCGGACGCCCCGCGGATACGGGGATCCGACAAAAGTTCATAGAAACGAAATCGATCGAGTCCACACACCCTATACGCACACGCAACGCAGTTCGGGTCCCGCGGGGTAAACGGACGAGCCGCGCATATCGCCGAAAATGTCGCGCTATAGCGGAGCCGCGCGGGGGAAAAAAAAAAAAAAAATGTTTTTCCCCGTCCCCCCAAACAAGCGCCGAAACGACAACACGGCGCGGCCTCAAAACGGGGAGATTACGACGGCAGCGATCGCGCGTTACCAATACGCGCGCGCCGCCGCCGGTCCGGCGAACAAACAATAAAAACGAAAGTGACTTTTGCCGAAAACCAACTGTAAACAAAACCGAACGAAACCTGCCGGGCGTTCCGGAATCGCGTACGCTCCCGGAGAGCGCCGGCAGCAGCGCGGCGGCCGCTATACCGCCCCCGGGACTGCGGTAACGCGTAACGTTCGGGGACCACCCTGTATAATATATTATTGTATTATGACGTGTGGAATTTTTTCGAAACGTTTGAATACGTCCGCGGCGGCGGCGCATAAAAAATCGCGTTTCAAACGACATTATTACACGATATTAATGGTCAACTCGCATACGTTTCGTACGATTAATGAACACGTTTTAAAAACAAGTAGGTATTATTATTACCACCACAGTACACCGCTTGCTATGATATTTTCATAACGTGAATACGTAAATAAACAGCTCGTTTCGATTTGGCCGAGGTCCAATAATTATTATCATCGTTATTATTATTATTATTATTATTATTGGATAGGTAACTGACTACCGTAAACAAATATTAACAACTGTATTAGTACGGGTAATATGCGAACCGGCAATATGGTAATGCGTTTCGTATGCGTACGCGTCAAAACGAATGCAAAAATGGAATACAATTTGATTTTTCGATTGAATTTTATTTTAAATTCCGACAGTTTTTCGAAAAGTTTGACATAACAACAAAGATACATCGGTTTTATTCGTGTTGATTTCTCGTTTACCTTGCTTATACGAGGAAAAAAAACACGAATTTAACCTTCTTTGCGATTTACCGAATTCGTATTTTGATACCCAATGTAATCTTCCCATTTGCCAACGTCCCACCTACAAAAACAGCGGCTCACCTATTGTGCGAAGTATACGTCTGGCTCTCTTTTTTTTTTCTTCTGTGCTGTCTTCTAAATCTTTCACGCAGCAGGCGAACGAATTGTTTGAATAATAATTTTTTAGTCTAATCCTTCTTATTTTCAACATCGTTATTTTTCTCATACCTAGATACTAAAGTTAAGCAAAGTTGTCATTTTTCTTTCTGATAACATTTTTCAAATTAACTAGTTTCAAGAAAAAAAATTTCATTTGAAAAAAACTCATTCAAATTGTTAGTAAATCATTTTAACTAAAATTAGATATTTTGTTGAAATTTAAGTTATTTCTAGATAATTATTTTTGAACTAAAAATCGTATAACGTTTGAAAACCTATGTATTTTTCAACAAAAATTACGTATTTGTGTGTGAATATCAATAAAACATAACGAGATACGGGCATGCTGCCAATCGCAGGTTCACCCGCACGACTCTTGTAGAGTAAGTTTATAAAAGTCTCAATATAAATGTACAAAATACGTTTATTAGAGTGCACATATAATAAAGGGTAATTTTAAAAAAAAGTAACTTTTAACTCGAGTAAGTTATCGTTATCCTGAAAACCTGTAACTCGACTTGGTTCCTCGCGATCGTTTACAATAGACAATTAACGTATTAACTTAGCTATTAGTTATCTTTAGTTTCACTTCAATTAGTGAAAACGAAAAATGGTCAACTCGCCCGGATTTTCTCGGATTTTACCTACCTACCTGCAATTTCATATATCTGTATATTGGTTTTACGTTCGCGACGTTTAACGAACGCGATGTTTTTTACCGTGACTTTCCTGTTAACCCGTTAGAACAGCGTACGCGCGTAACACACGAATCGACCGCGGTTACAGATGAACCCATATGATTTACATAATATTATGATAATGTTTGTGGCGAAATCGTACAATTAAATCGGAACGACCGCAATATTGACGTATAACTGATACAGCGGCGTCTTTAGGGTATTGCCAAGCAGTGAGATATTGAATTTGGAAATCGTGTCGTATTATTATAATAACGCGTTGTGCCCGGGCTAAAAAACAGATCGGTCATAAAAGTTTGTATATTTTTGTAATCACATTACCGTTCAGTTTTCTCTAAAATTATCATTGAACCAAAACACCTAACTATAGCTGGTAAAGTAGGAAGTACGTAACTAATATTATTTTACAGTGATACGAACGTGTGTTTCGTTTTAAACAACAACATGTATACGTTCATGTCTTTTTTTTTTCTAAATTTATTATTGATAGCAACGCGTAGAATTGTTTTTGACAAAAACTAGAGAAATTCGAATTTTAAAATGGGATAGTCGTATATATATATATATGAAATTATATTTTATAACATACAAATATTGATTGATAAGGTATTGATAACGTTTTGATACGCTTAATTGTGCCAGCTGTCAAACGCGGGATTGTTGTACAATTAAGAGGAATATTTTCGGACGGATTCCCTATAGCTGTTTCTCGTATTAGTCACTCGGATAATAATAACAATTATGTCGTGTACAGCAAATTTCCAAATATGTCGCAAGTCGTCGGAAAATCGCATTAATCATTTTACCCGGTCGATGCGAGTTCTGCACATTTTCCTCGTCTGTGTGACGCAACGAACGACGTACCGTTTTAGGTAAGTAAAAAAAAAAAAAAAATTAAATAAAACAATTCTGCGTTTATTATTTATTATTACTCATTAACTATACTTAATTAATTATATACGCATTATGAAATTGACCGCGATTGTCTACCTATGTACTTGAGTTATTATCATTTACTATTGATATCTCGCGGATATCGGCTGTTTTTGTTAGTTTATAAATATTGAAACACGGAATCGAATTTAAAGGGGAAAACAAGGAATACTTACAGAGTACATTTATTATCGTATTTTTATTATTTTTTTTTTTTTTTACTTTCCTGTTTTCGCAACTGTTACAGATGTGCCGTAGCAAGATAGATTATTACAAACATGTTTGGGCAGTGTCTTTGATACGGGAATCTTAAAAACGTGCCCCGGACATAATTATATCTAATTGTATTGCGATGCTGAAATCGATGTATCTGTATCATCGAGATCTAGATCTAGGAACTTGGTTCGAACTGTCTTGCCCATAGGCCGATGGAGGCCTCGCTAGTCGGGGCATTTTCTCATCAGGCTTTTCGAAAAATTGAAAACGGCCGTACGAAAATGGGAAAAATTCCGAAAAATGTTTCAAATAAATAACCAATGGTTTTTAAGATCAGAGCGCTTGGATTCGGAAACGTAGGCGAGTGAAAATGTAAACATTTTGTATGTGCCGTAAGCTAACTTGCATATGTTTTCAGCTATTCTCGAGGAGTGGGTCGATTTTTTTTCGAAGTCCTCGCGGCCATCGTCATCATAACGGGTCACTCGCGTATCCTAATAGGTACCACGATATACTTTACCAAAACACGAATTCCACGCTTAATCAGACGTATACCGAGAAATCTTTTGTTTTAATAAAAATAATACCGTTTAGCCAAGAATCCCCGGAAGATCTGAATATATAATTATTACATACGACGTGGCCGGTCCTAGCCATCAGATTGCGGTTCGACAAAATTATATAACATAACGTATGGCTACGAAATTGTATTCGCCTGATGTTGAATTCGGGTTAATATATAATATTATCGTCGGCTATACGAACAGTTAATTATAGTTGTACTGACCGAGTTACAGTGTTTGAAATTCTAGAAAATTAAAAAAAAAAAAAAAAAAATTCTAACATCACACTCATTTTTTTTTTTTGTTTATCACGAAGTACAACTTTAATGAACTTCTTGTTAAATTTTCAAGCATTTTTGTTTGGTCTTATAATTTTATCCACAGCCAGAGTACCTACCGAATAAAACTCACGTAAAAACCTCGCAAAATTAAAATGTTTATAAATGCCTGCTCACAAAAATGGTTTAAATGTTTTTAAAATTTTGCCACACCCAAAACAAGAAAATTCAA
Source organism: Cinara cedri (assembly GCA_902439185.1). Classification (NCBI taxonomy): domain Eukaryota; kingdom Metazoa; phylum Arthropoda; class Insecta; order Hemiptera; family Aphididae; genus Cinara; species Cinara cedri. Next base: position 604,752 of record CABPRJ010000952.1, on the reverse strand, counting down.
CTTTTCTGTCTAAATTTCAAGTATCTACGAATATTTTTGATTGATCCACAACAAAAAACAAAATTGAAAATAAATATATTTCATGAATTTTCCCGTTTCCCTACGTGATTTTCCAATTATTATAAAATAATTTGGAAAATCAAAAATATGACTACTTTAAAGTACCATCCAAATAAAATTTACTTTCAGAAAAAGTACTACACTTGATACATCGGAGCAAGACATCTGATAGAAGAGCTGTTTACGGATGAAAAAAAAATTGTATATTATACAAAATACATTATTAATATCCACTATCATAAACCAACACGTTCCCTCGTTTCGCTTAGAATCTCAAATGTCTTACAAATAAATTGTTCACAGTATTTCTAGGGAAGAACGTTTTTTTCTCGGGTGTTTTCCAAAAATCGATTAATCGATACATTTTTATGCCGTTCGTCGAAATTTTCAATCATTTTCTAACTTTTTCGATCGAATCTTATCAAACTCAGATTGATTCGATATTTTACTAAAAAAATTTATAATGCACGAAATTCTCATGCGTTTCTCGCAGCAGCTGTGAATTTTATTATGAAATAAACACGAGGGCGTGATGTACTGCACCGCAATCGCTATAATGCATAATGATGTATAACAACAACCCTTCTTTGTCTTCGTACGTATATGCGTATTGTTAAACGATGCGTATTACATTACACGGATTATACCGTAAGTTAAGTCGTGTGTCCCGCGCGAATGATAAATTGGTCGTCATTTAAACTTGACAAGTTAATCGGGTTTCGTTTCGAATCCATAATATCGTCGTGTACGGACTTAACCTTTCAAAATTATAATGTTTTCTTTGTGCGGGGCGTTTTTTTTTTTTTTTTTTTTCAAAAACAATTTGTATACCAAACATTTTACGCCGGCATCGCGTCCGTCATTATAGCACAACAGTCCAAATTAATATCGCTTTCGAGCGTGGAATAGGGAGGAAAACAGTACGCGGGCCCCCGTCGTACCGTCGACGAAGCAGCGGGGAACCGCGGGCGAAGGTAGCCCAGCAAAAAGCCGTACGGCGCGTGCGCGACAGCAGTGACGCGTTTCGTCGGAGGTGACAAAAGGCGCGCACGTACGCGCAGGCGGCCGGGCCCCGCGACGGGAAGTCGAGAGACCGGGACGGTTATCGGAATGGAAACAACGCCGGGAAATAGCCGCCGGGAAACGGAGGATTGACGCGGCGGTAAAGAAATCCGAAATGTCCGCGGGCAAAGTGAGATTATCATAACACAGCGGATATCGCGCGGAATCGCAAGAGACGTATGAGAATATTCAAATTATTGTAAACGGAACGTGTGCCGTCAACGATAATGACGATGGTAATAAAAACGATTGTTGTACACAACCGTACACAGCGTATTGGAACGGGGAAAGGCGGAGGGGAGAAATATGGCCCATATGGTAACGAATTATAAATATTAATATTATACGCGATTTGCTTTCGAATGGTAAAAATCGAATCACGCCCGGAAATATATTATAATAATAACGTTTTCGTGTTAGCTTCGGGACCGGCGGGAGG